>VTFQ01000011.1:18176294-18771294 GCA_036281575.1 Ancherythroculter nigrocauda | reverse complement strand
TTTTTCTCAGAAAGATAAAAAGCACTTTTGACAAACATTTAAAATGACAAGTTTCACATGGTCATATCAGTGGCCTAAAAAGTAGTTTTATTCTCTTTATGGGTGGTCACCCTTTGTGGTGCTTGGATAGGGAATAAATTTCCTTTAAATATTTCTATAATGCTGTTGGTGAATGAAAATATTTGCTTTTGTGTGATGTTACATGCACGCCTATAGCTGACAGTATAAAATCCAAGACTACTGTCATATCGTAACCTAAATAATTCATGGTATGGTTTTAGGTGGCTCATTTCTCTGAAATGTTTTCCATGTGCTCATATTTGCCTTAAAGGGATAGTTCACCCAAAAATGAAAATTCTGTCATAATTTTGGACCTGTATGAATTTCTTTCTTCTGCTGAACACAAAAGAAGATATTTTGATGAATGTTGGTAACCAAACAGTTGCTTCATAGTATGAAGTCAATTGATTTTTTCGCCCTCTCTCCTGAACTACAGGGGCCGCACACTCTGAGTACATTTCTATTTTTGTTTGTTTGTTCTTGTTGGGGTTTTTTTGACAGCTCAAGTGTGTGGTCACACACAGAGAGAGCAGGGCAAGTTAACAGCCATGGAGAACTGGGATCCCCATCCAGTCTGAAGCCAGTGTCTGAAGCCACAGTCCAATTAACTCCCAGCTGCAAGGGGCCAACCTTTTTGAATTCCCCATATGGTTTGAGTTTGCTCTCATTTTCTGTCACTTTACTGGAGTTAGGGAATCCCATCAGTGCTTTGGCAACTAAGCCCTACAAAAAATGAAGAACACAGGTGGAAATACATGAGCAGCCTTTCTGTGTTTGATATGTAAATGTTCATGTAGCTGCTAATTAGAAGGATTGTTCCATTGGGGAGATAAGCATCCAGTAGGATTCCAGCATATATTTCCAGACCAATCTGTATATATATATATATATATATATATATATATATATATATATATATATATATGCTTTCTGTGGTAACATCTCCATTGGTGAGTGATTCATTTCAATACCAACAAAAGATTTTTTTTCTTTTTCTTTTTCAGAGATAAACTTTAAGGTAACAAATGCACAATTGGACTTTTTTATATTGCTGGATGCTTGTTGTTTCAAAATGCTTATAGTCAAAGAGATTTGTTATTATTGATCTAATGCTGTTCTATTGTAATTCAAGTCTTGTGTGAGTGAAGATGTGGAAAGGGCATTTTCTGCATGGATACTCTTTAATTAGTGCATATGAGAATGAAAGCAGAACTATTGTTTATTTGAACATTTAAACACCCTGGCAACAATCACATCCAGTGGACAAATGGAAATAAGAGATGCAATTTGATAGACTAGATTTCTGCATTCTTATACACTCGCAAGAATGCTGTAGATGGTTGCCAGGATGTTACAATTTGTGTGCTGTGGTGTTCTTGAGGTGGTTTTTAGCATTTAGATTTACAATAGCACACCTCTCCTCAACAGGTTCCATGGTTTGAGACATGTTTAATGTCTATTGCATGAACAAGTTACACACAAGTTTAATATTTAGGGTTTGTTCTGCTGCTGGCCCATTTACATCAAAATATTAAAAATCTCAACAGGCATCTTAAACTACCAATTTGCACCCTGAAGTATATCATGATGTTTCATATGTGATTATTATGCAGAGTGTGAGTGTTGATTTACATTAATGTTGTATAATCCAGAAAATTGGATTAGCAACAGTGGAATGAATCCTTTCCACTCCAGGTTTAAAGTGTTAGATAACAAATCACCTGAATTTGAGCAGTCTTATAGAGCGTCCATCAAACTTTATCTCAAATGTAAATAACAAGACAAGCTCTAGTTTTTATTTCACTAATTATTATTGTTGTAATTTTGAATTGCTAGTTTTATTGGCCTGCTCCTTATGATATCCATCACCATGATGAAGGCCAGTAAACAGCTTTACTACACGGTTTTATGAGGAGTTTACATGGTAGTAGTCGTGTAATAACTTGGCCTCCGCTGGGATGACACAGATAAAATGGTTTATCAGGGACTAGGGTCTCGTAATCCCTCTCGAACAGCTCTCAAACATCGGCCTAGTTCATCCGCCCCTCTTCGCCGCATCAAACACAGGCATTCAAAACACAAAGACGTCCTTTACAGACCTCACGGAAATCACAAGAGCTTATCTATTCCCTCCTCTCACACACTAGTCATATGTCGATTTGTGTTTCGGTAACCTGAGTCACTGGTGTGAAATCAGCAAGGAATTTGTCAAGCTGAGCAGGAATCAGACGATACAGCACGATACCGCCTCAAATGTGAAACCTTAAAAAGCGCTTGTAAAGCTGGAGTAAATGTCAAGCTTGATAAAACACATTCTCTTTGATCTTTAAAAAACCCTAACTGCAGAATTCAGACACTCAAAGCAAGCAAAACTAGACCTAATGTGTGACTGCGTGGAATTATTTAGCATGTTTATTAATATTCACATGAAAAGATTTTCTGTTTTAGCATCAGCATTTCTAAAGGCTGATTATCTTGGGCAGGACCGAAGGATGTTTTAAAGAAATTTTAAAAAAATATATATATATACTTCTGCCATTTAATCATCCTCATGTTATTTTGAATCTGTATGAACTTCTTTCCTCACAAAAGGACATGTGTATATATACACTCACTGGCTACTTTATTAGGTACACCTGTTCAACTATTCATTAATGCAAATATCTAATCAGCCAATCACATGGCAACTCAATGCATTTAGTAATTACTTCACAATCTATAAAAAGTATGTTCATTCATTCAGTATGTTCTTGTTGTTGCCAGAGGTCAGAGGAGAATAAAACCAAACAGTGAAATTAATTAAATGAAATGAGTTTGTTTCACTCAAATAATAATGAAAGTTCATTGTACTTAATAGAAAAAGTTGAGTGAACTCAAAATTTCATTGTAGTAAGCTGAACTTAATATGATTGAGTTGAGTTGCAGCAGATTTCTAATTCCCAGCATGCTTTGCGTCAGATGGTATAAATAAATGTATGTTGATTGATTATATACATGCAAGTATATAATGACAGTCTCTTTGATAGTTTGATGGTTTCTTGAAGATGACAATGAGTTGACTATCCTAAAATGGTCTCCAGAGTCACTAGATCTCAATCCAATAGAGCACCTTTGGGATGTGGTGAAATGGGAGATTCGCATCATGGATGTGCAGCCGACAAAAATCTGTAGCAACTGCGTGATGCTTTCATATCAATATGGACCAAAATCTCTGAGGAATGTTTCCAGCACCATTGAACTAATTATTGAATCTATGCCACCAACAATTAAGGCAGCTCTGATGGCAAATTGATACAAATGATACATTATCCATTTTTTTATGGAATTGTTTTTTTACAGTGAAGGAGTATCTAAAAAGTTGCTGGTGAGTGTACACTCACCAAGGCTGCATTTATTTGATCAAAAATAATAAAAATCTTCTTATTAAAGACATTTTAATATTAATGTTTAAAACAGTTGTGCTGTTTATTTTTATAATATTTTTGTGGAAACTGTGATTCTTTGAAAATTCAAAAGAACAACATTTACAGTATTTGAAATAGAAATCTTTTGTGACATTATAAATGTCACTTTTGATTTATTTAATGCATGCTTGCTGAATATATGTTGATTTCTTTCAAAAAACACTAAATCTTCCACCTATCCATCCATCCATCCAGCTGTCTATTCAACTTGGCCATCCATCCGTCCATCCATCCATCCGGCTGTCTATTCAACTTATCCATCCATCCGTCCATCCATCCATCCATCCATCCATCCATCCATCCGGCTGTCTATTCAACTTGGCCATCCATCCATCCATCCATCCATCCATCCATCCATCCATCCATCCATCCATCCATCCATCCATCCGGCTGTCTATTCAACTTGTCCATCCTTCCATCCATCCAACTTGTCCATCCATCCATCCACTTTTGATTTATTTAATGCATGCTTGCTGAATATATGTTGATTTCTTTCAAAAAACACTAAATCTTCCACCCATCCATCCATCCATCCAGCTGTCTATTCAACTTGGCCATCCATCCGTCCATCCATCCATCCGGCTGTCTATTCAACTTATCCATCCATCCATCCATCCATCCGGCTGTCTATTCAACTTGGCCATCCATCCATCCATCCATCCATCCATCCATCCATCCATCCGGCTGTCTATTCAACTTGTCCATCCTTCCATCCATCCAACTTGTCCATCCATCCATCCACTTTTGATTTATTTAATGCATGCTTGCTGAATATATGTTGATTTCTTTCAAAAAACACTAAATCTTCCACCCATCCATCCATCCATCCATCCAGCTGTCTATTCAACTTGGCCATCCATCCGTCCATCCATCCATCCGGCTGTCTATTCAACTTATCCATCCATCCGTCCATCCATCCATCCATCCATCCGGCTGTCTATTCAACTTGGCCATCCATCCATCCATCCATCCATCCATCCATCCATCCGGCTGTCTATTCAACTTGTCCATCCTTCCATCCATCCAACTTGTCCATCCATCCATCCACTTTTGATTTATTTAATGCATGCTTGCTGAATATATGTTGATTTCTTTCAAAAAACACTAAATCTTCCACCCATCCATCCATCCATCCAGCTGTCTATTCAACTTGGCCATCCATCCGTCCATCCATCCATCCGGCTGTCTATTCAACTTATCCATCCATCTGTCCATCCATCCATCCATCCATCCATCCATCCGGCTGTCTATTCAACTTGTCCATCCTTCCATCCATCCATCCATCCGTCCATCCATCCATCCATCCATCCAAATATATTTACAGATATAATATAAAAAATGTGAAGCCATTTACATCAAGTTGCTACCTGAGATATTATTATCGCCACAAGAGGGAATTACAGTATGCAAAGATGTTATGTGAACTATTTATTTCCTGTGACTCAAGAGAGAAGTACAACATAGTGTTGTTGATGTAGAATAGCACTTTTGATTTATTTAATGCATGCGTGCTGAATATATGTTGATTTCTTTCAAAAAACACTAAATCTTCCACCCATCCATCCATCTGTCCATCCATCCATCCATCCATCCATCCATCCATCCATCCATCCATCCATCCATCTGTCCATCCATCCATCCATCCGGCTGTCTATTCAACTTGGCCATCCATCCATCCGGCTGTCTATTCAACTTGGCCATCCATCCATCCAGCTGTCTATTCAACTTGGCCATTCATCCGTCCATCCATCCATCCGGCTGTCTATTCAACTTATCCATCTGTCCGTCCATCCATCCATCCATCCGGCTGTCTATTCAACTTGTCCATCCTTCCATCCATCCATCCATCCGGCTGTCTATTCAACTTGTCCATCCTTCCATCCATCCATCCATCCATCCATCCATCCATCCATCCATCCATCCATCCATCCATCCATCCATCCATCCATCCATCCAAATATATTTACAGATATAATATAAAAAATGTGAAGCCATTTACATCAAGTTGCTACCTGAGATATTATTATCGCCACAAGAGGGAATTACAGTATGTAAAGATGTTATGTGAACTATTTATTTCCTGTGACTCAAGAGAGAAGTACAACATAGTGTTGTTGATGTAGAATAGCAATGTACCTCAGAGACAGCTCAGCTCTCTCTCTCTCTCTCTGAGGAGTTCGTCCCTTGCTACAGGAGTTCAGCTCATCACAATCCATGATCACTGGGTTTCTATAGAGAACATTCGAAGTCAACAAGAAATGTCTTTCACAACCCATTTTACTTCCATAATGTGACATGTTTTAATGGGACATTAAAAAGCTATTAGACTACTGGTTAACATTTAAAACTATTAAACATTAATACTCTATTAAACAGCTATTAGACAATTGTATAATATTATCCAAGATTCTGCTTTGGCTTAGGTTACATTAGCCAATTTCAATTAGATTACATGCATTGATGAATCATGCATAATATGACCAGGAATGTGATTGAAAAAAACAAAATGGGGTCATTATTTCATGTTTAATGTAAAGGCAAGGTGTGTAATTTCTGCGGCACAAACACAATTTCACAAAAAGATTTTGTTAGAAGGTGACATGACTGCTCAAACAAACAAAGCAATGTTTGATAGTGCTGCAGAGCAACAGTGTTTACACTCTTTGAGAAATCTACATGCGATTGGCTTACTTATAGTTGTCTTGGCACATTAAACTAGGAAAGGAGAAAGTATTTTAAACATGACTGAAATGCCCAGGTTTATTTTTGGCTGTCGGCTGTTATTGAGGCTGAGCTCATTTTCCTTAGCTCACTGTTATGACCGTGGACAGCAGTGCTCGGCTCCTCACTGGAGCAGCACCATGGACAGCGACAGGCCCGTCAGCCTGAGGTCTTTCCTGCGGGAGTGACACGGCACACACTGCATCTCTATAGTCAGTCTCTACTGCTTAAACATCTGTCCATAATGAACATTTGTCCAAAGGAGGGACATTCTAGCTGCACTAGATCTGTAACTCCTAACTTAACATATTCTGCTTAATTGTTAATTACTCTGCCGTGATTTATGGTCTATGGTGTAGTGCTCCCTGGAGCCACACTTTATCAAGAGACTTTGTGCTAATAAATTTCAACAAATGACATTTTCTGCAAAGTGGACAAAAATTATTAAGACAGTTTGATGCTATGGAGAACTCATAACATTAGCATTTTTTTAAGCATACAAAAAAATTAATTGCAATTAAATGTCAAAATATTGTGTGACGAGTGAGTTTGTCAGTACATTGGGTCCATATTCATATCTATATTGGTTTTGTTTCCCATTCTCACTGCAAAGGCATAAATGCCAGTTCTTGGTCTCAGCTGTGGATTTTAGTCACAAACCACTCAACAATCTTCCAAAGTGTTTTATTTGGTATATTTATAATAAGAGTCCGAATGAATCTATACAATATACAAATGTCAATATATAATATACAATAATTAAGCTAAGAATTATGTGCAGCTCCTTTATGTATTATTTGTTAAAGGGTTAGTTCACCCAAAAATGAAAATTCTGTCATTAATTACTCGCCTTCATGTCGTTCCACATCCGTAAGACCTTTGTTCATCTTCAGAACACAAATTAAGATATTTTTGATAAAATCAGAGAGGTTTCATACTCCTCCATAGACAGCAATTTAACCACCACTTTCAAGTTCCAGAAAGGTATTGTATATGGCGGCTCGTTATTGGCCGGCTTCTGCATCAGCATCACACGCGTGCGTCGTGCTGCTCACGTGAACAGTGTCTGCCAATAATGAGTCGCCGTTCTGATGTTGAACCTGGAATGACATGAGGGTGTATTGACAGACTTTTCATTTTTGGATGAACAAATCCTTTAAGTTATATCTTTGTCAGCCATTAGAGAATTTATAAAATTTATAAATCTGAACATGTTATGCGCATGTGCATGATGTAATCATTTTCACAGATTCCCATTTTTGTTGTTTACGCAGAGATCGTTTTCAAAAACTTGCACTTTGAAACCCGTTTTCAAAAGTTAGATTTTTTTGTAGGCACCAAAACGCCATTGTCGTGTAAATGAACGGCCAAAACGCATAAAAAGTTTTCCCTTTTTAGTTGAAAACGGTGTCGAAAACAGCCCCTATAGTTGCATGGTGTTTGGTTAAAGCAGAACTAAGTAACTTTTTTACCTTCATAAATAGTTTTCTAAGACCTTACGATGGTTAATTGACTTGTAGTGGTGTGTTTGAGGCGTGCACTAACCCCCTCTGGCACGTCTACGCCAGAAAACAGCACTTGCACCGACCCGACACAATCTCGCCTCATGTTCACGTTCACACGTAATTCAAAAACAATGTATATTATGACTTTATAAGACAATTTAGAAAATTACCCACCTCCATCAAGATTTCTTGTACTGTATTGGTGAGCGTTGTAGTTGTTGTAGTCCAGAGCTGCGCTTGGAGTATTTACGACAGTGTGATTCACTGAAGGAACCTGTAGGGGGAGCTTCGCAAATCTTACTGAGTTCCGCTTTAAAGGTGCAATATGTAAGATTTCTGTCCGCTAGAGGTCGCTAGACGCCTATTCAAACAAAGCCGTAGCTTGATGACGGCAAGTTTGAGCACGGAATCTTGGGACATGTGGTCTTCACCTCAATGGACGGTGGAAACAACTGGGATAGGACTCAGGAGGAATTCATGTTCATGGATGCAATTATTAACGTTATTGTAGTATGAAGAAGAGCAGGACGAGTATTGTGGGAGCTGAACGCTGGATTGCGCAACACACGCCGTGAGCAGCGGAACTTTTATTATGCCACAGTCGCCGGCGCCGCTTCCGCTTTTCCGGTCATGAGTATGAGGTAACACAGCTCTGTTTATCATATTAGATACATTTGAGTGTGTTGAAAATTATGTTATAATGTTACTCTGTGCGTTCGCTCGGCGGCTGCTGTGAGACACTGTTACACACTGCAGTAAGACAGATCGATTTTAGAATATCATATTAAATGCTGGATAGCTTGTGCTGATAAATGCATTGCAATTCATTTTAAAATGTATTGTATGATGGAGAAAATGCTGTATTACTGTTACTAAAAATAAAGCTCCATCTGATAGCCATGTTAGCTACTTCACAAAATAGTGTTTTTCTCTGAGGCATGGTAAAGCATGGTACTCGTAAAAAATCAAGAAAATTAGATTTAAACAATAAGACTAAATGTGTTGAGCTATATAACAATAATTAGTTTTCTGTCTATATATGTAAAAAAACAGTTGTTCCCTTGTCTATTAAAACATGTAATATATTAAAGCATCTTTGGTGTTTCCATGGTTTCTACAAAATAAAACCGGAAACCGATTGTAACACGGGTATGATGCAATTGACAGGCGACTCCTCACACGTCCCGGAGCCTTGGTTAAAATTGCAATTTTCTCACGATTTACAAATAGTTGGAAACATTTGGGATATTGTAAGTACTCAAGTGAACAAAATATATAACACTGGCCTAGTGTTTTTTTTGGGATTTTTTTACTGCAAAAGTCTTACATATTGCACCTTTAATAGTCGAATGATTCAAAATGACTCATAATACACAGTGCTCGCTTGTCGCCACCTACTGACATAAAGATGTCACCTGCAGAAAGAGTCACTGAATGAAACTGATTGGATCTTAGCTGTGCATTAATTCAATACTACTTAAACTCTCTCTCTCTCTAATTGTATTTATTTATTAATTTATTGTTTGTTTGTTAGGTTTGTCATTTGGTTCTGTGGTTTTCGTTTTTTCCCGACAGTATTTAGTCCAAACACGCACTGAAACATGCACTTTTTTAGTGTTTACATAAGTGTTTTATGTTTAATCGTCATTTTTTTATGTAGTTATGTCCTGGTCATTCGGAAAACCTCATTAAGACGATTTTTCCTAAATGTAATTAGTTTAAAAATAAAATACACAAAACATTTGCATGCGTGAACATGGAAACGAATGGAGGAGATCCAATTATTTGTTGGAAAGCTGCAACTTTAAGACAGTAGCGAACTCCCCCTCTTTTCTTGAACAATGGTCTCTACCAACCACCGCTGCTCTCGCCGCTGAATCCTTAACGTGCCATTTTATTACTAATGGGCATATCTGGAAATCAAAATGTCATTGATATACGGGACAGTATCGCGTTTCTGAGGATGCCAGCGGTGGATATTCATGCGGGTTTCTCCGGACCAGTGCTGATTTTGGCCAGTGAAGCTTCCTTGTAGTGAATCGGATGATTGGAGCAGCTGTGCGCTCGCGCTTAGATTGCAGCTGTCATTGATATTGCATAGTGAACAGTGAGTATAAGACAGCATGCAAAATACAATGCAACAGTCATTGTGTCTGACTTATGTGTAAATGCAATATTCTCTGTGCACCATTCTCAAGGTGATTTGGAAATGTCCGTTTAGTGAAAGGAAACTTCCAACAGATGTGAGAGGTATTGCTGTAGTAACAGAGATCAATCAGTGAATGAATGAATGAATGCATGCATGAATGAATTAATGAATGAATGCAAGTGTGTTCTGTTGAACTGATGATAATCTTTCATATCTCATACAGGGAAAAGGTGTATAGATCAATGGAAGACACTGACAGAGAGAAAGGAAAGAGAGAGGAGGGAGGGAGAGAGAGAAAGGCAAAGACAGGCATGATGTAATGCGCTTGAGACAATGGTTGAGGATTCTCTCCAATTAGAGTCACAGCAGCGGAAAAGGCTGTTTTGAAAGAGATGAGATCACTATAACATGCCGGCTTGCTAGGTGAACTGGGAATGTCATGGGAATTGTTCCTGCATTGCCTGTGGTCCGGCTGTAATGGACCTTATTCACATGTGCTGCTGGACTGAGTGAATGTGAACGTGATCTAATCTCTAATGTACAAATGTTTAGCTGTACAGTCAAGCAAAGAATGTTTGAATTATTACAGCATGAAGCTTTTATTGAAATTTGAAGGATTAATCAACTCATTTAATTGTGATATTACACGCAAATGCTTATATGAATTTTTACTGTCACCTGGCCATGTTGTGTAAAAATTGTCATGCCATCACATCTTGTCTATTAAAGGAAGTGTGTGACTGTTCTGTGTATGTTTTAAAAGTATAAAATATTCTGTAGTAGCTGTCAGAATATTCCTTTAAGTTCAAGGCCCCCAAAAATGATGTATATAGAACTAAGAATACAGCACTATCTGCTTTCAAATCTCAAATTTAGTAATTTTTGCAACTTTGCAGATGCTAATTATTAAACATGGAAGCAACTGGGTAGTATAGATGGAGAATCATGGTGGAAACACTGGTGTTTCTTGCCTCTAATGGTCTGCACTGTAGACAGACATGCTGAGAATAGGACGGCCTCCGTGTCCCACTGACCCTGTTGGTTGTGCTGGTGTGTAAAATCTACCTCAGCCATTTTTGCTGTATTTTATCAAATGTACAGCTGGTTTGTATGACCTTGGCAGGGGGTGTGTTGGAAAAGATCTTTTTCACACCACTGAATGTGTGCGAGTTTATTATAGGTTATATCAGTGAAAAAGTCCAGTCTGAGACTACCATTGAAAATCAGGGATATAAAATCTAATTTAAATATCCAAATAAACAAAAAACATTTATATAAACAAATAAAAAGATAAAAAAAAAAAATAATTAGGGATGCGTGATATATCGGCCACTATATCGGTATCGGCTGATATGTGTTCATTTTAAATGCTATCGTTATCGTTATCGGCCCAATAAGACAATTTGGCCGATATATTAAAGCCAATAAATAATGGATTATTTCCTTCAGCGGAGACACTTCAGATGCTTGAAATATTGAAATTGCTTGAAATATCTCAAAAATCGGCCAATATATCGGTTATCGGCTTTTAAATATAGAGAATTATCAGTATCGGCCAAAATTTTCATATCGGTGCATCCCTAAAAATGATATTTTATATATCTAAATTATACCTAATATATAAATAAATGTAATGACATAAAATGTTTAAAATTACATGTCAGATTAAATACATTTTGCATATTGACCAAGCTTGTGGAGTTCATGCTGTCATTAAAGCTACAAGTGCAAACCAAATACTAAGACATTTTAATGTCCATTTTCTCAAAAATTAAGTTTGCACTAAAATTTCGGTTAAATGATATACTGATATTATACTTAATGAAAGCATTTGCATTAAAAACTAGTCTTTCACTCACACTGTATATCAAATACAACATTATATCATAATTTGTGTGGTTGGTTATATATGTTATATGCGGTTCTTTGCCTGTCTTGAATCACCACAAAAATCCACAGATTTCATTGAACTCACTCACCTCAGCCCTCCCTTTCCTCTCACTCTGTACCTCTCTTTCTCTCTCCCTCCCCCCACAGATATCCATTCATTCAGACAGTGTGTGTGGAATATGATCGCTCTTGTTGTCATCATTGGGGCTTTTACTCTGGGCATTGCCTTGTGCTCCACTCAATACTCCGATTGAAATGTGGGTTTAAAATACAGTGCACAGCACTCTCGCACCAAATGTGCCATCGAGGAGTCTTGGGTTTGTGCCCATCTGCATTAAATTTCAGTGCTGGATGTTATGCCAAATATCCTGGAAATATTCTGTGCCCTTGACCTTTTGTTAAAATGTGAGCTGTGATGTGTTAACAGTCAATAATCCACATTCCTTTGTTCATTTATTCAGTCCAGCCCACATGCTTGGACCACCACTATTTACAAATCCCCTACTTGCAACTTGGTACAGTCCATTATTGGATTATTTGACTCTGTTTGCTCATTAACTAATCATGAAGGGCTTGATCAGCAAAATATATTATGGCAAAAATCTGCGGAATGGATTTAAACACCTTTATTTAACCTATTTTACCACTAAATATGGTGTAATTCCTCTCTGAGGTCCCACTAAAACAAGGCCATAGATCCCTTGAGTGATGTAAAAACAGAATGGCCAATGTCCTTCCTCTGTAAAATATCATAATGCAATTGATGTCCTAATAGGACATAGGATTCCATTGTTTTTTACGTTCATTGAATACCAATATCTAAAGTTGAACTCTGGATCATTCCACAGTTAAAGTTTTGAAGTCTTGCCAGCCTCACTGCTGATGTCTGATGTTAGGGGCTGTTTGGAGTTATGAAATATAGATGGGAGTCTTCTTCTCTTAAGATGCTGTAATGGCTTTTCTCTTCCCCTCTTCCAATCCTGCTGCGTCATTCTTTCTTTCTGACTTCCTTTCTTTCCTTTCTTCCTGCCGCTTCTGGTAACACTTTATTTTGATGGTCCCCTTTAGACATTCTGTTGACTATTAGTAACATTGCACATGTATGTCAACTCATAGTCATAAGTAGACTATCTGCTTAATATCTGCTAACACTTTATTTTAATGGTCCCGCAACATACATTCTACTGACTATAAGTAACTTTGCAACTACGTGTCAACTTATTCTACTATCCTTAACCCCTTATTCTACTAACTCAATTTTCAGGTCATCGGCAACACCACTGATGAGTAAACATTGAACAATAAGCATGTCTCAGCCAGGTTCATCACTTGGAAGGGTCCCCTTGATACATTTTTGTGCTATTTGCAGCGCGTTTCTGTATTTGGCTGCATTGTGTGCATGTGGAGCGTGTTTCTGTATTTAGTTGCGTTGAGAGTATTTGCAGTGCGTTTCTGTATTTGGTTGCGTTGTGAGCATTTGGACCGTGTTTCTGTATTTGGTTGTGTTGTGAGTATTTGGAGTGTGTTTCTGTATTTGGCTGCATTGTGTGCATTTGGAGCGTGTTTCTGTATTTAGTTGCGTTGAGAGTATTTGCAGTGCGTTTCTGTATTTGGTTGTGTTGTGAGCATTTGGAGCATTTTTCTGTATTTGGTTGCGTTGTGAGTATTTGGAGTGTGTTTCTGTATTTGGTTGTGTTGTGAGTATTTGCGTTGTGAGTATTTGGAGCATGTTTCTGTATTTAGTTTTGTTGTGAGTATTTGCGTTGTGAGTATTTGGAGCATGTTTCTGTATTTAGTTGTGTTGTGAGTATTTGCATTGTGAGTATTTGGAGCATGTTTCTGTATTTAGTTGAGTTTTGAGTTTGTGTTGTGAGTATTTGGAGCATGTTTCTGTATTTAGTTGTGTTGTGACTATTTGCGTTGTGAGTTTTTGCAGTGTGTTGCTGTATTTGGTTGCATTTTGAGTAATTGCAGCGTGTTTCTGTATTTGGTTGCATTGTGAGTATTTGCAGTGCATTTCTGTATTTGGTTGCATTGTGAGTATTTGCAGCGCGTTTCTGTATTTGGTTGCATTGTGAGTATTTGGAGCGTGTTTCTGTATTTAGTTGCATTGAGTATTTGCAGCATGTTTCTGTATTTGGTTGCATTGTGAGTATTTGGAGCGTGTTTCTGTATTTAGTTGCATTGTGAGTATTTGCGTTGTGAGTATTTGCAGTGCGTTTCTGTATTTGGTTGCGTTGTGAGTATTTGGAGCTTGTTTTTGTATTTAGTTGCATTGTGAGTATTTGCGTTGTGAGTATTTGCAGTGCGTTTCTGTATTTGGTTGTGTTGTGAGTATTTGGAGTGTGTTTCTGTATTTAGTTGCATTGTGAGTATTTGCGTTGTGAGTATTTGCAGTGCGTTTCTGTATTTGGTTGCGTTGTGAGTATTTGGAGCTTGTTTTGTGTTTAGTTGTGTTGTGAGTATTTGCAGCGCGTTTCTGTATTTGGTTGCGTTGTGAGTATTTGGAGCTTGTTTTTGTGTTTAGTTGTGTTGTGAGTATTTGCAGTGCATTTCTGTATTTGGTTGCGTTGTGAGTATTTGGAGTGTGTTTCTGTATTTGGTTGCATTGTGAGTATTTGCAGCATGTTTCTGTGTTTTGTTGCGTTATGAGTGTTTGCAGTGCATTTCTGTATTTATTATATATTATATTATAAACAAAGTCTCATTGGGGGCAACATCTGCTTTACAATGCTGAGATTTTAGCTTGCAAAATGCCAGCTGACTAAAAACACAAAGAACAAGAAATATTTCATTTCATCTGAGGTTTTCATTATATCAAACATCAAAAATAAAAATCAAAGAAAAAAATTAATTGTTCTAATTATAGCTATGATTATAAATCATGGATGTGTCATATATGATTCTGTGTTGACACAACACAGAGCCTTTTTACATTATATGTAACTGTAAGTTCTTCATTAAACTCTTTACTTGCTTGTTGTGTCACTGATCATGTGTAATAGTGACGTAAGTGGTGGTTTGTAAGCTGGCACATCCAGACTGCTGTGAGAGTGGGTGCTGACTGCTGCAGCAGGTGTCTGTCTCTGACGTCACTCCCTGAGTGTGACTCAATGTGTCAGTGTTGTGTGAAAATAAATGTAGGTCTTTTTTCCCCCATTGTAGCCAGATAAGTGTGTGGGATGTTTGTGAGTGTTTGTGCAGTGATTGAGAGGGAGTCCCAGACTCTCTCCCACATGAATAATTTATTGATTGGCATATGGCATTGAGACGTCGCTTCTATTCCACTTCCTTTGTCTCTCTCCTCACTCACTTTTCTCTGTTATATCTGGATATTCCTGCGGTACTCCTGAAACATCAGGAAAAACCTTTGATTTTTGTTTTGGTTTTGATTTTTCCCTCGCTTATAGTGATTCCAGTGCACTTTTATCTCAATTCGACAACCATCTGGTGTGCACTCATTTTTTATTTATTTATTTATTTTTTTATTGAAAATTGTTTTCCTGACCAGAGGGTTCTAAGGGCCAAGGGAAAGGAGTGGTGCTGATTGTTTTGTATTGATCAACTATCAATTTCCCAATAACTACCTCGAGAACAGTTACCAATGTAGACTGCAACAGAAATGAGAAGATGCTTCCAGATGCATGAGGCCTTATTTATATATTATTTTAAGTGATTTCATCTTCATTTCAATTTAGGAGACAGAAAGTGGTGATTTCTGAACAGATTTCCGAATAAGGTTGTTACCTCCACCAGTTTAACACTCTGCACCATTTAACCATTTTCTGAGCAGTTGCGAACACGATAGATGGACATTATGTAATTAACAGTATAATAAGACAATCACAATGACGTGATTTTTGAATATATCTCACATTTATAGCATACTTAAGGATCTCAGAAAAACACACTTTATTATATTATATTATATTATATTATATTATCACACTCGTAGCCATGCGATATGACTGTATATCAGTCGTAGGTAATAACAGCGTGCTGATATACAGCCATATTGCATGGCTAAGTGTGTGATATTATGTTTATACAACAGTTCGACAGTACGAGAGTGTAAATAAATAAGAAATAACAACGGAGTGTCTTTAAAACCCTCTTTTGTACAGAACTACTTCCTTCCGCCATGGATTCAGATTTCAAATTGACAGTTTGACCAAGGATCCATTACTATTTATAAAACTTCACTTAAGAACTAGTAATGAAGGAATGTTGAGTCCCTCCACTGAAACTCATTGTATTTTGTGCAGTATTATTGAGAGAGAGAGAGAGAGAGAGAGAGAGAGAGAGAGATCACCTGAGTGAGCATTACCTGTGTCTGACATAACATCCATTCTTCAGGTAGATGTCCGTAATATTATGTCCATTATAAAAATCTGTTTGAATGTCCGCTGAGGAAAGCGATCTTTGTATTTGTCCTTTTTACAGTTAAAAGAATTTTCCATAACGGTGCTAAAACGCCGTTTGTTTACAAAAGTCCTTTTCAATTTAAAAGTCTCTTGCAACTGACTCATTTACTCGTAAATTTTGCTGCCATCTAATGGCGTATTAATGTAACTTTCACTCATTCCATATTACGCACTAATGGACCCTTCTCAATACCAAATACAACATATTATTTATATAAAATAATATGAACAACAATAGCCATTATAAATGACAATAGGAAATAAACACAATTGTACAATTCAGTCAAATGTTCAAAAACAGGATGTAAGTTAAATATAGCCTTAATATTAAATTTAGCATAGCCCAATTTGATTTGCTCCGGAACAAGTAATAGATTAATAATACCAAAAAATGCTTGTTTTATGTACCCAAAATGAATTAAATATCTCATGTTTAACCACTATAAGAGCCAGCGGCAAATCCCAGAAGCACTGGCCGAGATGAAGCTGTTCTCGGCGGGTACACGAGCACTGAATGGCCGCTCACGGCCTGGAACTCGTATCTCCAAAAACGTCTAATGCAAACGGTGAAAAGGTAGGAGTGCTGTTATGAATATCGCACAGCTCTCAGCCAGTCAGATTCGAGAACCAGAAAGAACTATTGTATATTTTTTTATATTTTATATCTGCTTTATAAGTACTATTAAAACAGCTAATATTCTAGTAATATGCAAGCTAATAAGCAACTAGTTAAAAGTGAGAATTGTTCCCCATACTACCATTATATTTGTTATAACAATATTTATTTGGATTGTTTTTTAATACACAGCTTGTGTTCTTTGTTCAAAAGCGTGATTGTGCAACTGAATCGTTTAATTATTCTTAAATAAGTAGCTTGTGGAACAATTGTATTTGTTTCAATCTTGAGTTGTTCTCATTGTATCAATGTATACATTACATTTAAAAAAAATGTTTTATTTTTAATGTAGCAGCCAACTTAGGTCAGTTCTTAAGCTTAGCTAAAATCATCTGTTATCTAAGTGACATTTGTCAAGCGTTTTGATATCCAGTGGCGGTTTATGAGAAACTTTCGACGTGGTCTAACTCGTGACAGACCTTTGCACATTAATTTGTCTTTTGAATTGTCTCTTTATCTACAGCAGCAGGGGGGAAAAAAACTCCCACTTTTCCAGGCAGCTTCAGGGCACTCCATTGCATGCTTGGTTGGAGACAGGAGAGCTGGCCTCAGCCCAGAGCGTTTGTGGGTCTAAAGTTAGCAGTTAGTGGCTAGCTGGGAGATGGTGGGACTCTGGCTAACAGCCTGTTCACATAGTGTCTTCAGGGCCCATTGCCAGTGAGAGTCAGCTTAGGATGGACATGTATAGGCCTACTATCTGCAAACATGAAAAGTAAGAATGTAGGCCATATGTCTTTTGTAAATAATGCAATGAAATGGACTAATTATATTAACTTTTTGTATGTTTATATGTGTATAGAGATGGAAAATTGTGTTTGCATTTTAAATGAATGACTGTTTGAAAACAGTAATTATTTTTGCAGTTCCATTTGGTGAAGCAAATTATAGGCCTTTATCACACTTCCGCGTTCGGTAAGCAGATCTTCAAATAGTAGCGTAAAATAACTTCCACTGTAGCCTGTATCAATGACAGTGCCCATAGCATGGGATTGTTGGGATTTATTAATGTGTAATATAAGTCTAAGGTGTCCCCTGAATGTGTCTGTGAAGTTTCATCTCAAAATACCCCATAGATTTTTTTTTATAAATTTTTTTAACTGCCTATTTTGGGGCATCATTAACTATGCACCGATTCAGGCTGCGGCCCCTTTAAATCTCGCGCTCCCTGCCCCCCGAGCTCTCGACTATAATACAGTGCATTTACAAAGTTCACACAGCTAATATAACCCTCAAATGGATCTTTACAAGATGTTCATCATGCATACTGCATGCATGCGTCGGATCATGTGAGTATTGTATTTATTTGGATGTTTACATTTGATTCTGAATGAGTTTGATGGTGCTCCGTGGCTAAAGCTAACATTACACTGTTGGAGAGATTTATAAAGAATGAAGTTGTTTATGCATTATACAGACTGCAAGTGTTTAAAAATGAAAATAACGATGGCTCTCTTGTCTCCGTGAATACAGTAAGAAACGATGGTAACTTTAAACACATTTAACAGTACATTAGCAACATGCTAACGAAACATTTATAAAGACAATTTACAAATATCACTAAAAATAACATGTTATCATGGATCATGTCAGTTATTATCGCTCCATCTGCCATTTTTCGCTATTGTTCTTGCTTGCTTACCTAGTCTGATGATTCAGCTGTGCACAGATCCAGACGTTAATACTGGCTGCTCTTATCTAATGCCTTGAACGTGAGCCGGCATATGCAAATATTGGGGGCGTACATATTAATGATCCCGACTGTTGCGTCACAGTCAGTGTTATGTTGAGATTCGCCTGTTTTTCGGAGGTCTTTTAAACAAATGAGATTTACATAAGAAGGAGGAAACAATGGTGTTTGAGACTCACTGTATGTCATTTCCATGTACTGAACTCTTGTTATTCAACTATGCCAAGGTAAATTCAAGGGCACCTTTAAATTATTACATTTATCCCCGCCTAATCATGAATACGTGGTTATATGCTTGCCATCCTCAGTAACGGTGTAATATATAAGCCACACAGGTGGTGGCTGTGGTCTGTTCCAGGTCATGTTGCTGCAGGAAACCCTGTTACGTAAACAATAGAGGAAATGATGCATTCTGGCCTATAGCATGAAATGCAGAGTTCAGGGAGCTCAAACTCCCATGACATCTCTGCTTTACCTTTCACATATACTCTACTACAGCAATATTCAGACAGATTCATTTTGTATATAGTTAACTTTAACAGGGCCTGAGATGCTCTGGTCAATGAACTGAGCTGGCATATGTTTGTGTCTCGGGTGAATCGAAAACGCACTGCTACACTTGCCAAGACTATTTCTTTCTCTGTTCATCTGTTCTTTCTCCACTCACTCTGTTGTAAACACACACAAACACATCTCGTCCTTGCCAGGAGATTCCTCCACCCGCTCTGCCTGTGTTGTATCATCACAGCCCAGGCGTGGAGCTCTGTGGCCCTGCATGTTTTTAATGCTGGTCTCCCCTACAGCTACCAGCCATCACAATCCTGACAGCTTTGAGTCTAACAGGAGCAGACACACATCACCACTGTGTACATACAGTCTACATGCTGTCTACTCACAGATGCTCTGAGCAGTTTAACAGATTGGGTTGACATAAAAAAGCAGTATGTTTTTCTATGGATGTTTGATTTTTACACTTTAAGTATATAGGATACTACCCTTCACAATGTTGGTGTTTGGTAAGATTTATTAATGCTTCTGAAGGAAGTTTCTTATTCTCTCCAAGGCTGCATTTATTTGATTAAAACAGTTAAACAGTAATAATGTAAAATATTTCAAATTGTAATTTGTGTCTGTGTTGGTAAAGCTGAATTTTCAGCATCATTACTCTAGTCTTTAGTGACACATGATCCTAATATGGTGATTTGGTGCTCAATAAACATTTATTATAATTATCAGTGTTGAAAAGAGTTGAGCTGCTTAATACTTTTGTGGAAACCACCAACCGAAAAAAAATCTTATCTCATTAAAAAGGCTTTAAAATGAAATTAAAATATAAATAAGTAAATTGTTTTATTGCTATTAAAATGTGATGATATTTTATTGATAATATTATACATTATTTACTTTCATTATTAAAACTGTCTCAAATTCAATTTGCCAAACCAAGTCATGTCAAAGTTGTCAAATTTACTTCTACGCTAAACCCTAATGCTCAAAATAATTAATTGGTTTGAGTAGGGCAAACTCAAATTAAACAAATTAGTTAAATCAAATGAACTTTTATGAGTATTTAGAACTTTCTTTTTCTTTTTAATTTTAAGTAACCTGAATTGTTTCATTGTTTTATGGACTTGTTTCTTTAATTTAGATAAACGTAAATTTACCTGAAACTGGCCTGGGATTTCTCTTTCCCAGCATGC
Source organism: Ancherythroculter nigrocauda (assembly GCA_036281575.1). NCBI lineage: Eukaryota > Metazoa > Chordata > Actinopteri > Cypriniformes > Xenocyprididae > Ancherythroculter > Ancherythroculter nigrocauda. The sequence goes on along the minus strand of VTFQ01000011.1, from coordinate 18,751,018 downwards.
TTTGCCATGGCACTCGAAAGGGAGAATAAATGCTAAAATTAAGTGTTATATAATGTTTTTTTTTTTTTTTTTTTTTTTGTGCAAGATTAATGTTAAGTGGGGGTATTTAGTAGTGTTTAATGCTTTGCTAGTTTTAGCAACAGGTATTAGTTTGAGAATAGATATTTTATAAATGTTCTATATTGCCATACTCTTTCAGCAATTGCTATATGCTATAATGTTATCAAAGCATTGTGTTACCATTTTGTTAGCATTTGCTGAATTAGCTATAAATAGCTAAATTTCCACTAGAAATATAATTTAAGATGTCAGCGCTGTTGCGCTTCAGGAGACCTGAGTTCGAGTCCCAGCTTGATATTAAGTTACAATTACATGATAATTTTAAGTTTAATGTATGAATTAACATACTCAAAAATATAAAGTTAAAGGATTAGTCCACTTTTAAATAAAATTTTCCTGATAATTTACTCGCCCCCATGTCATCCAAGACGTTCATGTCTTTCTTTCTTCAGTCGAAAAGAAATGAAGGTTTTTGATGAAAACATTCCAGGATTATTCTCCTTATAGTGGACTTCAATGGCCTCCAAACAGTTCAAGGTCAAAATTACAGTTTCAGTGCAGCTTCAAAGGGCTTTAAACGATACCAGACGAGGAATAAGGGTCTTATCTGGGTTTTAATGGTTTCATTCATACCTATCTGACAGAAAATGTTTAGTGAAACTGGGTAATTTTTCCTCTTCCACTGCTCCTCTGACTTATGGCCTTCCACAAGGCTCTACTTTAGCTCCCTCTCTATTCTCTCTGTACATGCTCCCTCTGGGCTCTATCCTACGAAAGCATGGGGTGTCTTTTCATTTTTACGCGGATGACACTCAAATCTATCTTCCAGTCAAGAAAAACAATTCCACTGCGATCACCTCTCTTCTTCAATGTTTAGAGGAGGTTAAATTATGGCTAGCCCAAAACTTCCTCTTCTTAAACGAGGACAAGACTGAGGTAGTTGTTTTCAGTCCCAATGAGAACTCTCAGTGTATAAGCCCTGAGCTAGAAAGTTTATCCGCTTTTAGATCGACACGGGTGCAGAACCTAGGTATTATTATTGACCAGCATTTAAAATTTGATAGACATATCTCCTCTGTTATTGGATCCAGTTTTTATCAGCTCTGTTTACTGTCTAAAATTAAAAACTTTCTCACTCCAAAAACTCTCAAAATGGCTGTTCATGCGTTTGTTACGTCGCGTCTAGATTACTGTAATTCCTTATATTGCGGTATATCTAAATCTCAAATTGCGCGACTTCAGCTTGTCCAAAATGCTGCTGCCAGACTTCTTTTAAAGTGTCGTAAACATGAACACATTAGGGGCCGTTCACACAACGCGTTTTTCTATTCCAATGCGCTACTTTCCCATTGTTTTTCTATGTAAACACGCTCTTGACGGACGTGCATGACCGTTACGCTCGCGTCTCGCGTCTTTTGCAGCGCCTCGCACATGAGCACCGCGTTTTTAAGACGCCGTGTCAAGTTAAAAGAATTTCAACTTTTACACGCAGTGCCGCTCATCAATGTCAGTTCCAAAACAGTGGACCAATCAGAAGAACTTGGAGGCGGGGCAAGCGTTGCGAGTTGGCATGACAACTGTTTTATATAATGGCAACATGGCGGAGGAGGCGCTCATTATTATCTTATTTTCTTTTTTTCCATGTCAAAACTTGTATCTGTAAATTCTGCAGTTTGCCTATTTCTATTATTTCCGTTATTGTCGTTATTGCGTCATGTCTCAAAGGCGCGTCTCGAGACGCTCGCGTTCTATTCTGCGCTTTTTTTAAAACCACTCCTGAGCGCTGCGTCACGCGTTTTTAGACGCAAAGACGCGTTCTGTGTGAATGGCCCCTTACTCCTATTCTTAGATCCCTTCACTGGTTGCCGATTTGTCAGAGAATAGACTTTAAAATTCTTCTCTTCGTTTATAAATCCCTACATAACAAAGCTCCTGTCTATTTATCTGAACTCCTTCATCCCTATACTCCACCCAGAAGCCTAAATAAAATTGAACTTGAACTTATCTAGTGAAACGATCGGTCATTTTCGAAAAAAATACAACTGTATATGCCTTATAAACACATATTATCACCTTGCACGTGTTTCCGCTTTCCGTATTCTTCAAAAAGTTTACGCTGTATGTCCTATGGCCTGTATGGCCTTCTCTATTCTACTTATGTAAAAAAACGAAACTGGCACCGCGTTCGTTCCGTAAGTTGAATAGGGAAGGCGTAGGACATACAGCGTAAACTTTTTGAAGAATACAGAAAGCGGAAACACGTGCAAGCTGATCATTTGTGTTTATAAAGCATATACAGTTGTATGTTTTTTTTATTAAAATGGCCGATCGTTTCGCTAGATAAGACCCTTATTCCTCGTCTGGTATCGTTTAAAGCCCATTGAAACTGCACTGAAACTGTTATTTTGACCTTCAACCGTCTGGAGGTCATTGAAGTCCACTATAAGGAGAATAATCCTGGAATGTTTTCATCAAAAACCTTCATTTCTTTTCGACTGATGAAAGAAAGACATGGATGACATGTGGGTGAGTAAATTATCAGGAAAATTTTATTTAATCCTTTAAGAGCAATCAAAACATTTGACTACAAAATTGAAATCTGCCAGTTCTGCTTACTTAAACTTTTTATTTTGAGTTTTGCCAACTTATTCAGGTTTACAGTGTATAGCGCTTTTCACAATACACATTGATTCAAAGCAGCTTTAAGGATATCTCCATGCGTATTCTAAGCATCTGTCCTCTTCCAGCAGGTAAAGATGATGTGCGAAGTGATGCCCACGATCAGCGAGGACACTGCGCTGAGCCAGCGTGGCTCCCAGAGCAGCGCCTCCGACCCTGACTCCCACTTCGAGCAGTTGATGGTAAACATGCTAGATGAGAGAGACCGTCTGTTGGACACCCTGAGAGAGACACAAGAAAGCCTGGCCCTTGCCCAGCAGCACCTGCAGGACGTCATTTATGACCGGGACTCACTGCAGCGTCAGCTCAGCTCCGCACTGCCACAGGTATGACAACTACACTTAAGCTTTGCTGTTGGTAAAGGAACACTTGATCTCAAGTAACCAGACTTTCGACTGTCAGCATAAAGTCTGGTCCACATATCAGCTTGAAAGCACGATTAAACAAAAACAACACTGTCTTGAGCTAGACATCATATTCCCATAAGGATATCGGAGTACCACCGGTGTTGTGGAAAGAAATGATAAATGTTGATTTCACACTCGTAAGATACAGTTAGCTTGTTCCTGTGCTGTGCAATTCAGTCTTTTTTTTTTCCACAGCTGAGAGACTGTAAAAACATGGGCATGTCACAGCTGGCCATGTGTGATTGCAGCAGCTGAAACTGGTGATACTAAAATCTGCATCCAAGTCTGTCCTCCCGAACAAAGAGGACTAAAAATCACCAAGCGCGGTTTTCAGCTGCGCTACTATTGCCCAGAGACATGGGGAAAAAGCGATGGCTTACGTAATCACGCCTAAATCCAGATTAGCTCTACGCTCAAAGGAAAAGTGTGTCAGTAATTCTAGTCACAAGTCCTTACCGCTCTCCTTCCAGAAGTCTCCGTGGTCCTGGCGGAGGAGAAAAGAAGGTTTTGTTGTGTGGTAGTTCTCACTTTGCCTCAGTGATACTCTTGTTCCTAGTGGAGGTTTTAGCTTTGCTTACGGTACCGAGGGCGATTGGGTCTATGTTGTAGAGTATGAAAAAAAGGGTGTTGTGGATTTGAGTGTCATGTACACTACTCTTTTAAAAGTTTGGGGTCAGGAAAGTTTTTTTAATGTTTTTGCAAGAAGTCTCTTATGATTTCTAAGGCAGCATTTTATCAAAAATACAGTAAAAACTAGTAATATTGTGAAAAATTATTACATTTTAAACTTTCTATTTTGTTTTATTTTAAAGGCAGCAGCTGTTTGCACTAAGTGCAAATAGCAACAGATGCTATTTACACTGTGAAAATAGCATGTTTCTTAGCAATAGATGCTATTTACATTGTGAAAATAGTGATATATTCTGTTTACACTAAGTGACAATAGCAGCATTTTCTTAGCAATATGCTATTTACACTAAAACCCAAACTATACTTCACTTTTTGCGCTTACACGAGGGTCAGCGTACAGTGCATGTGACGCAAATTTCGTCATCAGAACAGTACGTGCATACTGTATGCACACCGCACCGCCAGATTTTTGTAGCCATGCATACTTGTATGCGGAGGTCGCACATGCGCATTTTTTTTTTGCAATAAATAATTTATCCACAAGGTGGCAACCATGCCCTGTGTGGCGTCGATTCACAAGGTAGTCCAAGAGAAACTGCATAAACAGAACAGAACACATGCAAGCTACAGAGACGATGGAGGACTACATAGACGAGAGATTGTGCGAAGAGGTTAGAAAGTACCCTCATTTGTACAACTCTAGCATTAAAGAATACAAATGTATTTACATGGGTTGTAACTCGTGGCAATAGATTGCTCAAAACACCTGTGTATGCGTACTAGTCAAATGAAGTATACTTTCCAAGGCTGTGCGTTCAGTGTATGCATACACTAGCGTATGTGTAAAAAAAATGAAGTATACTCAGGGTTTAAGTGTGAAAATAGTGATATATTCTATTTACACTATATAAAAGTAGCAGTTCTTTGCAATAAGTGCACCTCAGTATTGTAGTACATTAACAGGATGCAATAATAACAGAGCGTAAATGATTATATTTATTAAAATTATTAAATGGATGCTGCATTATTGGGACAAACACTCGTTAGGCACTTTATTTCCACTTTTCAAATATTTTCTTCATTTTTATTGAAAATAAATGCCTTTCCAATCTGATATGTGATGGGAAAAGGGAGAAGAACAAGTTTGGCAAAAGGCGGATTGGAAGTCAGGTCGATCGCGTCAAAAGCTACTTTACCTAGAGTCACATTCCCATATGGACAATGCCACTGCAGACGTTGAAAGGTGCACATCTTTTTTTAATCTTGCGTGGCCCAACCAGACATTGGTGGGTGGAGTTAGTGTAAATAGCCTTTGCCAACAAGACAGGCTATTTACATTCAGTGTAAATAGACACTCCGTATTTGGCGATGTAATGTATTCCTGTGATTAGTCCAGTTTTTAGTGTCACATGATCCTTCAGAAATCATTCTAATATGCTGATTTGGAGCTCAAGAAACATTTCATATTATTTTCAATGTTGTGCTGAAATTTTTGTGATTCTCCATACTGATCCCAAACTTTGGAATGCCAGGAATGTCTCTTCATAGACATTTTGCATGGTATTTAAGCAATTTTATGATAAGGGATTGTTCACCTTACAATGAAAAGCCTGTTGTTATTTCTGTTCCAAACATTTATGACTGTTAAACACTAAAGCTTTTTTTTTCCATACAATGAAAGCATTCAGTGACCATGAGCTGTTCTGAAACAGTTATGTTATAGTTTTATGTGAGGAACAGATAAAAGTTAAGATTCAAATCATTGTGTTACATTCGTTTACTATGCTTTCATTATATGGAAAATGGCAGCGTGAACATTCTTCAAAACATCATCTCTGTTCCACAGAAGAAAAAATGCCATGCGGGTTTGGAACAGTGTGACAGTGAGTAAATGATGATACAGTACAAGAACACAAAAGAGACATAGATAAACCCAGTTGAATTACAGATATTAGCATGTGACTCATTTCTGGACGTTTTACTATCCAGCGCTACGTGATCATTTTACAAAAAGAGTGGCGGTGTAAACCGGGTCAATAATGATGTATCGATTGCCTTTGTGTCATGCTGGTACTCAGACACACTGTTTACTGATCATGTTAAAAAATGAGATGTTGAATCTCTCGATCTCTTACACGTGCAAATGACTCCATTAATTAGCGTGGCAGCGCTTTATTAGCCCTTGCCACATCAACTCCACGCTAATGCTTCACGAGGCTCTTTGGCGGAATAAATCTGAAGATGTATACCAGCAGGAAAGCTATGTTGTTATGAGCTGTTGTAATTGAGAAACCATGAACAGTGTCTGCTAATGTTTTTTAAACGGCATTGAAATAGATTTTATTCACAGTGATTGTTTGGTGGTGTTTGTAATGGCCACTTTACACAGTCTACACTAATTGCATGATGGATGTAGGCTTTTGCTTATTTGATGAGTTAAATGTCAGGTTATTTATAGCTTTGCACAAAGCTGTTTTTTTTGTTAATTTGTTTTATGCCTCCTGTAAGCTCATTTTGTTCTCACTGAGCTAAAGCTTGCAATGAATGTAAGGAGGGAACAATGTTATATGTTTGAAAAGTCACATGAGAGAAGGCAGTGCCCTTGATGGATTATGATTGGCTTTTCACTTTTTGCCCGCCTATCATGTTCACAGACAGTTTGCAAATTAGCCTGAATTTGTCACATTGGGAAAAAATTGACAGATTAATCACAAACTACTCACCCAATTGTACAGAAAAATCCCAGAGTTAAATCAACTCTGCTCTACATAGAGTTAAATTAACTCTGAAGCAGAGTTAAAGTTAATGACATAATATGCTGTTTGTGGAGTTTAATTTAATGTATTTTATCTTCAGTTGATTTCATCTAAGGCTGTGGCTAGAAGTCATTTGTAGTTATTATGTTTCTCTTCAGTGATTCTGCTTGTTGACAGCAGGTGTTCATCACTAATGTTCAATCATAACTTAATTAATCACTTAATTATCTCATTAACTTTAACTCTACTTCAGTGTTACTTTAACAATATATAGAGAGGGACCATATGTAATCAGAGCAGAGTTGGTTTAACTCTGGGGATTTTGCTGTGTGGACATCAGGCCACTTTTCAGACTGTTTGTTTTTATTTACAGTCACTTCTTAGGAAGATATTTGGAAGAATGTCAGTAACCAAACAGATCTCGCCATAGTAGGAAAAATAAATACTATGCTAGTCAATGGGGGGGCGAGATCTGTTTGCTTTCTAACATTCTTCCAAATATCTTCCTTTGTGTTCAGCAGAACAATGAAGTTTATACAGATTTGTAACAACTTGAGGGTGAGTAAATGATGACAGAATTTTCATTTTTGGGTGAACTATCACTTTAAAACTAGAAACTCTTTAAACACTAGTTTGGAAATATGTAGCAAATGTACACTGAACTAAAAAAACAAAACAAAAAAAACAAACAAACAGAGACTTTGCTTCCTCCATCCAGCATTGTTTTGTAGATGGTAATGTAAACAGGTTGTCTGAATCTGATCCACGGCGTTCAGACTTGTGGAACCTTTCTGAAACAACACTTTGACCTCCTTTAGCGTTTGACAACATCTGAGGTTTGGGCTCATGGTTTAGACTGTGCATTAAATCTGGGCTCTGATGAGAAGGGAGATGAAATAGGCTGAATTATCGCTGCAGGGTGAACTCGGCTGTAGAAGAAGAGGAGGACAGACAGGAAAGGGGGAGGATGTAGACGGAAGGTGGAGTGATGCGGAGAGGAAGTGGCCTGGTTTTAGCCACTGTTGGTTATCTGATAAATCTGATATCTCTTTCTCTCTAGCACATACACCTTAACATTCAGAACTCTCTTAATAGCAACTGTATTCCCCCAAGATGCCCTGGGGGTCAGACCGTGATTATGTCACGCACAGTAATGTCTTACATCCTTCTTTACGGCAACAGCTCTCACAACAAGACTTTAACTGTTATGCTGAAAGGCAGGTTTTAATGCGGGGTCACTTTTTACTGTTTAATTTAAAAACAAGAGCCATCTTAATCATTGCAATTTTAACAACAACACTAAAGTTCAAGTCATTTATAGTTTGTTTTATACTAGAACACAACCATTACCATTGATTGGCCCCTCTAAGTAACTGGCTGATTTAGCTGTGCTTTAGTGTGTAAAAGCTGATGTGTATTTAAAACTTAAGAACTGGGAATCAAAATGGAATCAGGGCTGAGAAATCCGATTTTCCTTTATTTAGCTACTTAAAGTGTCCCTATTATGCCTTTCTTAAGGTTCCTAATTAGGGCTGTCAAACGATTAATCACGATTAATCGCATACAAAATAAAAGTTTGAGTTTGCCTAATATATGTGGGTGTGCTGTGTGTAATTATTATGTATATATAAATACAAACACATCCATGTATATATTTGAGAAATATTTACAAGTATATGTATTTATTTATATTTTTATATAATTTATATTATGAATGAAATGTCTGAAGTAGTCGATCATCCAGAAACTGATTGGAGCAGGATGTTTATCTATGGTAAGTGTCACTGTAGTTTGCATTATTTATAGCAGTGTCATTGTTATACTTTATGTAGAAACTGTATCAGAATGTGAAGCGAAGCTGAAAACCTCTTAACATAAGATAAACATTTAGGCCAGATGTGTTCTAACGTAAAGGGGGTGGTTCAATGCGATTTCACTTTTTTAACTTTAGTTAGTGTGTAATGTTGCTGCTTGAGCATAAACAGTATCTGCAAAGTTACAGCGCTGAACGTTTAATGCAAACGGAGATATTGTCTTTTAAAGTTATGGCAGTTTATTGCCTACAAAAACGACCGGTTTGGACTACAACGAGCTTCTTCCCGGGTTGGTGACATCATAAACCCTTGCTATTACCATAAACACGCCCCCGGGAACACGCAACAAAGTGGGCGAGGCCATGAGGCGCAGTATAATGGAAGCGGAAGAGTTGTGTACACCGGACACGAGCGGCGCGACGATTTGCACAAAAGCTATTACTGTAAGATGAAGCAGTTCCCACTTTAAAAGCAGAAGCTGCTGTTTATTGGCTTCAAACTGTAAGTATGTTTTATTGTTTGTACATGTCTTTTAAACGTAATGTTATAGTTCTGTTGCTATTTTTAATGCATCAAGGACATATACAAAGAGCAACTCGTTTTTGCTAGCCAGTTAGCTAAGTTCTAGTGCAACAAACACCAACAAACGTCTCTGTTCATAGACAAACGGTTGTTCATGCTATAAATCAAACGCTACCTTTACAAAAATGCGACTACTCAGTACAGTATTCGGCTACAGTAAAGCTTTAATCAGGATAAAACTGTATATTGAAAGCTAACAAACAGCAGTGACAGCATATCTAAACACGTTGACACAAATACTAAATGAAATACCATTCATAAACGTCCTTAATAAGCCGCAATTGCAGAGGTTCTGCTTTACCCTCTTCATCTGGGTCTGATTCGCTCAATTTGATACAGCAATATAGATGCCATTATTTACATTTCCAGCTTAGTGCGTAACTACGAATGGTAAGGGGCGTGGCGTTTCCGGACGCTTCAGCGAATCACGACACACTGGGCCCACTACCAACCTGCCAACCAATCTGAGCACATTGCGTATTTCGGAGGGAGTGGCTTAATAGAAGCAGGAAGTCAAACGAGCCATTCATGAGAGTGGAAACCAAACAGAGGTGTAGAATAAACGTAAAATATATGAAAAATACAGCGTTTTCAAAAAAACTAAGCATTAAGACATGTTAAACTGTGCCCCCAAAACACAATCAAGCCTAGAAAAAAACACTGAACCACCCCTTTAACAAAGTAAAAAATGGCTATATCATTGTTTGACATTACAATGGGTGTTTACCGTTTACAGAGAGAATACTTCAACTAGTTCGCACGGACAAGCATCTTAACATCCTATTACAATACAGATAGAGCTCCACTCTACTGTAATAATAAAAACGCAGAGGAAATAAAACAGTTCGTTTTACAGTTATGTAAGCAAACCGAGCCCACAACTATGTTGTAAACTCCCATGTTAGCCGAGTCAAGTGAAGTCACCTTTATTTATATAGCGCTTTTTACAATGCAGATTGTGTCAAAGCAGCTTTACAGTGATAATTGGTATATAATTTGGCTGCACAGCAGCTCTTAAAGAATAGTGTCAATGCAGGCAGATCAAAGCACTGTTGAAAAAATGTCAAGAATATTGTTGAATATCAAATGTCAAGTCAAATGTCAAGTGTCCCCAACTAAGCAAGCCAAAGGCGACAGCGGCAAGGAACCCAAACTCCAACAGGTGACATCAGGTGGCAAATAGGTATTAAATGGAGAAAAAAAAAACTTGGGAGAAACCAGGCTTAGTCGGGGGGCCAGTTCTCCTCTGGCGAACAGTGCTTTGTTACGATTCAGGTTGCTATCATAAGTCTGATAGGATCGCAACATTCAAAGTATTTATTTCAGTTCCAAATTGAGGATTGTATTCATCACGCCGGTATGGACGGTCTGTTGAGGAACCGTGGCACTGGCTGTTGTGTCGATGAGCCGAGCACAAATATGAATAGCTGATAATGCATTACACTTTGTAAACAAAAGTCATGCTCCATCCTTGATCATTACTCCAAGTAATAAGACAGACAAGCTGCATTAATCAACATATTTTTAGACAATATTGGACCCACATCTGAATAGCAGAACTACAGAAACGTGAGTTAGCTGGTTAGCAGGAGACAGACAGACTAGCGTGTACGTTACACAACATAACATACAATACTACAAATTTTGAATGATCGCTTGAAAATATAAACAACGATTATTAATCATACTTACAGGTTGAGATTCAGAGGAGCAAACTGGTCTGAATAAACTGGGCATTGATCCATATTTTAAGACCAAGCGTTTTGTGGGTCCTACATTAAACTCCCTGAAGTTTGAGAAGCAGTCTTCAGTAAAATGACGGGAACACAACAAAAGATTGTACTACTGTGGTATTTGAATGAATTTTCCCTGGCCTCTACATGTGCAGTAAGTGGGCGGGCAATATGCTAATGTTTCGTTGTGACGTCAGAACGAAGCGGCTTGGGATTCGTTTTACAAACGACTTGTTTAATTGACTCCGAGTCGACTCTTACTTTTGAGAAACAATAACTTTATATATGGTGCACTTTTAGATTTAAAACTTTGCAGGATTTTTTTCATTCACTTAGAGCTATGTTACACACTACATGAAAGGTAATTTTCAAAAATCCATAATAGGGGCACTTTAACTATTTTTTTTTTAATTTAAAAAAAAAAAGTTCATTTTACTGTATAAATGTAACTTTCTTTAATGTTTAAATACCCCCCCCCCACACACACACACACATTATAACTGATTATTGTTATAATAATTTATGCAAACAACAAAAAAAAAAAGGAAAAAAAAGAAATGTGAACATGAGTAAAATATATTGATTATTGGTCTGTAATTAACATATGACTGCCCATATTTAATATAATAATAATAATGATAAATAAAGATGATGATGATGATTATACTAGTTACTTGAAGTAATAAGAAGGAAGTAAGATGGATGCTATTTTTAAACACCAGATGAACCAACACATGGCAGTCTTATAGGCACAGCCCATTTAATTCTAAGGGTCAGTTAAAGTCTACTAAATTACGATCCCTGAAGGGTATTTTTGCTGCTGGGGTTGAACAGCTGTCTAGTCTCCCCTGTTTTCATGTCCTGTGTTGCTTTTTCAGTTTGTCTCTTGGACTCCTGTCCTCTGTCTGTGCGGTTGAGTTCTGCTTACTCATCAGGCCAAAGTGGTGTGCACACATCAATGCCACCTTTGAGTCTGGGTCAGCAAGTTTATGAGAAAGAGAGAAAAAAAGGACCATAAGTCCACTCTCAGAACACCCACTGGTACCCTTCAGTGTCCAGTAAAACAAAGAAAAAATAACAATTTGTTCAATTGTTTGTTCATTCGTTTACTTCACTAGATTACCCTCCAGCTACTCTTATGATGCTGCACCATCCCTCTGTAACTGTCAGTGGGAGCAGGTTTTCCTTGAAGGATTTCTCTCTTTGAAGTTACCATATTGGCCTGAATGCATAATGTTGATGCTGTGTTTTGATATTTTTCTTGTGCCGAAAAATGTCAGGTAATGTGTTGAACGAAGATATGTTGAAATTGGTTGAATGAAATTGTTCTGATGAATGCTGTTGAAAGCAAATTGATTGAATGAAATTGTTCTCTCCAAAAGAATTAGCAAAAAAGAAAAACTAAAGGTTCCAAAAGGGTTTTTTCTTACAGTAATTTTATTGAAGAAATATTTTGGTCTCCCCAAAAAAACTTTCATATAGCAGTTCTTAAAGGGGCAGTATGTAAGAATTTTCATGTATTAATTGCATTTTATTCCCAATGCGTGAACAGCTTGTAAAGAAACTTTACAAGACCTTCCTTCCTATAGGTTGTCTATAAATGTAGACTGATTTTTATGTAAATTACTTTTTTGCAGAGAAAATGAAAAGGATGAGACATTTACGCACGCTCCAGAGAACCTCTTTTCCATTCAATGACACATGAAACTAATGTTTATACAATATTAATACCGAAAAGAGCTATTCTGTACCATAAAATCAATAAAATAGTTTAATTCAAACTATAGTCTCACATAGACAGACCTATATATAGTCTATAGTCTCAAATATACTTTATAATCAACCTATCATAACTGTGTGATTTTTAATTACATCATCTGTCGACATGATGCCGGTGAATTTAAAGGTCCTTGCACACAGAAGTCAGAAATTCTTGTCAAAAATTTTCACACATTAAAAAATAAATACGTCCTTTTTACACACTGCCTCCGAAACTTTCATTTGTCATGAAAAAAAAAAACAGATTTTCTGTGTTTTTCGCATCCGTTGAAAGCATTTTGAGAGATGTTTTGACAATTCAGAGCCACCGTACAAGCGAACGCCAAAATCCAGAAGTTGATCCACTTCGTCTAGCAGCACAAAGCACTGTATGACAAACAAAGTGCGGAATGCAAAGAGACAGAAAATAAAGACAGACTGATTGTGGAACAGCTTTGAAAACAGGATGGTAGGTACTGATTTATGAAAGATTATACAGTATTGTTGTGCTCAAGTTAGCTAAACAATATGCAATCGCAGGATTGGATGGACCTAATATTTCCTCTTTCTTTTGCTCTTTTTAATAAGAGAGAGGACAACAAAATCATCCTCACTGCTTGAAGACTCCATTTTGTATTGTTTTGTGAATTTTTTCTCAATGGATTAATTAATACGCTATACAATTAATACGGACTTTCTGTGCGTGACAAATTTTTAGGACGACAAATACGAAAAATCGCATACAAAAATTTCAGACTCGGTGTGCAAGGACCTTTAGAGCTGGTGTGAACATTTCCACATTGCTATTTTCTCAACGCTGTCATTTTTGTTGTGTGTTTATTTTGTTATTGAGAGGAAAGCGCACAGCACATATTTACATATTCATTTAAATGTTAATTTCATCAGCGTGGGTGACTTCGGGATGTTTGTTAACAGTACATCTCTGCAAAGGTATTTCCAAATTTTACTTCTAAGCAAAGAATAAAAAAAAAGAGCTCCGCTGTGAGTATATTGGGGCATTCAATCATATTCAGTCTCTTGTATGTTACATGTGGACTATAGTCCGAGCACGAGCAATAACTTGCTGGCTGCAGTTAACTTAATAGCCATTAGTGTGGCTAATAACAAGGGTTTCTGAATTCTACATACATTATAGCCCCTTTAACGGTGCATTCACACTTGTAGTTCAGTTCGTTTGGTCCAGACCAAAAAAAAAAAAAAAAAAAATTAGTCCTGGTCCGATTAGTGTTCAGATTGGCAATTTTATCACCGAACCAAAAGATACCGAACCTAAAGGCATAGGGATACATTCACAACCTGATTGGTCGGATTTTATGACGTATTGCCTATTTCGAGATGGAACTTACAGAACATCCAAAACAATGCTGTGTGCTGAGGTAAATTTTATCACCGAACCTAAAGGCATAGGCATAAATTCACAACCTGATTGGATTTTATGACGTATTGCCTATTTTGAGACGGAACTTACCGAACATCCAAAACAATGCTGTGTGCTGAGGTAAATGCGCTTGTTGTGTGTGCGTAGTCTGCATATGATGGTATTTTGGCCAGCTGGGAACCCGTGAAGAGCTTATAAAATGTGTAAAGAAGTCAAAACAGCGGCGGGAATCCATCCGTCACACACAAACGATCTGCTGCATGGAGACGCGCGTCTGATGCCTGTGATGGGCAAATTCACGACTATGACAAGAAAAACCGATATGCGTGAGGATTCTGTCCTTTTTAGGGCCTCATCTTCCTGTTTTTTTTGGTTCGTTTACATGTCTTTGGTCTGTGTTGCGTTCATATATTATTCAAACTGCACCAGAGTTCGTTTGGAAGCGGACCGAGACCCATCTTTTCAGTGGTCTCGGTCCGCTTGTTTGGTGCGCACCAGGGCTCGGATGGCAGCGTTCACATATGTTCAAATGAACCGCACTAACCGAGCAACCGCACCAGGGTTCGTTTTAATCGAACCAAACATGACAAGTGTGAACGCACCCTAAAAGAACCATTGGATTTTAAGATGTGGGTGTTGCACTCCAAAGCAGAGGCAGGTGAACACTTTCAGGAGCCTTTGAGCTGACTTAAATGATTGGAAAATTCAGTTATTTCATTTTGATTAAACATTTCAAGGTCAAAAGACTAAAAAAAAAAAAAAAAGAAGTAAAATATTCACATCCGAATTGTTCACCATAAGATCTATAGCATGCATTTAGAAAATAGATTTTTCAGTTTCACAAGCCGTTTTTAATGTGAAACGCCATTGTCCACCCATTCTCACTTCCATAATGTGACTTATTTCTAAATGTGTAGCTGAATATTCAGTCAGAGAAAACAGAGCAGGATTCTGCTTTATCTATCGAGAATTGATTAGATGGCGAAAAGTGGGTGTTCTGTAGCTGAATGGTGTTGGTGTGGTGTAATGGTCCTATTGCATTCATCAGCAACTGACTCATTAGAGAGACACAACATGTCAATTTACTGAGTCCCCCATCATAAATCATACACGTCCTCTTCATTTATCATCATTCAATCTCTTACGGTCCAATCAGTGCACCGGGATTGTCATGGAATGTACCATTAGGATACGGGGATGTTTGATGGGCTTGTGGAAAGTCAGATGATTAAGTGAAAGGCAAGAAACACATGAATAAATTCTTATCTCCATTTCTCTCATTCTCTTTCCCTCCTTACGTCTGACTCTTTCTCTTTCCTTCCTCTGGGCTCATGCAGTCAGCTGGTTTCCTCCATCGCAGCACATGATTCGATGTGATCGTCAGTTATTGTTTGTGCCCTACTTCACTCGACCCGTAGGCCACATGAACACTTCATGCTAAGAGAGTGAGAGAGAGAAAAAAACAGAGAGGTTGAAGGAAAACCATAAAATCATGCTTGGTTTAAACGTTGTTTGTGTTGAACTTATACATTTCTATATCAATTTTGACTAGACGTTTAATGTTTAAATGCATGAATGATACCTCAAATCGCGCCACGTAATGGTGGTAGGTCGGTGCTATTGCTTTTCTATGTCATCAGACTTATGATTTTCCTTGCAGACAATAAAACGAGAAAAGAAATCCAGACTTATATTGAAAGAGGGATCTATGCTAAGCCTCATCTTGACTTTGGCCAAAAATGGGCAACTGAAAAAACTGTTTAGCCTTTTAACATTGCCCATGAGATCATAGATCAACTTTATATACTCGATCTTCCAGAAACATATAACTTTTATTTTATTATTTTTAGACAGCATAAATTGCAATTAATAGTTATTTACGCTACCATTCAGAATATTGGGTTGACCCCAAATTTTATATCACAGATTGCCTCTCAACCTGACAATTATGAAAAAATATATTTGGCCTGAGAACACGTTCAATAAAACGTTACTAATACAATCTAAACACATGGATGCTGTATATTCTTACAGGAACAACAACAGTTCATTATAGTGTTGTGTTCCTACACAAATAGCTTAAATTAAATATGCATCTAATTAACAAGTCGAGTTCAGTGAGTTCTTGCTCAAATGAATGTCTCCTACATAATGATTCTCAAGGCTTATTTTCCAGAGAAATACATTATGAAGTTCCTTGTGTTTGTCATCCATTCTTGAAATGCCTGCTTTTATGTTTTATATATAATGCAGTGAGGAGCCCTCTGTCTTTCGCTGTGTGCATATTGACAGCGTTTATTAAAATAGAAACTTGGGCAAGGACCAAAATAGACACCGGCATCTTCATTCCCTACTTCATTCTGTTATCAGTTGGCCACTCATATGAATGACTGCAAGGCATGATGGGAAGTGGCTGGCCACATCCCACGGGCATTCATCAAGCTGTGATTGACAGCCTGGAGAGAACGAAAGCCCTGCAGATATCATCCGCTGCGCTCCACAGCTCTTTCTGTTCACTGTCCTCCTAAGAGTCCAGTGTTTTTTTATCATGCATTCATACTGGTGACAAAATCTCAGTGTAGCCTATCGTTTGATGTCAAGATAAAGGTACAAGAAATTATACTTAAAAGATAATTGTACCCAATATATGAAAATGTTGTTAACTTTTACCCTCATATTGTTCCTAAGCTCCATTAGGTACTTTCTTGTGAGGAAAACAAAATGAGTTATCTTGAAGAATGTCCTGGCTGCTCTGATCTGTAGAATGAACATGGATGGTGACATATTCATATGAGTTTGTAAGGATGTGTTGTGTGAATAAATAATTTATTTTTAGATGAAAAATCTCTTAAAGGATTAGTTCACTTTCAAATGAAAAGTTCCCCAAGATTTACTCACCCTCAAGCCATCCAAGGTGTATATGACTTTCTTCTTTCTGATGAACACAATCGGAGATATATTAATAAATATCCTGATGCATCCGAACTTTATAATGGCAGTGAACGGGATCAACGAGTACGAGCTGAAGAAAGTGTCTCCATCCACATCCATCCATCATAAACATACTTCACACAGCTCCCGGGGGGTTAATAAAACCTTCTGTAAAAAAAAAAAAAAAAAAGTAGTAAAATATCTAGCTTCCACCAGACTGCCTTCTGTATTCAACTTACGAAAAAAATGGAACTGGCGTCACGTCAGTTACGTTTTTTCCGTGAATAGGGAAGGCGTAGGACTTAGCGTAAGCTTTTTGAACTGCGAGAGGAATTGTGATTTCTTCCTAAGTTGAATACGGAAGGCGGTCTGGTGGAAGATTGATATTTTACTTCATAACTTGTTAAACATGATTTTTTTTTCCTACACAAATGGATCGCTTTACGTAACAGTCGGGATCATTAATATGTACGCCCCCAATATTTGCATATGCCAGCTCATGTTCGAGGCATTACACAAGGGCAGCCAGTATTAACGTCTGGATCTGTGCACAGCTGAATCATCAGACTAGGTAAGCAAGCAAGAACAAAAGCGAAAAATGGCAGATGGAGTGATAATAACTCACATGATCCATGATTACATGATATTTTTAGTGATATTTGTAAATTGTCTTTCTAAATGTTTCGTTAGCATGTTGCTAATGTACTGTTAAATGTGGTTAAAGTTACTATATTCACGGAGACAAGAGCCGTCGCTATTTTCATCTTTAAACACTTGCAGTCTGTATAATTCATAAACACAACTTCATTCTTTGTAAATCTCTCCAACAGTGTAGCATTAGCCGTTAGCCACGGAGCACTATTAAACTCATTCAGAATCAAATGTAAACATCCAAATAAATACTATACTCACAGGAATCGATGCATGCATGCAGCATGAATGACGAACATCTTGTAAAGATCCATTTGAGGGTTATATTAGTTGTGTGAACTTTGTTTATGCACTGTATAACTGCACTTATAGTCGAGAGCTCAGGAGGGCAGGGAGCGAGAGATTTAAAGGGGCCGCAGCCTGAATCGGCGCATAGTTAATGATGCCCCAAAATAGGCAGTTAAAAAAATTAATAAAAAAAAAATCTATGGGGTATTTTGAGCTGAAACTTCACAGACACATTCAGGGGACACCTTAGACTTATATTACATCTTTTGAAAAGACGTTCTATGGCACCTTTAAGTAGCCTATAGTAATGATGTACAATCACTCAAATGCTTTACACCCCTGTATGTGAGCGATATCCATTAGTCCATTGTATCTTGCTCTTGTAAACTGATATAGGTTATTTATTGTAAATTAGTTAGGTCATGCCGTTCTAATAAAGCATTTACTTTAAAGTTCATTTGTACACATATAAGGACAGATTCTGTGATTATCATCAACTGATAGGCTCAGTGACTCACAGGTTTAACAGTGATGTAGATTTAGATTTATGGTGTCTTAATAAAGCCTTTAAGATGTATAACCAGACATCTTGACCATCTGAACAGGAATGCTGTAGAATATTGTGTTAAGATTACATTTAACATCCATTTAGCTACTTAGTAGTGTTAGGAAATCTGACCTTTTTGGCTGAGTAGGAAGTCTTGACGTCATCCATATACACGTTTCACCATTACAAACCAACTGAATGATTTATGTTGCAGCATGACCCACTTTTTTGCAATTCATTGTCTATTAATAGGATATTATCAATTTATAACATAGTAATAACATGTTATGTGAAATATGGACTGATGGCTAATGCTACAAGATTGTACAAAGTAACTCATTAACTTGAAAGCCCTCTATTTAGGCTAATTATGGATTTTTTTGTTAAAATTTATGGTTATGTAATCGATAGAAGCCATAGTGTTACACATTTGATCAGTCTCAAAGTGCTGCTAACCCAATCAGCCATGTCCGGTCTATGAATAGCATAGAATTACTGATTCACAGACGTAGAATGGGAGCTGATGTTTTGTGCACGCAGCTGGCCGTTAATGGATACCTTTTAACTTCTGACTGCCTCACTTCGGAGCCATAAATAGATGATGATGTCACAAACACTCTGCTTGGAATACTTAAATAACAACGGGAGATTCAAATGGAGACGGTTTTCAGTCCACCAACCATCTGCGTTTCTATACAGTTGCCTTTGCTGATCATTTGGCACTGCAAAACCTAACATCAAGAGTGTTATGAAATCCATAAAACCAGTGGAAATGGATTGAATTTAGTCTGTAAACGTGAACACCTTTTATAAGAAAATAATTTTTGGAATACTTTGTCCCTGCAGCTGCTTTGAAGGCCATGTACTGTATTTCAGACATGCAAATGCACCAATGTGAAGCTTTCAACAGCTTCTACTGTCGTTATTTCCACATACTTAATGTCTCTAGGGGGGGAAAAAAAATATTTTGGATGAACTATCCCTTTAAGACATTTGATACATGTTGAGAGGCTCATGTTTTGTGCTTCTTGCTTCAACACCTAACGTATGACAAATGACTAAAAACATCCAGACTAATACATCAGCAAAATCCCACCTACGAAAATGGTTCATATCAGGCTTGACAAAATATTATTTTAAGTGTTTTTTCTTTTTGCAACTATAAAAAATGAAACTCATTTGAGTCAAAACTCAGTTGAGTCAAAACAATCCAGTATGAACAAAGAAAATCTCTTGCCATTATGTGACATTTTTTGACATCTCAAAAAATGTGTTTTAGGGTTTCATGACCCTTTATATTAAATAATTATTTATTTTTTTCTGTATAATTCATACATGGTACACTCTAAAAAATAAAACATTGGTTCAACAACAACAACAACAAAAAAAAAAATATGTTAACGTTTTCCACTAGATTTTTTAACTTAAGCCAATTAGGAGAATTACATTAATTCAAAGCAATATTTTCTGTTGATCCAACATAATGTTTTAAGTAAGGTGAAGACATTTTTTTTTGCCACAATAAAAACACATTTCTAAGTAACATGAATGCAACTATTTAAGTTGATCCAACATAATGTTTTAAGTAAGGTGAAGACGTTTTTTTGCCACAATAAAAACACATTTCTAAGTAACATGAATGCAACTATTTAAGTTGATCCAACATAATGTTTTAAGTAAGGTGAAGATGTTTTTTTGCCACAATAAAAACACATTTCTAAGTAACATGAATGCAACTATTTAAGTTGATCCAACATAATGTTTTAAGTAAGGTGAAGATGTTTTTTTGCCACAATAAAAACACATTTCTAAGTAACATGAATGCAACTATTTAAGTTGATCCAACATAATGTTTTAAGTAAGGTGAAGATGTTTTTTTGCCACAATAAAAACACATTTCTAAGTAACATGAATGCAACTATTTAAGTTGATCCAACATAATGTTTTAAGTAAGGTGAAGATGTTTTTTTGCCACAATAAAAACACATTTCTAAGTAACATGAATGCAACTATTTAAGTTGATCCAACATAATGTTTTAAGTAAGGTGAAGATGTTTTTTTGCCACAATAAAAACACATTTCTAAGTAACATGAATGCAACTATTTAAGTTGATCCAACATAATGTTTTAAGTAAGTTGAAGATGCTTTTTGGACACAATAAAACGCATGAACTTACCAAGCACCGCTTGTCACCATGATGGTAAATCTCCAAAAACCCACATTAACAGAAACTCTTCTAAATTAGCATAACAAAACACTAATTACTGCTAAATCTCCCTTACCATTAATCTTGTGCAAAAAACATTATATAACACTTAATTTAAGCATTTACTCTCCCTTTTAAGTGCCATGGGCAAAGCATGATGGGAAATATAAATCCCAGCCCAGTTTCACTTAACTTAAGTTTGTCTAAATTAAAAGAAGTGTTCATACAACTCAAAACAATGAAACACGTTTACACGTCATCAGATTGCATTTTACATTAACAGAACTTAAAATTACATACATTTTTGATTAACTGAAAATGTTAAACTATGACAAGTCATGATAGTATATTGAATCAATAGGCATAATTTGTGTATCTTCCAAGCTCAATAAAATACTATCAATAAAACTACTCAATAAAAAACTATCCCTTTAAGACATTTGATACATGTTGAGAGGCTCATGTTTTGTGCTTCTTGCTTCAACACCTAACGTATGACAAATGACTAAAAACATCCAGACTAATACATCAGCAAAATCCCACCTACGAAAATGGTTCATATCAGGCTTGACAAAATATTATTTTAAGTGTTTTTTCTTTTTGCAACTATAAAAAATGAAACTCATTTGAGTCAAAACTCAGTTGAGTCAAAACAATCCAGTATGAACAAAGAAAATCTCTTGCCATTATGTGACATTTTTTGACATCTCAAAAAATGTGTTTTAGGGTTTCATGACCCTTTATATTAAATAATTATTTATTTTTTTCTGTATAATTCATACATGGTACACTCTAAAAAATAAAACATTGGTTCAACAACAACAACAACAACAACAACAACAACAACAAAAAAAATATGTTAACGTTTTCCACTAGATTTTTTAACTTAAGCCAATTAGGAGAATTACATTAATTCAAAGCAATATTTTCTGTTGATCCAACATAATGTTTTAAGTAAGGTGAAGACATTTTTTTTTGCCACAATAAAAACACATTTCTAAGTAACATGAATGCAACTATTTAAGTTGATCCAACATAATGTTTTAAGTAAGGTGAAGATGTTTTTTTGCCACAATAAAAACACATTTCTAAGTAACATGAATGCAACTATTTAAGTTGATCCAACATAATGTTTTAAGTAAGGTGAAGATGTTTTTTTGCCACAATAAAAACACATTTCTAAGTAACATGAATGCAACTATTTAAGTTGATCCAACATAATGTTTTAAGTAAGGTGAAGATGTTTTTTTGCCACAATAAAAACACATTTCTAAGTAACATGAATGCAACTATTTAAGTTGATCCAACATAATGTTTTAAGTAAGGTGAAGAATGCAACTGTTTTATTGCTTTTTTATTACTGTTTTATTGCTTTTTGGACACAATAAAACGCATGAACTTACCAAGCACCGCTTGTCACCATGATGGTAAATCTCCAAAAACCCACATTAACAGAAACTCTTCTAAATTAGCATAACAAAACACTAATTACTGCTAAATCTCCCTTACCATTAATCTTGTGCAAAAAACATTATATAACACTTAATTTAAGCATTTACTCTCCCTTTTAAGTGCCATGGGCAAAGCATGATGGGAAATATAAATCCCAGCCCAGTTTCACTTAACTTAAGTTTGTCTAAATTAAAAGAAGTGTTCATACAACTCAAAACAATGAAACACGTTTACACGTCATCAGATTGCATTTTACATTAACAGAACTTAAAATTACATACATTTTTGATTAACTGAAAATGTTAAACTATGACAAGTCATGATAGTATATTGAATCAATAGGCATAATTTGTGTATCTTCCAAGCTCAATAAAATACTATCAATAAAACTACTCAATAAAAAACTATCCCTTTAAGACATTTGATACATGTTGAGAGGCTCATGTTTTGTGCTTCTTGCTTCAACACCTAACGTATGACAAATGACTAAAAACATCCAGACTAATACATCAGCAAAATCCCACCTACGAAAATGGTTCATATCAGGCTTGACAAAATATTATTTTAAGTGTTTTTTCTTTTTGCAACTATAAAAAATGAAACTCATTTGAGTCAAAACTCAGTTGAGTCAAAACAATCCAGTATGAACAAAGAAAATCTCTTGCCATTATGTGACATTTTTTGACATCTCAAAAAATGTGTTTTAGGGTTTCATGACCCTTTATATTAAATAATTATTTATTTTTTTCTGTATAATTCATACATGGTACACTCTAAAAAATAAAACATTGGTTCAACAACAACAACAACAACAACAACAACAAAAAAAAAAATATGTTAACGTTTTCCACTAGATTTTTTAACTTAAGCCAATTAGGAGAATTACATTAATTCAAAGCAATATTTTCTGTTGATCCAACATAATGTTTTAAGTAAGGTGAAGACATTTTTTTTTGCCACAATAAAAACACATTTCTAAGTAACATGAATGCAACTATTTAAGTTGATCCAACATAATGTTTTAAGTAAGGTGAAGATGTTTTTTTGCCACAATAAAAACACATTTCTAAGTAACATGAATGCAACTATTTAAGTTGATCCAACATAATGTTTTAAGTAAGGTGAAGATGTTTTTTTGCCACAATAAAAACACATTTCTAAGTAACATGAATGCAACTATTTAAGTTGATCCAACATAATGTTTTAAGTAAGGTGAAGATGTTTTTTTGCCACAATAAAAACACATTTCTAAGTAACATGAATGCAACTATTTAAGTTGATCCAACATAATGTTTTAAGTAAGGTGAAGAATGCAACTGTTTTATTGCTTTTTTATTACTGTTTTATTGCTTTTTGGACACAATAAAACGCATGAACTTACCAAGCACCGCTTGTCACCATGATGGTAAATCTCCAAAAACCCACATTAACAGAAACTCTTCTAAATTAGCATAACAAAACACTAATTACTGCTAAATCTCCCTTACCATTAATCTTGTGCAAAAAACATTATATAACACTTAATTTAAGCATTTACTCTCCCTTTTAAGTGCCATGGGCAAAGCATGATGGGAAATATAAATCCCAGCCCAGTTTCACTTAACTTAAGTTTGTCTAAATTAAAAGAAGTGTTCATACAACTCAAAACAATGAAACACGTTTACACGTCATCAGATTGCATTTTACATTAACAGAACTTAAAATTACATACATTTTTGATTAACTGAAAATGTTAAACTATGACAAGTCATGATAGTATATTGAATCAATAGGCATAATTTGTGTATCTTCCAAGCTCAATAAAATAACAATTACAAGTAAAAAGTCTAACAGCATTTCAGAACTTGATTTTTTATTTCACAACAATATACATATTTAAGTAATGACTAAAGGTCCCCTGAATTAGTTTTTAGAGTGTATATCCCTGATCACAGCAAGGGGCTTGATTCCAGATAGTTGTGATGTAAAGTTAGCATTAATGTCTTTGGTTACTGTGCTTGTCTGTCTCTCTTTGTTTTTCCTCTCTCTCTCTTTCTTTCTCCCTGTGCCCCTGTGTTGTGATAATTACAGCCTGGCTCTCTTCATCGCCAGGACTTCTGCCCACCCACAGCGGGCACAGCTGTTAGACTCGTACATCCAACGCCAACCGCCCGCAGCCCACCACAGCTGCCGTCAGGGTAATCAGTGCACAGGTACTCCACCGCGCCAGTCGGCTGCTACCGCACCTCTAGCTACAGACCCCCGCATAATCATTACAACCTGTAACCTTTAAAAACGACCTCTACGAGGAACTGATTGTAATTCCCCTGCTGGTGCACAGGTGGCATACAGGTTAAAAGGTTTAAGCAGGATTAGGTTTATTTTCATTGTGTCAGTGGTCCAGACACTATAGTTATTCAAATGTATTACTTCAGATAAGGGAGTCGTTTGTTACTTCATCTGCCGTCTCGAAGAAATGAATACATTTTTCAGTGAGAAGTGTGGCATTCCTAGGGGGTGTCTTGGAAATATCACTGTAACTGAGACGGTTGTGAAAGAAAGAAAGTGATCAACATGATTGATATTCAAAATGGTTTGTATCTGCAGTTCTAGTTGCAGTTTCCCTTTTTGAATAACCAATATAGATTGATGATACCTGCTGTTGTAGACAGCTATTTACTTATACCAAAGTCCCTTTAAGACAAGTCATTTCACTCGGCGGCCATCTTTGAAATGCCTCTTGGGCATCCTGGGCATCATGCAATCTCTTTGAATGGGGAAACATCAAATTCTCCAAAACTGTTCGCCAAACTTATGATTAAATTTCATATTTGAAATCACCAATGAAATCTAACAACATCCGGCTCATAAATTTAGTTTCTAAACGCTTGAATCATGACAAAAAAATTTTGCAGGCTGGATCAAGCTAATGCGCATGCGCAGACCTCTTTGGAGGCGCGTGTCTGACTGTTTCTATAGAAACCGGTGATTCTAACGGCCGCTGAAGTGACGCGATGATTTAGAAGGCGGGACTTATTCCGCCATATTGCGCGTTACACTTTCTCCCATTCAAAACAATACGAGTGACGCATCTTGTGTTATTCTATAGTCTTTGCTTATACGCAGGCACTAAATGTACATGGTAGTTGGCAGCAGTGTTGGGGGTAATGCATTACAAGTAACTTGTTACGTAATCAGATTACTTTTTCAAGTAACTAGTAAAGTAACGCATTACTTTTTCAATTTATAACAAAATGTCGAAGTTACTTTTTCAAATAAGTAACGCAAGTTACTTTTTCACATGTATTGGCTGACAGCTCTCCTGTCCCCATGTTGAGAGAAATAAAATGCAGAGGTGTTGTGTGTGCTGTGTAAACGTGATGATTATTGTATTTCTAGACTAAATGTGAGCATACATTTACTCATCTCACTTGCACGAAAACATTCATTATTCCTCAAAATGAATAAAAACAGTGAAATGCAATCTCAGAATTTTACACAAACCTGTAATTAATTATATTAAATTACAGAAATATACTTTATGTATTTAATCTCATTTTAATAACCTTATTCATTTCACTTTTGGTGTGAAAGGGCCTTAACATTTGCCAAAAAAGAACAAGCAAGCCCAGCCTTACGGAAGAGGATTAGGGCCAAGCAATAATAAAAAAATAAAACCATCTCAAGATTAAAGTTTGAGAAAAAGTTGTTAAATTTCGAGAAAAAAGTCGAAATAAAACGTTGAGAATAAACTCATTAAATTACGAGAAAAAACTCGTTAAATTTCAAGAAAAAAGTTGAGATAAAATGTTGAGAATAAACTCGTTAAATTACGAGAAAAAACTCGTTAAATTTCGAGAAAAAGTCGAGATAAAATGTTGAGAATAAAGTCATTAAATTACGAGAAAAGAGTCGTTAAATTATGAGAACAAATTCGTTAAATTATGAGAAAAATGTTAAATTTCGAGAAAAAAGTCAAGATAAAATGTTGAGAATAAACTCATTAAATTATGAGAATAAAGTCATTAAATTACGAGAAAAAAGTCATTAAATTATGAGAACAAATTCGTAATTTAACGAATTTTTTCTCGTAATGTAACGACTTTTTTTTCATAATTTAATGACTTTATTCTCAACATTTTATCTCGACTTTTTTCTTGAAATTTAACGAGTTTTTTCTCGAAATTTAACAACTTTAATCTCAAGATGGTTTTATTTTTTTATTATTGCTTGGCCCTAATCCTCTTCCGTACAGCCTAGCTGAGAAAAAGTAATGCAAAAGTAATGTGACGCATTACTTTTCATAAAAAGTAACTAAGTAACACAATTAGTTACTATTTTTAGCGAGTAACACAATATTGTAATGCATTACTTTTAAAAGTAACTTTACCCAACACTGGTTGGCAGTCACCTGTAGTCCTTTTGGTGTGTTCAAGTGCAGCTTTTTGGCTGAGATGCAGTCAGCGCCAAGCGACAACACAGTAGGCTTTTGTCGCTGCTAGTTCATTGACGTCAGTTGACGTGTCAATATAAAATAAAGGAATTTGTTAATAATCTATTAATTCAAAAATAAAAATTTAAATCACTTTTCAAATGACCAAATAAATAGACATTCATTTTTAAAAATAACAGTAAAATAATACATCCATATGACAACATGTAAAAGATACACGCATTCTCAAACTCGCATTCAAAATTTTTTTGTAATAAATTAAGAAATATTCCCATATATGTATATATGCAGTCAATTCTCTCAGTCATGCTTTTGACATATCTGCACTCATATTCTCACTATCACAGTATTTATCTCATTGAGACCATCCAATAATATCAGAAGACTCTGCTTTGTATCAACAGAGAATTGTCAGTGAATGAGACTGATATAACAGAAACCAAGCCCCAGGAAAAGCAGAGACAAAGTCGATGCCTTAACACAGGAGGAGGATATAAATAAACATGTCTGATATTTGGCTGTCAGGCCTCTGATTCTGTTTCTGGTTGAATGTGCCCATGGCTGTAGACAGATCTCATAGGACATCACAGTCTTCCCTGTGTTGAAACTCTCATTTTCTCATTGACAGGTCAGAAGCATACAGACGGCTGTTGGTTAATCATGTTTGATTGTGCATATTAGATAGAAGCTGCCTGCAGTCCTTGTTCCTCAAATCGTACATTTTTAAAAATACACCCAAATCATATTCAGTACATGCTAAGTATGGGAATTTGGACGCAGCCAATGATTTTGTGAATGTCCCTGCAGCTGTGTTCACAGATGTACGCTGGAAGCGCGGAACAGGAGAGAGACAGGAAGAGAGACAGCGGATTCTTTTTTATTCAGCTCTCTCACTCTGTTCACGTGGGGCGGAGATACAGCAGGGGGATTCCTTTTGATTAAATAAATATGCAGCAACATCCCACTAAAAATGGAAATGAAGTCCTAGAATGTTCCCACACAATACAAAGGGATTGTTGCAGATTGTTCTTGGGGGCCTGTCGTGTTGTGGACCTCTTTTCCCCTTCACGATTACAAACGTGTCACAGTAATGGAGTTATTCAAGATGGAGACGCATCTTCCCCGTTCTTGGCTCTTCTGTTGACAGCACATCTCTTCACACGCTTCTGTTGTGAATCTGACGCATTCAATGCCACAGATAAGGGCAAGATTCAGTTTGGGAAGGAGTTTTTTAAGCCAGTTGTGTCAAAAGTAGTGTGCATGACTATTATGATTATTAAGGTAATCTGCAGGCAGAGCAAAAAGATGGCTTTTGGGGCATTTTCATTGAGTTGATCAGTGAGTTTTAGCAAGAAACACCATGCAGTCATTTTCTTCTTAAAGGGTTAGTTCACCCAAAAATGAAAATTCTGTCATTTATTACTCACCCTCATGCCGTTCCACACCCGTAAGACCTTCGTTAATCTTCAGAACACAAATTAAGATATTTTAGTTGAAATCTGATGGCCCCGTGAGGCCTGCATAGGGAGCAATGACATTTCCTCTGTCAAGATCCATAAAGGTACTAAAAAGATATTTAAATCAGTTCATTTGAGTACAGTGGTTCAATATTAATATTATAAAGTGACGAGAATATTTTTGGTGCGCCAAAAAAAAACAAAATAATGACTTATTTAGTGATGGCCGATTTCAAAACACTGCTTCAGGAAGCTTCGGAGCATAAATGAATCAGCGTATCGAATCATGATTCGGATCGCTTGTCAAACAACCAAACTGCTGAAATCACGTGTCTTTGGCACTCCGAACCACTGTTTCGAAGATGAGCGAAGGTCTTACGGGTGTGGAACGGCATGAGGGTGAGTAATTAATGACAGAATTTTCATTTTTGGGTGAACTAACCCTTTAAGAAAATAATTGATAACTTCTAAAGAAATGTGTTGAAAAATTACATTCTTACAAACTTCTTAGAATTTATCTATAAGATTTTTATGAATCTGACACATTTCTTAGTTCTTGTTGCATCCTGTGGGGGATGCACTCTTGTTATCTAGAGAACACTTACCAAAAAGTATTATGGTATCCATAAAATCCTAGCAACCACATAACAACACCCTAAAAATCACTTTAGCAACACATTAGGGGGCCTTGTTTGTCTGCTGACCCATGGACCATGATAACAGATGCCAGTTTTCAAAATCAAAATGGAGTTCCATAGCAGATTTCCATGAAATAATCATGCAAAAGTAACATTCAAAGAAATTAGTGTAACTAAAACCTCAGAAAGTTAGAAAAGCAGCACAAAAATCACTATCGACTCCTACTTTTTTTCTAAGTCTCCTGTGGTGGGCGTTATGAGATGTATCATTTATGGTAATAATTTTGCCTTAAGATTTAATTAAAAGCCATTTGGTGGAGAGGGGAATGAAGTAAAAGATGTGTGCATGAGGCAGCTCTGCAGTCATTTAGCAAGGGTGGGCTGCAATGACGGCAGCAGGGACATCTCAAGGGTCACACCCACAGCGATGAGCTCAGAGCAGTTTCTAATTCTGGAGGTTAATTACTGTTTGTCTCTGTAGGTTCTTATTTGGACATTTTATGCATGTCCATTCCTTATATGTTTGTGGTTTGCATAGGTATGTGTGTGCTTTAAGCGGTTTGATGGAGTTTGTGCTATCTGCATGGGTGTAGCCCACCCTCTGCTTAGCAAGTCAGAAAGCATCCAGAGATCTTTGTGATTAGGGTAGGACCTGTGAATGCTATTTCCATGTTGTGCTTCTGATTATATGGAATCTAAACGCACTTTTTATGTTTTTAGTTCTGGCATGAAACTCTAGATGGCACAGGCTGATAGGTTAACTCATTTGGTGGCGATTACGTCATTATATACATAGCACAGCTGATCGGTTGCTGTTGCATGTTGAGCTGCGGCTCAACATAAAAAAAAAAATACTAGTAGTGGTGTTGTTAGCAGTCTGCAGCACGCTTTCAGAAACCCTACACCTTCCCCAGCTCCACCTGTATAGATCTGATACGGGGGTTCATTAATGTATAGCCGCTTTTCCACCGTTGGGCCGAAGGGTTCTTAGAATGGTAAGGAATGGTTCCAGTTGTGTTTCCACTTGAGCCTGTTTTGACACAGTACAATTACAAAAAGTTCTTGGCCCGGAATTCTCGG
This sequence comes from Ancherythroculter nigrocauda, assembly GCA_036281575.1. Classification (NCBI taxonomy): domain Eukaryota; kingdom Metazoa; phylum Chordata; class Actinopteri; order Cypriniformes; family Xenocyprididae; genus Ancherythroculter; species Ancherythroculter nigrocauda. Next base: position 18,721,517 of record VTFQ01000011.1, on the reverse strand, counting down.
CACGGTTGTCTAACTGTTCTGAATCGTGTAGAATCCGTGACATCGGCACACAGGATTGGTCACTTGTCTGGTGCCTGGCTACAAGTTTCTCTTTAGCTGGCTAAGTGCGCCATTTGAGTGGCGTAAACACAAATTAATAATAAAATTAAAAGAAATATCTGATCATCCTCCATAACGCGGTCATTATTTACATCTCGATAAACTGTTGCGTTACCAAGGTAATGATTGACACTTTTGTATTACATTCCAAAGAGCCCCACAGTGTAAAATGAAACCATAACCGTATCAGCTGGCCCAGATCGGCACGGAATAGAATGGTTACACAATGAAAACCATTTGGCCCAATGGTGAAAAAGCGGCTTATGTTACATGTGCAGCAGCAGCATGCCTGTGAATGTATTGGCAGTAGTAAGTCTCTGTACTTGCTTTGCCGCAGCAGCAGCAGTGTAGCAGATCTATTCCTCCAAGACCAAATTAACACTGCCATATGCATTACCATGCCAATCTCTATTACCATACCAATCATGACAGAAATACATTTATGTACACTCTAAAAAATGCTGGGTTAAAAACAACCCAAGTTGGGTTGAAAATGGACAAACCCAGTGATTGGGTTGTTTTGACCCAGCGGTTGGGTTAAATGTTTGCCCAACCTGCTGGGTTGTTTTATTTAACCCAAATATTGTTCAAAATTACTGTAGAGCTCGCTTAAAATGAACCCAAATTATGTTGGAAATTATTAATGTTTAATAAATTAACATTTATTAATATGTTTATTGAATGATAATCAAACAAGAAACATTTATTAAATTGCTTATCAATAAATGTTCAGCTTTTGATTATTATTGTTGCCTCTAATTATGTGTCTGATTTTTAATTTCCAACCTATTTTGGGTTCATTTTAAGTCAGCCATATAGTGATTTTTAAACAATAGTCGAGTTAAATAAAACTACCCAGCATGTTGGGCAAACATTTAACCCAAATGCTGGGTTAAAATAACCCAATCGCTGGGTTTGTCCATTTTCAACCCAACATGGGTTGTTTTTAACCCAGCATTTTTTAGAGTGTACACCACTGTTTAAAAGTTTGGGGTCAGTATTCTGTTTTTTAAAGAAATTAATACTTTTATTCAGCAAGGATGCATTAAATTGATCAAAAGTGGCAGTAAAGACCTTTTATCATGTTAGAAAAGATTTCTATTTCAAATAAATCCTGTTGTTTTGAACTATACATCAAAGAATTTATACAAAAATATTAAGCAGCATGATTTTTTCATTAAATGTTTCTTGAGCACTAAATCAGCCTATTCGAATCACAGGAATACTGTAAATTACATTTTAAAAATTTTAATATTTCACAATATACTCTATTTTTGATCAAATAAATGCAACATTTGTGAACTCAAGAGACTTTTTTCAGATATGTTTGAACTGTAGTGCACTTATAAAATGCAATTACTCAGAACCATGGATATTTGGCTTTGATGAGTGAATAAAGAGTTACTTTGTCTTGGCCACCTTGATTGAATTATCAGTTTAGTAATGATGGTCCCTTTTTCAGACATGAGCGAATCAAATCATATAATCTACTAAGCTTAGTGACTGTTGTGCAAGCTGAAATTAAGTACTTTTTTTCTTTAAAGGTGATAAAGAGGATCTTTTCGTCGACTGAGAAACCAAAGACTGTTACTGAGTTTTTGAAATGAGCGCATGCATAAGAACATATTGGAACACGAGTGTTTACCACCGGCATTCGCTGTATCGTGTTAGCGGATTCATTATGTCGGACTCACCGCAGGTAACTCATAATCTGCAGTTGTTTCTCCTGTCTCCGGACAAAAACATCGCATGCGGCGCCTGGGGAGTGTGGAAAGTTACTGGAGCGCGCAGCCGCGCTCGTCTCTCACAAGGAACGTCATGGCAGTGATTGACAAGCCAGAGGGCCAAACGATTGGCTGATGTTTTTAAGGCCCTACCTCGTGCACAGATAATGTATATCAATATTATTCCTTTCAGTGCACCTAATAAATAGTCTTTTATCAGTTAGTAAAGACAGTTTCAAGTAATATTGCAAAAATGTATAAAACAAAACATCCTCTTTAGCACCTTTAATTGTTACATATCACTAGAACTTAATGTGGCCATGCATTTCTGCCATTGTCATCAAATAGAGGATAAGAGGAACAAAAATAGCCCAATGATATTTTCATTAGTGACATCTCATTACAATACTGCTGAGTGACACTATGGCCTGTGTTGTTTTCTGCAAATATTCATAGGGGAAATCAGCTAAATAATGGGGGTAAATAATGTGGACAAAAATTAGCTTTCAAGAAAACAATGTGAATTACAGATTTTGGCCAATAAAAACATTGGAGATTGTCAAGTGTGGAAAAAAGTCAAATTGTGTGGCAAATTAATATAATGTAACTGCACATGAAGACATGTTCTAGAACATTCCAATGTTATCGCATAAGTCATTGGGAGTGACAAATGCATGCACATATTCTCTGAATAAAAATATATATTATGAAGTCATCCAGCAGAAAATGTGAATATGAAGAGTTAGTTCTAGAAGACAGGCACTGCCGCATATGTGTGATGGTCAGAACAGAGAGCCTAAAGCATTTACTAAAAGGAATGACACAGCTGTATGACTGACAAGCCCCTGCTAACTAGGTCACGACAGAGAGAGAGAGAGAAGGACTGAGAAAGAGTGAGCCTGGGATGAGAGAGATAGGGTTGCAGAAGAGAGAGAGAGAGAGTTTCATCAAGCACAAGAGACCAAGAGTATGTCCACAGCTATCAACAGACCCACTCAGTCTTTTTCAGTGTGGCACAAGAGTGCCCATGAAATGGTTTGACAAACACTATTATCTAATAGAAAAAAGAAGTCTGGGTGGGACATAGAGTGCAGTCACTAGTGTTTCTGCTGAAATTTTGCTTGTAAAAAAAGTTCATTGTCTATTGTCAATAGTGTAGTGATGTATCAAGCACAGCTCACACAGAAGCCACTTTCAAGCAGCTTTCTGTTGGTCAACGCAGTGAAATCTTTCCCTCGTGTGAAATTCCAAATTGTGTGGAATTACTTGATTTTGCTTATGAAAACATGACCACACCTTTAAGTTGAAAAAGGGACCAGAACATCATAGAGACTTAGCACCCACATACAGTAACAATGGACTAAAAATGACCCAGAACTTCTCAGCAACCACAAGGCAACACCCTGGCAACCACCCACAACATGCTAGTGGTGAACAGCAATTTTCTCAGAAAATGTAAAAATCTCGCTACTGGTATAGCTACTTGGTATTAGCAGGAGGCACATTATTGTTCTAGAGAGAATTTGATTGGACACAAATTTGTGTACGCCCCTGTATGCAAGATGAGTCATTAATATTTTGCAGATTTCCCTAAGAAAGAGAGACTGTAAATGTGTGTTTGTGCTGAAGTTTTTCAGATGCCTGTTGCTACCCATTTAAGTTTGATATTAGTTTGAGCAAACTCTGCTTTTTAGGCTCAAGAAGGTGGATTGGTTTTTATTGGTGTTAATCGTCATGGTAACTTATGCTACATGGCTAACCTACTCCAGAGCAGGTTTTAATCTGGGTTAGAGATCGCAAACCAAAACTGGTCCAATCAGCTGTGAGCACAGTGACATATCTGATGCAGTAAAGCCACTCCCCCTGTATCTCTTGCTCCAAATTAAAGCAGTTGATAGCGAAATTGACAATATTAAACATTGCATTTTAATTAATGTAAATATATAAAGACAAGCTTTAACATATAAAGCTATCAAACATATTAAGCTAATGTGAATTCTTTTGAGCTCTTTGTGAACCTATAAATGTTTATTTAAATTCAGTTGATACACATGCATTGAAAGTCAGATATTTTCATTCAGCTGCCTTCTCAAACTCTCTAAACTCAGTGTGTATTCCTGCCTCGTAAATGCATTTAAATTCATGATATTTTTCATAACATAACTTACTGTTGCACAATATTCAGCAGAGAAGTGGAATGCACCGTCTCTCTTGCGAGAAGTGAATCAAAATGACGCTCTCCGTGTTTAATGGCCGTTTGCAAGCATATGTCAGATTTTGAAGTGCACATGCTCCAGAGTTAATCACAAACTCAGGATCAAACCCTGAGGTGACAAAGAACTTGATCTAAACCAGGTTGGATTTGTATGGTTTTGTCAACTCTAAACCTACTCTGAAACTCAGAGTTTGTTCAACTACTAGCTTCATGCAGCAGGTCTTAGGAGTACTGTAGCATGCTGTATACATTAGCCTCAAAGCTAACACACATGGACTACAAGGCACAAAGCAATTTTGATTCTTGGGAAACATTCAAAGCATCATTTGACGTCACAGAGCTGCCAGCCTATTCTGACGTGGCTTGTGCTGGAAAGTCTCAAAAGGGAGTTTCCTATTCCGTTATGAAATAATCAGCGCTGGTGTTTCCGTTTGATCAAAGCATAGCGCTCTGGCAGAGCAGATGCTAATGCGCTTTAAATGGGGCTCATTATTGCTGAATAATATTCAGGCCACGTTGGTAAAACATATCAGAGCAAGGACCCGTGCAAGCTAACTGCTAAACTCAAGAATAAACATGCCTTTAGAAGACCCGGTATGCAGGAGTGAACGCATGTAGTTAATGAGTGTACGTGCGAGGGGAATGTATGTATATATTTACTATGCTATAAGAGAATTGTAACTTAAAAGGATTATATTATTGAAAACTGAATTTTTATTTCTATTTTGAAGTGAAGTGATGTATGATGTGTTTTTCGTTATGATATCTCACCCATAAACACATTAGTATATGATTGGCCACATTTACATATGTTCAGAGGTCCTTCAACTTGGTGAATTGTTAATACTTATTTCACATGTATTGAGGTTAGCCAATCATCAAAGAGGTCATTTACAGTGCTCAGCGTAAATGAGTACAAAAGTAACATTTTAAACAATATCTCAATGAACACAAACAATTTCCAAAATGTTGACAAGAATAATTTTTTATTATAACATCTGTTTAACTTATAACATGAAAGTAATGCTGCGTTCACACCAAACGCGAATAGAGCGTCAAATTCGCGTCTATCGCGTCTAGTTTGCCGCTTGAACATTTTGAATGCATTCGCGCGTCTAGAGCGAAATAGACGCGCGTAAAAAACAAGCGTTTGAAGCTAAATTGACGCGCGTCCGAGGCGAAATCCGCTTCTTGTGGGAGGGGCAAGTGCTAGGCGGTTGTCTGTTTGCAAGATGGCTGATGTTGATCGTGCGTTCATCGAGAGAGCTACCGCTTTGTATTTGCTCTGGAGAGCAGAACAGCGGCGTAGGGGTCAGCGTCGCGGGAAGGCCGCGGGTCGATAAACGTGTACGTGACTCGAAAGTGAAATGTGTATTTACAACTTACCAGGTAGCCCAATCTCCTCACCGACACTCTTCCAAGCGAGGTCCTTTTTATTCCTGTCTGAAGTATGAACTTGTGTCATAAATCTCTGGGTGACTGCTCACTGATAATATCAGTCGTTCCTCCATTTTGAATGAACACAGCATAAGGGTGATGCAAAAATGAGTACACCCCACAACAAAAACTACTACATCTGGTACTTTGTATGGCCTTCATGATTTTTAATGACAGCACCAAGTCTTCTAGGCATGGAATGAACAAGTTGGCGACATTTTGCAACATCTATCTTTTTCCATCCTTCAAGAATGAGCTCTTTTAGAGACTGGATGCTGGATGGAGAGTGATGCTGAACTTGTCTATTCAGAATTCATAGGTGTTCGATTGGGTTCAGATCAGGAGCCTCTGAATCACTTTCACCCTGTTCTTCTTCAGAAATCCAACAGTGGCCTTAGACGTGTGTTTAGGATCATTGTCATGTTGGAAAAGTGCACGACGACCAAGGGCATGGAGTGATGGTAGCATCTTCTCTTTCAGTATAGAGCAGTACATCTGTGAATTCATGATGCCGTCAATGAAATGCAGCTCCCCGACACCAGCAGCACTCATGCAGACCCACTTAAGGACACTGCCACCACCATGTTTCACTGTAGGCACCATGTATTTTTCTTTGTATTCCTCACCTTTGCGACGCCATACAGTTTTGAAGCCATCAGTTCCAAAAACATTTATCTTGGTCTCATCACTCCAGAGTATAGAGTCCCAGTAGTCTTCATCTTTGGCAACATGGGCCCTGGCAAACTTTAGCCGGGCTTTTTTGTGCCTGGGCTTTAGGAGAGGCTTCTTTCGTGGACGGCACCCACGCATGCCATTCCTCTGCAGTGTACGCCGTATTGTGTCACGGGAAATAGTCACCTCAGTTTGGCTTTCTACTTCTTTAGATAACTGCAGTGAACTGAACTGATTTTCTACAACCCTTCTCATCAGAAGACGCTCCTGTCGAGGTGTTAACTTCTGTGGACGACCTGGACGTCTCTGTGAGATGGTTGCAGTTCCATCTTTTTAAAATGTTTGTACCACTTTTGCTACAGCATTCTGACTGATAAGTAAAGTTTTGCTGATCTTCTTGTAGCCTTTCTGGTGTAAAGAAATGATTTTCTTTCTCAGGTCTTGTGACATTTCTCTTCCATGTGGTGCCATTGCTGGCAGCATGAATTGGGAAGGGGTTTTAACACCCTTTTATAGTCAGCTGTCTGCTGTCTGAATTCTTGTTAAATTAGACATTTGTAGTCTAAAATTTAGCTTTGCTCCAGAGACTTTCAGTGGGGTGTACTAATTTTTGCATCACCCTAATTTTAGTAAAACTGAAATGTTGTTCTCTAAGTTATATTATTAACCTTACTTTCATGTTATAAAAAACTTTGTCTTGGAAATTGTTTTTGTGTTAATTGAGATATTGTTTAAAATGTTACTTTTCACTCATTTACGCTGCACACTGTACATATAGACATCCCAAAGGAACAGTAGTTTAATCAATTCTAAAGGTGCATTCATATTTACTATTGTTTGGCAAATTTTCGCTGGCAAAATCCAGTCATTTCAATAGGAATCCATGCAATCAAGAATTCTGCGTGAGGGCGAAAGATTTCCCTTGAGTTCTCTTGGAAGCGTTGACCTTGGTTTGAAAGTGACTTCTACATGTACAGGTATATGAGCTGTGCTTCATACACTACACTATTGACAATAGACAATGTACCTTTTTGCCCCTTAAAATTTGTCAAAATTCGCTAATGTAACCGCACTTTAAGGGTCAACAAGAGGGTGGAAAAGGTCTTGAAAAACTAAATTAGAACTTTTCTTGTGCAAGAAACCTTGACTAACATTATAAGTGGACCTCAGGGGGGAAATAAAATGCTTCAGAAGAATATGGCCTCTTTAAATTTTAAAAGCTCTCTCATCTTTACAGCAGCTTCTGTGTGATTTGAACCGTCTCATCACCTCAGATAAGAGCAACAGTAAGAGAGCAAAAGAAAGAGAGAAGCAAAACACCCATCCGGAGGGTAGGAGAGTGTTGGAGGGGGAAAGGAATGACAGATAGGAGGAAGTACTCTGCATGTGAAAGAGAGGAAAACAGAAAAGGAGTGTGTAAAGGATGAATATAACTGGTATCAGCAGGGCATTAGTTGTTCTTGCATTGCAGTGCCTGTGATATTCATATGACTGCTGATTGGATCAGCTCTGTGTGTGTCGTGACCTCACCACAGGTCAAACTAAGACTGAATAAATACTACTATTAGGCCTATTGCACAGTTCTGATATTTTGAGGTTCACCTAAATAAAGAGAATATATTTACATTGTTGAAAATTAGGGATGGGAATCATAAAGAATTAAATGGATCTGATTCCAGTTCCTCTAAACGATTCCTCATTTAAGTACTGCAGTTGTAAGCTGTATGTTTCACTAAAAATAACCAACTCATTCAAGTAGTGTTGTCAAAAGTACCAACCACAATCAACACAATGGCCAATCAGAGGTGTTTACGAATCCGCTCAACCATGCCCAAAGCGTCATATTTTTTACATTTTAGTACCGACATGTCGGTACTTTTGACAACACTACATTCAAATCATTCATTCAAAAATCTACGCTGGTTGCACTTTATGCTTTTGATTCACTAAAAAGAACCAACTCATTAGAGTCATTTGTTCAGGATTCAGACTACACTGGTTGCACTGTATTTTTTTGATTCATTAAAGGTGCACTATGTAAGATTTTCTGTCCGCTAGAGGTCGCTAGAGACCTATTCAAAACAAGCTTGATGACGCCAAGTTTGAGCACGGAATCTTGGGACATGTAGTCTTCACCTCAACGGTTGGTGGAAAAGAATTGGGATAGGATTCGGGAAGAAATCATGTTCATGGATGCGATTATTAACGTTACTGTAGTATGAAGCAGAGCAGGACCGAGTGTTGTGGAGCTGAACGAGGCCGCTGGAGCGATTGTGCAACACACGCCGCGAGCAGCAGAACTTTTATTATGCCACAGTCGCCGGCGCCGCTTCCGCTTTTCAGGTCATGAGTATGAGGTAACACAGCTCTGTTTATCATATTAGATACATTTAAGTGTTGAAAATGATGTTATAACGTTACTCTGTGCGTTCGCTCGGCGGCTGCTGTGAGACACTGTTACACACTGCAATAAGATAGATCGATTTGTAGAATATCATATTAAATGCTGGATGGCTTGTGTTGATAAATGTCATGCAATTCATTTTAAAACGTATTGTGTGATGGATAAAATTCTGTATTACTGTTACTGAAAATATAGCTGCATCTGATTATGCTATGTTAGCTACTTCACAAAATAGTGTTTTTTTCTGAGGCATGGTAAAGCATGGTACTCGCTAAAAAATTAGATTTAAACAATAAGACTAAACGTGTTGAGCTATATAACAACAATTAGTTTTCTGTCTATAAATATATCAAAACAGTCGTTCCCTTGTCTATTAAAACATGTAAATATTAAAGCGTATTTGGTGTTTCCATAGTTTCTACAAAATAAAACCGGAAACCGAGGGTAACGCGGGTATGACGCAATTGACAGGCGACTCCTCACATATCTCGGAGCCGTTGTTAAAATTGCAATTTTCTCACGATTTACAAATAGTTGCAAACATTTGGGATATTGTAAGTACTCAAGTGAACAAAATATATAACACTGGCCTAGTGGTTTTTTGATATTTTACTACAAAATTCTTACATATTGCACCTTTATTTCACTTCAGTTCACATTTATTTGTATAGCGCTTTTCACAATACATATTGTTTCAAAGCAGCTTTACAGAGAATGCATGTCAACATTACAATTTAGAGTAATATGGTGTCAGAGATGTGTCCAATTTTTGTAATTTCAGCAATGTACATATACAAATCACGCAGTTAGCTAACAATGTATTAATTTAAGGTAGAAACATTGAGCTTATGGAAGTAATGTTACTAATGATTAGGATATATAGCAAAATTTGGAATGGTGCATGTTGATCCAGAGTTTGCGTCATCTGAAGTCCTCGCAGGGGTTGGCGCCATCTCTTCACAGGTGTTAATCATTACAAAGAACCAACTAAATAGAGACATTAGTTCGAGAATAACCTGGTTGTGTTGTATGTTTTTAATTCACTAAAAAGAACCTCATTAGATCCTGCACGATTAATCGTTAAAATCTCAACTCAGAGTCATTCATTCAGGAATCAGACTACACCGGTGTCAGTACACTCCTAAAATAGGAATTGTCCTTTTCACCATCAACCAATGCCTCCCCGTCAAATGATACTAGATCTTCACCACATTCACTTTGAAGGTGAGAGAGAGAAAGAGGGGGAGAGAGTGCACAGATGGCTTGTGGGTAATTGAGGGCACACATCAGACAGTGAGAGGGTGTCCTTGACCTTCAGTGCTGCCACTGGAGCGCCTAAGTAAACCTGCTGAACAAACACACATACACACTCACATTTTTACATTTGGCATATGGCATGTGCTCCTACTAGCACTGACATTTTTTGGAAAGAAGACTGTAATGTAAAATTTTACAATCATCTTAAGCAACAGCTCTGGTTTTTGCTCCAATAACCTGCGGCACTGTCTTACATCAGCGCTGCTAACAAGTCAAATGACAGCTGTAATTCTGAGACGCTATATTGAATTGTGTTTGAGATGACGCTGCGCTGTCCTATGAGTCAGAGTCCCTCAGCGCACACACACACACACACATGCACATTCTTGGTGTAGTTCTGCATTTTTACCTGTTCTTTCTGTGTGCATTAGCTGATTAGCGAGTTCATTTGGCGGCTCTCTCTGCGGGTACGGCTTTATTTCTTATCAGAGGAGGACAGTGGGTGGATGGATGTTTGGGAGCTCTCAGTGGAGGTCCTGAACCTCAAGTCTGCCCCAGAAGCCTGAATCTAACACACACACACTGGAGCTTCTAATCAGTGGAACGGCGCTGCACAAGGCTGACCTGCAAATTACATAAGCTCTGCTTGTCCCAGCTTCTGTAGAAGATTCTGTAGTCATCTTCTGTAGTCCTTGCCCTCTTTCTTTCATCCTTTCTCTCTACATTTACATTTCTTCATTTAGCAGATGCTTTTATCCAAAGCGTCTTACAAATGAGGATGCAAGTGATGCATTTGTTCTTTCATGTATATTCTTTTTTGTATGTGTATGTTATTTTGTGTGTGTGTGTGCGTGTTTGTCTGTGTGTCTGTGCTTGCTTTCTTGCGTTGTGTATGTTTGTTTCTTGTGTTTGAATGTTTTTAGTTTTTTTGTGTTTTTCCGTTTTTGTTTTTTTTGTGTTTCATTCTTTTTTCACACATTTTTAGTTCTTATGTTTTGCTCTTTTTTTGTTCTTGTCACTTTTTTAGTTCTTTTAGTTTTATTCTTTTGTTTTAGCTTTCACACATCCATTTAATACGGTGGCCCAGTAGTGCACAACACAACGAAATTAAAAAAGCAAACATAAGTTCACAACACAACGAAATCGAGCCACAACACAATGGAATAAAGCCACAACACAACGAAATCGAGCCACAACACAATGGAATAAAGCCACAACACAACGGAGTAAAGCCAAAACACAACGAAATCAAGCCACAACACAACAGAATAAAGCCACAACACAACGAAATTAAAAAAAGCAAACATAAGTTCACAACACAATGAAATCAAGCCACAACACAACGAAATAAAGCCACAACACAACGAAATAAAGCCACAACACAATGAAATAAAGCCACAACACAACGAAATTAAAAAAGCAAACATAAGTTCACAACACAACGAAATAAAGCCACAACACAACGAAATAAAGCCACAACACAACGAAATTAAAAAAGCAAACATAAGTTCACAACACAACGAAATCGAGCCACAACACAATGGAATAAAGCCACAACACAACGAAATCGAGCCACAACACAATGGAATAAAGCCACAACACAACGGAGTAAAGCCAAAACACAACGAAATCAAGCCACAACACAACAGAATAAAGCCACAACACAACGAAATTAAAAAAAGCAAACATAAGTTCACAACACAATGAAATCAAGCCACAACACAACGAAATAAAGCCACAACACAATGAAATTAAAAAAGCAAACATAAGTTCACAACACAACGAAATCGAGCCACAACACAATGGAATAAAGCCACAACACAACGAAATCGAGCCACAACACAATGGAATAAAGCCACAACACAACGGAGTAAAGCCAAAACACAACGAAATCAAGCCACAACACAACAGAATAAAGCCACAACACAACGAAATTAAAAAAAGCAAACATAAGTTCACAACACAATGAAATCAAGCCACAACACAACGAAATAAAGCCACAACACAACGAAATTAAAAAAGCAAACATAAGTTCACAACACAACGAAATCGAGCCACAACACAATGGAATAAAGCCACAACACAACGAAATCGAGCCACAACACAATGGAATAAAGCCACAACACAACGGAGTAAAGCCAAAACACAACGAAATCAAGCCACAACACAACAGAATAAAGCCACAACACAACGAAATTAAAAAAAGCAAACATAAGTTCACAACACAATGAAATCAAGCCACAACACAACGAAATAAAGCCACAACACAACGAAATAAAGCCACAACACAATGAAATAAAGCCACAACACAACGAAATTAAAAAAGCAAACATAAGTTCACAACACAACGAAATAAAGCCACAACACAACGAAATAAAGCCACAACACAACGAAATTAAAAAAGCAAACATAAGTTCACAACACAACGAAATCGAGCCACAACACAATGGAATAAAGCCACAACACAACGAAATCGAGCCACAACACAATGGAATAAAGCCACAACACAACGGAGTAAAGCCAAAACACAACGAAATCAAGCCACAACACAACAGAATAAAGCCACAACACAACGAAATTAAAAAAAGCAAACATAAGTTCACAACACAATGAAATCAAGCCACAACACAACGAAATAAAGCCACAACACAACGAAATTAAAAAAGCAAACATAAGTTCACAACACAACGAAATCGAGCCACAACACAATGGAATAAAGCCACAACACAACGAAATCGAGCCACAACACAATGGAATAAAGCCACAACACAACGGAGTAAAGCCAAAACACAACGAAATCAAGCCACAACACAACAGAATAAAGCCACAACACAACGAAATTAAAAAAAGCAAACATAAGTTCACAACACAATGAAATCAAGCCACAACACAACGAAATAAAGCCACAACACAACGAAATTAAAAAAGCAAACATAAGTTCACAACACAATGAAATCAAGCCACAACACAACGAAATAAAGCCACAACACAACGAAATAAAGCCACAACACAACGAAATTAAAAAAAGCAAACATAAGTTCACAACACAATGAAATCAAGCCACAACACAACGAAATAAAGCCACAACACAACGAAATAAAGCCACAACACAACGAAATAAAGCCACAACACAACGGAATGAAGCCACAACACAACGAAATAAAGCCACAACACAACGAAATAAAGCCACAACACAACGGAGTAAAGCCACAACACAACAAAATCAAGCCACAACACAACGAAATAAAGCCACAACACAACGGAATAAAGCCACAACACAACGAAATAAAGCCACAACACAACGAAATTAAAAAAAGCAAACATAAGTTCACAACACAATGAAATCAAGCCACAACACAACGAAATAAAGCCACAACACAACGAAATAAAGCCACCACAAAACTTAATAAAGCCACAACACAACAAAATAAAGCCACAACACAACGAAATTAAAAAAAGCAAACATAAGTTCACAACACAACGAAATCAAGCCACACCACAACGAAATAAAGCCACAACACAACGGAATAAAGCCACAACACAACGAAATAAAGCCACAACACAACGAAATAAAGCCACAACACAACGGAATAAAGCCACAACACAACGGAGTAAAGCCACAACACAACAAAATCAAGCCACAACACAACGAAATAAAGCCACAACACAACGGAATAAAGCCACAACACAACGGAATAAAGCCACAACACAACGAAATAAAGCCACAACACAACGAAATAAAGCCACAACACAACAAAATCAAGCCACAACACAACGAAATAAAGCCACAACACAACGGAATAAAGCCACAACACAACGAAATTAAAAAAAGCAAACATAAGTTCACAACACAATGAAATCAGGCCACAACACAACGAAATAAAGCCACAACACAACGAAATAAAGCCACAACACAATGAAATAAAGCCACAACACAACGAAATAAAGCCACAACACAACGGAATAAAGCCACAACACAACGAAATCAAGCCACAACACAATGAAATAAAGCCACAACACAACGAAATTAAAAAAAGCAAACATAAGTTCACAACACAATGAAATCAAGCCACAACACAACGAAATAAAGCCACAACACAACGGAATAAAGCCACAACACAACGAAATAAAGCCACAACACAACGGAGTAAAGCCACAACACAACGAAATCAAGCCACAACACAACGAAATAAAGCCACAACACAACGAAATAAAGCCACAACACAACGAAATAAAGCCACAACACAACGAAATAAAGCCACAACACAACGGAGTAAAGCCACAACACAACGAAATAAAGCCACAACACAACGAAATAAAGCCACAACACAACGAAATAAAGCCACAACACAACAGAGTAAAGCCACAACACAACAAAATCAAGCCACAACACAACGAAATAAAGCCACAACACAACGGAATAAAGCCACAACACAACGAAATTAAAAAAAGCAAACATAAGTTCACAACACAATGAAATCAAGCCACAACACAACAAAATAAAGCCACAACACAACGAAATTAAAAAAAGCAAACATAAGTTCACAACACAATGAAATCAGGCCACAACACAACGAAATATAGCCACAACACAACGGAATAAAGCCACAACACAACGAAATAAAGCCACAACACAACGAAATAAAGCCACAACACAACGAAATAAAGCCACAACACAATGAAATAAAGCCACAACACAACGAAATTAAAAAAAGCAAACATAAGTTCACAACACAATGAAATCAAGCCACACCACAACGAAATAAAGCCACAACACAACGGAATAAAGCCACAACACAACGAAATAAAGCCACAACACAACGGAGTAAAGCCACAACACAACAAAATCAAGCCACAACACAACGGAATAAAGCCACAACACAACGAAATAAAGCCACAACACAACGAAATAAAGCCACAACACAACGGAATAAAGCCACAACACAACGAAATAAAGCCACAACACAACGGAATAAAGCCACAACACAACGGAATAAAGCCACAACACAACAAAATCAAGCCACAACACAACGGAATAAAGCCACAACACAACGAAATAAAGCCACAACACAACGAAATAAAGCCACAACACAACGGAATAAAGCCACAACACAACGAAATAAAGCCACAACACAACGGAATAAAGCCACAACACAACGAAATAAAGCCACAACACAACGAAATAAAGCCACAACACAACGAAATAAAGCCACAACACAACGGAATCAAGCCACAACACAACGGAATAAAGCCACAACACAACAAAATCAAGCCACAACACAACGAAATAAAGCCACAACACAACGGAATAAAGCCACAACACAACGAAATTAAAAAAAGCAAACATAAGTTCACAACACAATGAAATCAAGCCACAACACAACAAAATAAAGCCACAACACAACGAAATTAAAAAAAGCAAACATAAGTTCACAACACAATGAAATCAGGCCACAACACAACGAAATATAGCCACAACACAACGGAATAAAGCCACAACACAACGAAATAAAGCCACAACACAACGAAATAAAGCCACAACACAACGAAATAAAGCCACAACACAATGAAATAAAGCCACAACACAACGAAATTAAAAAAAGCAAACATAAGTTCACAACACAATGAAATCAAGCCACACCACAACGAAATAAAGCCACAACACAACGGAATAAAGCCACAACACAACGAAATAAAGCCACAACACAACGGAGTAAAGCCACAACACAACAAAATCAAGCCACAACACAACGGAATAAAGCCACAACACAACGAAATAAAGCCACAACACAACGAAATAAAGCCACAACACAACGGAATAAAGCCACAACACAACGAAATAAAGCCACAACACAACGGAATAAAGCCACAACACAACGGAATAAAGCCACAACACAACGAAATAAAGCCACAACACAACGGAGTAAAGCCACAACACAACAAAATCAAGCCACAACACAACGGAGTAAAGCCACAACACAACGAAATAAAGCCACAACACAACGAAATCAAGCCACAACACAACGAAATAAAGCCACAACACAACGGAATAAAGCCACAACACAACGAAATAAAGCCACAACACAACGGAATAAAGCCACAACACAACGAAATAAAGCCACAACACAACGAAATAAAGCCACAACACAACGAAATAAAGCCACAACACAACGGAGTAAAGCCACAACACAACAAAATCAAGCCACAACACAACGGAGTAAAGCCACAACACAACGAAATAAAGCCACAACACAACGAAATCAAGCCACAACACAACGAAATAAAGCCACAACACAACGGAATAAAGCCACAACACAACGAAATAAAGCCACAACACAACGGAATAAAGCCACAACACAACGAAATAAAGCCACAACACAACGAAATAAAGCCACAACACGAAATAAAGCCACAACACAACGAAATAAAGCCACAACACAACGGAATAAAGCCACAACACAACGAAATAAAGCCACAACACAACAAAATCAAGCCACAACACAACAAAATCAAGCCACAACACAACGGAAATGCTCCCGACCACTAGGGGTCTCTCAGAGCTCGGTATTGTTAGTATTCCTTGCCAATGTTTTATAGAGTCGGCAGTGATATGAATACCACGATTAGTTTCAACAGTATATAACCACTGTATATCGACATGAAATATTAATTCAAAATCACCTGAGTGCACAATAGCTTCATATTTATACCTGTGAATGATTTGACGTGCTATCGCAGCGAATGATGAAGGGAACGTCTAACAATTCCACCAAGTGGTTAAAACATATAATTTGTATTCATTAAAATGACTTTTAACATTTAAAAACAGACATGTTCAAATTACAAAGCTTGTCAGTCTTACCAACAGGAACTAACAACCTTTGGAATTTGAACATGTCTGTTTTTAAATGTTAAACAAAGTCATTGTAATGAATACAAATTATACGTTTTAACCACTTGGTGGAATTGTCAGACGTTCCCTTCATCCGTGGTAGCACGTCAAATCATTCACAGGTATAAATATGAAGCTATTGTGCACTCAAGTGATTTTGAATTAATATTTCATGTTGATATACAACGTTTACATACTTAAAACTAATCATGGTGTTGATATCTTTGTAAGTCTGTCGACTTTATAGAACATTGGCAAGGAATACTAATATTAACGAGCTCTGAGAGCCCCCTAGTGGTCGGGAGCATTTCCGTTGTGTTGTGGCTTTATTTCGTTGTGTTGTGGCTTTATTTTGTTGTGTTGTGGCTTTATTCCGTTGTGTTGTGGCTTTATTCCGTTGTGTTGTGGCTTTATTCCGTTGTGTTGTGGCTTTATTCCGTTGTGTTGTGGCTTTATTTCGTTGTGTTGTGGCTTTATTTCGTTGTGTTGTGGCTTTATTCCGTTGTGTTGTGGCTTTATTTCGTTGTGTTGTGGCTTTATTTCGTTGTGTTGTGGCTTTATTCCGTTGTATTGTGAACTTATGTTTGCTTTTTTAATTTCGTTGTGTTGTACACTACTGGGCCACCGTAATTTAAAGGGCTAGTTCACCCAAAAATTAAAATTCTGTCTTAATGACTCACCCTCATGTCGTTCCACACCCGTAAGACCTTCGTTCATCTTCTGAACACAAATTAAGATATTTTTGATGAAATCCAAGAGCTTTCTGACCTGGAAGCGCTGGACGTAAACGGTGTATGAGAATGACACAGAAGAGAAGATATTGTTGAATAAAGTCATTACTTTTGTTTTGTTTTTGCGCACATAAAGCCCGGAGCACACAACGGTCGGCTGTCGGGCAGTTTTTGTGCATTGGCTGACTAAGTTTCTTCAGTATGTTCCGCATTGTAGGCTGAAATTGGTCCTCGTCGGATTTTTTTTTCGTCCGATTTGACGATGAATCGGTGTTGGGCTGTCGACGAGAGAGAGAACTCTGATTGGCTGTTCAGTATAGCTGAAAAAAAAGTTATGAAAGCAAACGAATAAGTCATGACGGCACAGACAGATGGTTGTTCTAATTTTATGTCATCTTACCTGACCCCTCGAATGCACAAATATTTTCATAATAACATGAGTGGAGTAGAATAAAGAACATGATCAGCATGATTGATATACAAAACGGTAAGCAAGCGCTGCATTGTTTATGGTTTGTATACATGCAGTCTTAGTTTTGCTTTCACTTTTTAAATGACGAATCTAGACAAACTTATCTGCTTAAATAGACAGTTATCTCCTTTATAAGTAGAACGCGCATGCTAGTTGACAGTCGGCTGAAGTTCTTTCGGTGTGTTCAAGCATATATTTTTTCCCCGATGCAATCGACGTGAGGCGACAACACCGTGGCTTCCGTTTCCGCTAGTCGGGTTGGTTATTTCCCGGCCTAAAAGTATTTTTGTCGCTACATAAAATTAAGGTTGAACCACTGCAGTCACATCAACTGTTTTAGCGATGTCTTTAGTACCTTTCTGGACCTTGACAGTGGTGGTTAAATTGCTGTCTATGGAGGAGTCAGAGAGTGCTTGGATTTCATCAGAAATATCTTAATTTGTGTTGAAGATGAACAAACCCTTTAACAAAGTTCTGGTTCTAACATTTTTTTGGATCTTATGTTTATTCCTTTGTTCTTTTTTTTTAGCACAGTTCTGGTTCTTACATTTGTTTGTTATTTGTTTGCTTTGATCTTGTCAAACATTTCTGGTTCTCTTTTGTTCAAGCTTTTGTTTGTGCTTTTAACAGTTCTGGTTCTTACATTGCTTTGTTCTTGTCATTTCTAGTTCTTTGTTCTTTTGTTTGCACTTTTGTTTTGTTTTTATATTTAGTTATTTTTAGTTCTTATGTTTATTTTATTTTTTTTTTTTGTTTAGGCTCAATTGTTTGTGCTTTATTTTTACCACACATTTCTGGTTCTTACGTTTGTAGTTTTTACCAAGCTTTTATCTGTTTTTAACACCATTCTTATCACAGTTCTTACTCTTGTTCTATTGTTTATGCATTAATTTGTTCTTTCACACATTTTTGGATGGTGCATTCTTTCAAGCTTTCATTCTTTTGTTCTTTTTCACAATATTTGTATATATATTAACACAATACTCTTTTGTTTTTTTAGAACATGTGATACACATTAAATGTCTTAATTTTAGAGGAGGAATAGCGGCCAACAAATGTCCAGCATGCGTGGAAACTCTCTCGACAGTGTTTTAAAAGCATCTGAGGAGGCACCTCAAGACAAAGAAGCTCAAACATAAGATCTTTGCTTTGTTAATGTTTTTTGGTCACTATGTAGGCTAATTCTCACACTTCAATTTGTGTCATTTCATAGTTTGATGACTATTTTTCTAAGATGTGGAAATAGTAAAAGTAAAGAATGAGAAGGTCTGACAAATGTTAGATTGGTGTAGTTTAAATGTACATAGAAAGAGGAAGAGTGTGTATGTGTGTACTATGTGCATACACTGTAAGAAATGTTATGATAAGTAAGGCAACATATGTTTTTCCATTACTTTAACTCATCTAAATAATTTTTACCAATTTCAACTTCATTTTTAAAGAGCTGGCAAAATTTAAAAAAGAGACTTGTACAGCCAATTTGATTATACTGAGCTTATGTTTGAGATTCTACACAGGTTTAGCTCCCTCTCGTGGCCAAATGTAGAATATCTGTTCCCATCCTTTTTTCCCATCCTGTCTCTCACACTTAATCTTGTTCCACGTTCTTCTGACAGTGATAGATTTGTGTTCTTGGCAAACACTTTCTTACTAGCAGCTTATAGGAAAAATGGACATAGACAAGCTATGTTTAAGCACATTTTAAGCTATGGAGTGTTTGTCATAGGTTTGTGTTATTTGCAGCAGTTGAATCTCCAGCAGTCAGTTTGCCTAATAAGAGATTCAGTTCAAATCTCTTCATGCTCACATGTTCTTTGTTTCAACCTCTCGACCCAGACAGTCAAAGGCCCAGATGAAAGCAATGTCCATATAGCTATAATACCCAAACATAACATAAGAGTGAAATACAATGAATGAAGTGTTTTTGTGTGGATCAACTTGCCTTTATTCTTCATGGTCTGGCTAGAGGAAAGGTCACGGTGTGATTTTTTTTTTTTTTTTTTTTTTTCTTATCATGAAGTCATGTGACCGGCAGACTTCAGAGGCATTGTGGGAAGTCACAGACATGCTTGTTCGTGAGATGAGTGGATTAGGACAATCTGCTGCAGGACCTTCCTGTGGGCCTTGTAAAGTTTTAAAGAAGATTAAGTAAAACTCTTTTAACTGCTGAAATGACAAGATATGTTTAATAAATCTCCCCTCTGGAATAGTTTGCTCAGGAAAATGTTTTATTATTTTTATTTTTTAATTTTATCATGTGCACAGAATAATATTTTTATAATATAATTTATATCTCAAATTACATTTAAATGTGAGGAGATGAAAAAACATGTCTTTCTATTGTCTGCCTGCGCTCAAAAAGAACAGGACTATGATTGGCTCTTATGAGCTGGGTCTTTTAATCTTTTGGTTAATAAAGACTCGGTTACACGTTGTTGAATCCTTCACTGAATGAACTCCATCAGAGGGGTTACTGAATTCATCTGACTCTGTGAACTGGTGATCATTTCTTTCAGTTATGACTGACTCAAAAATAGCATTTGTAGGAAATACTGACACTTATCATAATGATATTCATTTGATGGCACATTAGACTAAACGTTTTTTTTTTTTTTTCTGATTTTGTCTCTTTCTCTCGGTGATGGCTCACCTTCATTGATCATCCCGCACCTCCTGGGAAAAGGTAAGAGACCATTCTCTTTGTCCATACTCTCTTTGTCTTGGTTTAAAACACCCACCCACACACACACACACACACACGAATGTTTGTTTTTGTGAATTGTGGGGACATTCCATAGGCGTAATGGTTTTTATACTGTACAAACCGTATTTTCTATCCCCCTACACTACCCCTACACCTAAACCTACCCATCACAGGAAACTGTGCACATTTTTACTTTCTCACAAAAACTCGTTCTGTATGATTTATAAGCCTTTTGAAAAATGGGGACATGGGATAAATGTCCTTATAAGTCACACTCTCCTTGTAATACCCTTGTCATACCCATGTCATTATACACATTTGTGTCCTGATATGTCACAAAAACACTCATTTATATTTTAGGAAGGGGGTGATCATTAATGCCATCAAGAAGTTTTGCCTTTGACTCAGGACATGTGATAATGAAGTGCTCAAATGCTGTAGAAAATACTTGCTTGCACACCACGATTATGTCCACAGGTGGTGGATATTGGAGAAATGACTTTTTCTAGTATACCTACAGTATGCGAAAGTTTTGACGAATATGCTCAGTGCAGTGGACACAGTATTGGTATTCTTTGTCAGATTGTCTTTTAAGGATAAAGATTTACATAGACCACACAGTGGGACTTATTGCTGATAGAAAAGAAACATATTTTCTAAGTGATAAGTCTGCTTCACTGAATAGTGTTTTCCCCCATAAACTCCCACAAAAGGAAGTACAGTATGTGCTGTGGGTTTGCAGACTAATCAGCACTGGCCTATACACACTCTTAGATACGTTTTCAGCCCGCCTGCTACACACACACACACACACACACACACACACACACACGCACACACACACACACACACGCACATAGACAAGTACAGTACCTTTTACATCAGCAGTTTCATTAGCTTCTGAACCCTGAACTCCCATTATAGCTCTCTTAGAATGGGTCATCCAAAGTACAACCGCTAAATGAGTTTACCTCATGGAATTTTCATGTGTCTCTTCTGTCAAGCTACAGAAAATCTATTTCTGTAAAGCAGTTTAAGCATGCAAATTAATTTATATGTAAAAATAAATACATATAGCATTGTCTTAAAGAGGTACATATAGCATTGTCTTAAAGACATCTACTGTAACAAAGATATACTTGTGTGCCTTATCAGTAGATATAAGTAGACACTAATCAGATTGCACTGAGAGCATTGGAAATGAAAAACATTAAAATTGCATAATGTTAGTATTAAACATTTAAAAAAAAATAATAATAACACTGACACAGTTATACAGGGGACAGCTATATTCTGGAAAGGTACTCTCACTGGTGGTGTTACTCTGCCCTCTTGAGCTCATATAGAGGAATGCAAGTTAATTTTTTTTTTTGTATTTATTTTTAGTTCATCTGTTCATTGCAGTCAACAGATCTATAATTTTATATTTAATGTTTTATGTAAGTCATTGATTGTGATAGTATAATGCAGCATCTCCAGTCATTTATTTATTTAATTATTAGTTCATACAGTGAAAGTCAATGATGTGCAGTGTTGTTTTGGCTTTCATTGTATAGTCAAAAACATGCTTTAAAATACATTCTGTTTTCTGGAGAAAAAAAAAAAAAGGTAACACTTTATTTTAAGTTGACGTAGTTACACGTTACTACATTTACATACTAAAGTAATAACAGTAAATTATGCATAATTACAAGTAACTAACTCTAAACTAAACCCTAACTGTAAGTACATGTAGTTAATTAATATTACTCAATGCTTATTTGATTAAGTGCAATGTAATTACGTCACCTTAAAATAAAGTGTAACCAAAAATTAAGTCATACAGGTTTGGAATTCATGAACTACATTGTTAGAAGAAAATCCTGAAAAAAAGGAAAAGGGTACTGGTAATTTTCTGTCAGGACATTTTCCCTTCAAGGTGCTCTAAGTGATGTCACGCATTTTTAGGCCAAAACATTTTTTGTCACATACAGCAAACATCTCCTCACTATCCGCTAGCTGCCTGTCCCCTGAACACACTGTAAAAAAACACGGTCTCTGTAGTCGCCACAAGCTCCAAAAAAGGCAACAAAAACTACCTGGTGTAGTCTGGACCACAAAACATAATAAACATGCTCCAGCCAATAACTGACAAGAATGATTTTAAATGCACGTTCATGACTGTTTCAGGAAGCACGGAGGGGAGGGGGAGGAGGAGGGAGGGTCTAGCTAGCCTCTGTTTTGTTTGACAACACTTCGAACGTAAACAGGAAGTTACTCCACCCAGGATTGCTTAGAGCACCTTTAAGTTTACAGACATTTCCCTAGAACCCTAAAACACCAAGCAATGTGTTATTCAAAATACAGGTAAAACACCTGTGATAGATCACAGTCAATAGACCCTTTTTACACTTCCGCGTTCGAGAACCTGAAGTCGTCATAGTTGGGTAAACAATGGCGGCGAGAGTGAAGACCAGCAATAGAGTGCCTCAGAGATGACATGTTTTTGTATGCGAAACCCGGAAGTGAGTTAGCATTTTAGGACTTCCGGTTCCATCGCCCTAAAGTCTATGGGTTTTTTGAATGGGTTTTTGCTAAATCGCCTGAAATAAGGTCTGTGGTTAACAAAGCCCCTAAATATTTTCACGTTTTGATCTATGACATAAAACACACCAGTTATAACCCGCTTGTGATTTTTTTTTAAAACCTTTATTGTGTCTTAAAAATGGCGGTTGCTAACAAGTTGCTAAAAGGGACTACTTCCTTTGGCGGGGACTTTAGATGTCATCATGACAAACAGGACATTTGGACAGCATTTCTCATGAAAAAGTCAATAAGTATTCATACACAGCGCAGATCATAATCAGCGCGCATGTTTTTTTAAATAAAGTTGTTTTTAAAATAAAGTTTGAGGAAGTTTGGTGGTGGTGACGTTGATCCGCGACCATTGTGTGCTGTAGTCCGTTTATAGCCTACCGTTAGCTTTTTATATCTGACGACTTTATTTAGGCTTCAAAATGTATAAATGTTGTGTTAACTTGTAAAGATTATCTTGACAGACAAAACGTGTAAGTGTTTTGTCTATCAACAGCTTATTTTATGCGATTTTCCAGAAGTCTATGGGAAAAATGCATAGGCTTTTGATCGAGGGAACCCGTGCGCTGCTAACTTCCGAGTTGGCCTACAAAAACACGTCATCCTTGAGGTACTCAATAGCCACTGCAGTGCTCCTTTTTGCTCAAATTCTAAAAGAAACATCCAGATTTGTCTTTCCATGAATTTCCAAAAGATGCTGAACTTTGTAGGAGGTGGGTTCAAGCAATCAAATGCAAAGAAAGCCAAAATTTTGTTATTAAACAAGGAAACACTTTTGAGCATTTTCAAGATGATGACATCGGGCTACATTTTTCTTAGAATGTCTCCTGTTACCATAACTGGCCAGCAGAGGGTGCCATGATTTATGAAATTAGTTTTTTCAGTACTGCTAGCCTGTTACAGTCCAACATCAGTCATGCAAACAACAGATTCCTTGCATGTGCTTAACATTCATTTGCACTTTTGCCTCAGCACCGTATACATCTCCTGTAAGCCTTTAGCGATGCATTATGTAATGAAGCTCATGTTTTTGTAGAGCCAGAATTAATCGATTCATCTAGTGAAGCCATTGTGCTCCTCTATTTTTTTTCTTATATCTCTCTATTACCAGACCATAATGTGAATTACTCCATGTTAGCAGAGATAAATCAAAGCAGTAAATCACAAGTCATTACTGTCAGAGAGCTGCCCCGAACTCAACAGACCTCTCTATCAGGTTAAATGAGATGCTTATCATCAACACGGTCATAACAGTTAGTTTTTCCCTTTCATCACTATTGACTACAATCCATGTCCCCTATACCCTAATAACAGTGCACTGTTTGAAGGGACAGCCATTTGTAGTTCGAAAACCATAGTGGACTTTATCGAGTGTTATACTCATTTAATCCCATAATGCACCACAATAACAAGTGTACAACTGATGTACACTCAAAAGCTAGCCATGGCATGCCAAATGATTTCCTGCATCTTGAGAAAAGATCTCTTTTGGTGCACTTAGTGCAAATAAGGGTATGGGGGTCATTTTGAACACAGCCTCTATCTTGTGCCTGAATGATGTTGGGTTAACGTCAGATAGGTGTGTTGTCACTGTCAAAGATAATGAAAATAATCAAGAAGCTGTCTGTTCTTTTTCAGCTGACTGGCTACTTTTTGTCCAGAATGAATGGTTCTGTTAGGACACAATCTTAGAGTCTCTAATCAAACAAGGTGGACTATAGTTTATTTAAGGTGTCCGTTAAGCCCTGTGTGATGACTTTTTTCCTGTATTACTGATTTAAAGAAATATTCTGGCTTTAGTACAAGTTACGCTCAGTCGACAGCAATCATATGAAGACATCCCACCTCTCCTGGGAGGTCCGGGAGTCTCCCTCATATTGATAGCGAGTCCCTGAGACCCACATATTGTATACAATATCTTGAGAGAGCGAGAGAGAGAACCTGATTTTGTGGAGAATCTTGGCTTTTTTTTCATCACACTGACATCACTTTAAATTTTGGTGCACAAATACTATTGAATGAACGAACATGTGTTAGGCGTCTTCTGCGAATGAATATAATAGTAGCCTATAATATCATTTTTATATAATGGGGGGTGTTGTGCCATCCCGGAAATTAGCTTTTGAAGGTTGGGATGTCTGTGTCAGCCATGTACTAAAACATGCTGGCAACACTTAGCAACTGCTAGCAACTTTAAATCATGTTAAAAATACACTACCAATAAAACGTACTAACAATATGTTTAAAATGTCAGCAATTTGCTAAAACATGCTACCAGTGTCTAACAAATTGTTCTAGCAACATGTTAAAAAAGGCTATCAGCATGCTAACAGCATGCTAACACATGCTAGCAATGTGCTAAAACAAACTTCAAGCTTAACTGCTTCAGTCTTCAAGTTTTTTAAACTTTTTCAAACTTTCTGACTAGGCTTTCTCAAGCCAGCATCAAAGTTTGTCTTTATTGAATGTAGTTTACGTCTTGAGGCTATACTAAACAGTGTGTATTTTAATGTTTACACAGCTTTTATTGTAAGTGCCTCGCTGTAACCCAGATTTTTGCATTTACAAGTGCTAATTAAATTTTGTTATAATTAACATTATTTGCTGATTGAGCTTAACTAGTACTAAATCTGGAATATTAATTTAATGACAAAGCAATTTAGCACAAACTTGGAGATTAGCGAAATAAGCACTTTTAGTGTACTGCATTAGTATTCAAATTTGGACGTAGCCTTAGAAACTTCTGAGCTGTGTAGGCTACTAATTATGATGAGCAAGTTGTTTGCGGCGTCGAATCATAGGTTCGACCCCAGCAGCATCTAATTGAGTGCCCTTCAGATTTCTATTTACGCCCGCTGTGTGGACACCACCTGCTTACACAGCTCCAAAGCACACATTTATCCTGCTTTTGGCAACAAGTTATGAGTTTTTAATTTCATCTTGTAGAAAACAGACACAAAAAACAGTGCGGAAAACTGCTGTTCTCCCAAAAGCGGTCTGAAAATGGGAGCGCAGATGCATTTATCATCGTTTTGAGGGCATTAATGTGAAAGTTATGAGATGATCTCCCAGCACCCACCGAAGAGTGATGACTTTCAACTTGCAAATAAAGTAAAAGCAATCAAAAGCTGCTGCCATGGAGACGCCCACAGACCAGCATGAGGCAAGACGAACCGAGATGTGTTTTTACACTGCTGAAGATTGATCACACTAATTTAGAACAACTTTGCCCCCCCTCTAAATTCAGCTTTTCTATTGTTTTATAAAGCCATGAGTTAACAATATCTTGTGCTTTAAACCATAATAAAAGAAATCAAAACAAGCAACTAGGCAATTCGGAGGCTTTGCCAGCAACTTTGTGCTAGTGCAGATGTGGGGCTTTTGGTGAGTTAATTTGTGTGAAAACAGTTTGGTCATTTGTCGCTTACTGTTTGTGTTTATAAGGCCTCTATATGACAGAAGCTCTGTTCTAAAATCTAATGAGCTCCCTTACTGTAGTTTATCTACATTCTAAGGCAGCATCCTGACTGAAATGGAACTTCTTAAAGGAAAACTCCACTTTTTTTTTAAAATAGGCTCATTTTCCAACTCCCCTAAAATTAAACAGTTGAGTTTTACCATTTTAGAATCCATTCAACCAATCTCCGGGTCTGGCGATATCACTTTTAGCATAGCTTAGCATAGTTCATTGAATCTAATTAGACCGTTAGCATCTCATTAAAAAATGACCAAAGAGTTTTGATATTTTTCCTATTTAAAACTCGACTCTTCTGTAGTTACATTGTGTACTAAGACTGATGGAAAATGAAAAGTTGCGATTTTCTAGGCCTATGTGCAAGCAGGGGGTCACAGGCGCAGCGTAATATCATTGCGCCTGCTGCACCCATGGTACGGCAGCAAAGTTCCTTGATTATTACGTATAGTTCCTAGCCATATCGGCCTAGAAAATGAACTATGCTAAGCTATGCTAAAAGTGGTACCGCCAGACCCGGAGATCGGCTGAATGGATTCGAAAACGGTAAAACTCAACTGTTTAACTTTACGGGAGTTGGAAAATGAGCCTATTTTCAAAAAAAGTGGAGTGTTCCTTTAAGTGAACTATTTCCAGTGTAATACATACAGGACAGTAGCAGCTTTGCACAACATACTGTAAATAGAGTTCCTCATTTGAAACGCATAGGAGACTTAAGTCTGAATTGATTCCAATGAAGCTAGATGTTAGCATTTTGCTATGCTGACAGTATACATAATCAAATGAGCATGAAAATAGACAGCAGCTTATAGGTCACCATGATTTTGCCAAGTAAGACAAGTTCCTGAATCAACATTTTTGTTGATCCTGGAACAACATTCCAATCAACCATTCAGATTTGAGGGACAAGTTTACAGTTTATGTCAAGTTTAGGCTTACAACCAGGGTTAGGTGCTTCTACATCAATGTTATTCACCTATCATTCCCCTCTGATTTTAGGGATAAGTTATGGGAAGGATTAGGTTTAGGGGTAGGAATAGGGTTAAGACTAAATTTTCAGACTGGAATATTGATCCAGGAACATGTCTTACTTGGCAAAATCACAGTGACCGCAACGGATATAGTTTCAGTTTTAGTTAACATTGACAACACTGGTAGGATTTGTCTAAAAAAGTAAGAGGGACTCTTATAAACCATATCAGCAGCCTTTTTTCATGAATATTAATTAGGTGGCAGAATGTTTGCCCATATTAGGATTGCTGCTTATCGATTGTGCTTTCATTCATTTGATTGATTTGTTTGATTGATTGTTCATTGGATTGTGCTTCTAATCTTAAAGCTGCTGTTTCCTGTGACTGCCAATGAAAACTGTTTAAATAGAATGATTATTGTCAACACAATCTAAAGGCAATTTATAACTATTTCACATTTTGGTGAATTGGTGGCTAATGAATTCATACAATCTCATTCGTACATTTTTGTAAAATCTGCTTACGCCCCAGTGACAGTTGAGTTTATGTGTGGGGTTAGGGGTGGACCTTCATTTTTACTTTTTCTAAAAATCGCACATTTTTGTATGATTCAGATTGTATGAATTAGTACGAAATCGCCACCTCGTAAAATAGTTACATTTGTGAAATTGGGTTACTGCCAAATGATCAAACTTCTACAATTTCTAAAATTGTCAGAGACATGTCAACCTAGCTTCTCCAATGCATTCTGGGATTACCTCCACCTTGAAAGTTTTACTTGATGCAGCCATACAATTTTCCCAAACAAGGTAGCATAAATATGCAGTATTTTCTTTTTTGGAACAGCCATTTGATGCCTCGAAATGCTGTCTAGGTAGGTAGTTCATACTGTAGGTTTTAGAACATCTAATGTAGCCCAACAGCCCATGGGCTATTTTATACCTGCCTAAATGACATCACTGTCTGTGTATCCCTCCCCCACGCCTCCCTCCATTAAATCACCATCACTCCTGCTGATGAGGATCACTAACTCAAGTGGAACATGAAGATCAGGGCCAGGCATTATAGAAGCGTCTCCTCTCAGGCCATTAGAGTCTCCAGGCGCACATAAATAATCCAGCAGTGTTAAACTGCTCTGGCTGGAGAAATGGCAGTGGAAACGCCCCTCTAATTCTGTTGTTGCTGTTGTTCAAGCCCTAGTCCTGCATAACCACATTCACAGCTTGTTCAGACCAAGAACCACTTGGACAAGAAGATATCAACCACAGTTTGGATTGTTTTTAAGTGCCATTTAGGTCAGGCTAGCACTATGGAATCCTAAGCCTAACCCTAGAATCCAGATTGGTTGATGGGAATGTTGTTCTAGGACCAATAACAAGGATGTTGGTCCAGTAACATACATTGTTAAGCTGGTCTATAGCATTTAAAGGGATATTTCACCCAAAATTGGTGTCTTATTTACTCACACTCAAGCTGTTCCAAACCTGTATGAATTTCTTTACATACTTTGAAGGACTTTGAGATCCAAACAACATCAGACCCCATTGACTTTCTTTGTACAGACAAAAAAAATTAAGGCTGGGTTTTGACACAGATTTCACGATTTGATTAAATTCCGATTCACAAGCTTCAGTTCAGTTCCAATTCACTATCGATTTGTATTAAAAAAAAATATTTCTGTAAACTCTCCAGGAAAAACAGCATTGACTAAAAGATTGATCTTATAAAGTGATAACAGTTTGTTAAAATGAAGCAAGATTAAAATCGAGTAATCACAATTTTAAACCCCGCACTACAAAATTGCTGTAACATTTCCACAGAAGAAAGAAAGTCATGCATGTCAGACATAGTGGTGAGTAAGTTATGACAGATTTTTCATTTTTGAGTGAACTGTCTTTTTAAGAAAACATAGAGACACCAATCCAGGCCTCAGTAATGGCCTTTCAGTTCTGCATTATGTTTGAATAACAGAATCTAACCATATGTTTGATTCTGTCAACTTGGCTTTAACTCTGAATACTAATTTTGCCCATTCACTTTGTAGTATTCTTAAATGATTAAATTTAAGCTTAAGTGAATAAAAGCGTGAAGTAGCTTTAATTGAGCGTAGGCATGCTGTTTAAATGAGTTCATATAAATAGTACTGGCAGAGATTTTATGAGAGTCACTGACCGTGTGCAAAAACTTCTCTTCTGTGAGCTTGTTTGAATGCTGGTCCACCCACATAGCATTTGTATTATAAGAACAAATATACAACACAACACAAGCCCCCCAGAGCATGTTCTAAATCGTGACTTCACTTGCGCAGTAACCAATTTCAAAACTCAAAATAATAACCAAACTTTGCTCAGAATATTATAAAGGCACAGTTAGAAGAAAAACCAATTATCACTCAAAAGCTTTCTCCAGGTTAATGAGAAATTCTGCTCTTGAGATTCTCTTTAAAGGGACAGTTTACCCCCCAAAAATAAAATCATTTACTCACCCTTGTGTCTTTTGAGACCCAAATGAAAAAAATAATTCTTCATAGAAAATTGTGCAAGAAGCTCTTTCACATACAGTGAAAGTGAATGGTGGCCAAGACTGAAAATGTACACCTAAAAAGCTTAAAATATCTAAATTTATAACACAAAGGTATCTTATGGCTTGGAATATAGTGCACGATTTTTATAAACTACTTTTACAATGATTTTATTTTGCTCTTTTGTTCTTTTTGGAGCTTGATGGCCAGGTCCCCATCCACTTTCACTAAATGGAAAAGAGCAGTGTGAACATTCTCTTAAACTTCTCCTTTTATGTTCCACAAAAAAAAATGAAGTCATACGAGTTACAACATTAAAGGTGCCCTAGAATTAAAAATTGAATTTACCTTGGCATAGTTAAATAACAAAAGTTCAGTACATGGAAATGACATACAGTGAGTCTCAAACACCATTGTTTCCTCCTTTTTATGTAAATCTCATTTGTTTAAAAAACCTCAGAAGAACAGGCGAATCTCAACATAACACAGACTGTTACGTAACATTCGGGATCATTAATATGTACGCCCCCAATATTTGCATATGCCAGCTCATGTTCAAGGCATTAGACAAGGGCAGCCAGTATTAACGTCTGGATCTGTGCACAGCTGAATCATCAGACTAGGTAAGCAAGCAAGGACAATAGCGAAAAATGGCAGATGGAGCAATAATAACTGACATGATCCATGATTACATGATATTTTTAGTGATATTTGTAAATTGTATTTCTAAATGTTTCGTTAGCATGTTGCTAATGTACTGTTAGATGTGGTTAAAGTTACCATCGTTTCTTACTGTATTCACAGAGACAAGAGCCGTCGTTATTTTCATTATTAAACACTTGCAGTCTGTATAATTCATAAACACAACTTCATTCTTTATAAATCTCTCCAACAGTGTAGCATTAGCCGTTAGCCACGGAGCATAGCCTCAAACTCATTCAGAATCAAATGTAAACATCCAAATAAATACTATACTCACATAATCCAATGTATGCATGCAGCATGCATGACGAACACTTTGTAAAGATCCATTTTGAGGGTTATATTAGCTGTGTGAACTTTGTTTATGCAATGATAGAGTCAAGAGCTCGGGAGGGGGCGGAGAGCCTTAGCAATTAAAGGGGCAGCAGCCTGAATTGGCGCATTTCTAATTATGCCTCAAAATAGGCAGTTATAAAAATGAATTAAAAAAAATCTGTGGGGTATTTTGAGCTGAAACTTCACAGACACATTCAGGGGACACCTTAGACTTATATTACATCTTGTAAAAAAAAAACGTTCGATGGCACCTTTAAGATGAGTAAATGATGCAGAATCTTTAGAGAGAGTTTAGCCAATATCCAGATAAACAATCACAGGTTTGCATTGCGTTTTATTCTGCTGAATACAAGATTTAGGCAATCACTCTGATTTTGGAGAGCGTTATTCTGATTGGCAGGTTGATTGTTTACATCAGCACAGATTGTCCTGAGAAATTCTTGCTCCTTATAGTTATTCAGTCTTGTTTTGTAAAAATGTAGTATACGATGAAGTATCATAATAAGAGCTAATTCTTTGAAATCATATTTATTACTTACATCAGCCCCTGAAAAGTATTGAAAGCACACTAAAATCTATGAAAGTCATTTCACATAAATAATAAATAATAAGCAGCACACTCACTTTCTACACTGATGGTAATAAGAAATGTTTCTTGAGTAACAAACCAACATATTAGAATGATTTCTGAACGATCATGTGACACTGAAGACTGGAGTAATGAAAGCTTTGCCATCACAACAAAAATTATATATATAATTGTCACAACCTCGTCACTACAGCTGTGCCCTTTTGACTTTACACAAAGAATTTAATAAGAATCTCCTGCTTGTGCACCGTGTCCTCTACCAATCAGCGTTGATTAAATAGTGCTTGACAACTGCACACGTCCAATCAATTTAGACCGTCCTGATTACCCACAAGTCCTGTATGAAGTACCTTTTGGTTATTCAGATGTTTGTGTCTATAAAAGAATGCAAGAACAGTGTACATCTGAATTGTATGTTTTTAAAACATAATTCATCCATAAATGAAAATTCTGTCAATATTTGCTCAACGATATGTCTCAGTTTTTTAAAAATAACCAGGTCAATCTTACATAGCTTGGAAGACATAAGACACATTCTCTTTCTCTCTCTCTCCAGATTGTGGCAGACTGCTCTCTGTCTCTGCATTCTAATGCGTTATGTGTGGTGATGTATTTTGGCAGACTGGAGGGTGACTCATACTTTTGGGGACTTGTGCAACCTCTCGTTACTCTGGAACTTTGCTCCATGCGTGCTGTGAAATCTCTGTGTAGAGCCGATTTTGCCCAAACACAATGGCTGATCATCGCCAAAGGAAGATTTGGCATGTGTACGTGCTTGTGTATGTGTAAAAACACTTAGCCGGATTTTAATTTTTTTTCATGTGGGAGAATGAAAATGTGCATAAATTCATCACAGATGCTTAAAAGCAGTGCAGTGATACAAAATAAAATTCTGAGCTGATTGTCTTGGGGAAAGCAGAATGACTGGTTGAAAAGTTCAGGGTTAATTTTAGTGACAGGTCATATGGCAAAAATCCATCCATCCATCCATCCATCCATCCATCCATCCATCCATCCATCCATCCATCCATCCATCCATCCATCCATCCATCCATCCATCCATCCATCCATCCATCCATCCATCCATCCATCCATCCAGTCAGTATGTGTATGCAATGTCATGTGTCCATTTGCTCATTTTCACTCATTCTTTCCCCATAAAGTGAATGTGGTTTCACCAATATTGTCCAAACTGTCTGAACAAATGGATCAGATTTCATTAGACCTTAAATGCAAGAGCAGACAGTGAGGTCAAGACTGAATGTGACTAAACAAATCGGAATTGGTTCAAATATATGAGAGGCTACAAATGATGTGTGTGAGGACAGAAATGTTTGATGGTTACTCTTCTGAGAGCCCTGCTGTTCAGCTCTGATTAGTATGATGTATATGCATTAATGTGCAGTAGCATTCATTAACATGCAGATTCAAAACATCACCTCATTATCGAGGCAACCTGGGAAAACATGAGAGAATTCTAAAATTGGTATTTCCTGCGAAAGTAATGGAAAGTAGTCAAGCTCTTATGTCATAATTTATATAGCACATATCTTACTAAATGCTACTTTCCTAGCTAATAACCATTTACTGTGGGGCACAAAGTGGTCATCAATATACATCAAAAATGATAAAAAAAAAAAAAAAAAAATGTAATGGTACTACATTCATGTTACTGTAGATCAGGCTTAAAGGGTTAGTTCACTCAAAAATGAAAATTCTGTCATGTATTACTCACCCTCATGTCATTCCTGTACACCTGTAAGACCATCGTTCAGCTTTGGAACACAAATTAAGATATTTTTGATGAAATCCGAGAGGTATAAGATTTGTCCGTAGACAGCAATATAATCACTGCTTTCAAGGTCCAGAAAGATACTAAAGACACCATTAAAACAGTCGATGTGACTGCAGTGGTTCAACCTTAATTTTATGAAGTGATGAGTATACTTTTTGTGTGCAAAAACAAAACAAAAATAACAACTTTATTCAACAATATCTTCTCCTCTGTATCATTGTCATACGTAGTTTACATCCAACGCTTTCAGGTTCTACGTCAGAATGCCGACTCATTATTGTCCGGCTCCTGCATCAGCATCACACGCATGCGTCATGCTGCTCACGTGTACAGCTTCGGCCAGTACTGAGCCGGCATCCGGACGTAAACATGGAAGCCTTCACTGTGCTTACTGTGTCAACTGCGTAAGGACAACGACAGGGAAGAGAACAGATTGTTGAATAAAGTTGTTATTTTTGTTTTGTTTTTGCACACAAAAAGTATTCTCGTCACTTCATAAAATTAAGGTTAAATCACTGCAGTCACGTAGACTGTTTTAATGATGTCTTTACTACCTTTCTGGACCTTAAAAGTGGTGATTATATTGCTGTCTATGAACGAGTAATATACCTCTCAGATTTCATCAAAAATATCTTAATTTGTGGTCTGAAGATGAACAAAGGTCTTACGGATGTGGAATGACGTGAGAGTGAGTAATTAATGACAGAAATTTCATTTTTGGGTGAACTAACGCTTCAAAATGCAACACTCACTTTTATAAATAATGCACCATTTCTCTATTTTCCAAGGGCGCTTGGCATGAAAAAATACCCCTATTCTAAGTAAAGACTGGTACAAATAGAAATCCACCCCAGCAACCTCTACAAAGTGAATTTAAAAATCTTTATCCAATAATGACTGCTATTGCCTCCGAGTAATGGCAACCATAAACATAACTCTTTTGCGCTTACTCAACAGAATCACTCAACAAGATAAAATAAATACATTATTGACACATGTACTGAGAGTAAAAAACATAATGAAGATATGATTAATTTTGAAGTTTTATTAAGTGTTAACAATGATATTATGTGTTTTTTTATAACCAATTAACACTGCTTTTGTCATTTTTTACAAGATGGACAAAATTTGTTACCAAAAAAGTCATTTGGTTTAACCAAAATTTCGGTTTTACCGAATGACACTTTTGGTTATACCGAATGACGATATTTTCAAACAATGCTAACAGGCTGATATCTAGCTAGCTAACAGAAGGACAAAAACATTTTATATTTAGTACAATTTTTAAAATATTACAACGTTTTCC
Source organism: Ancherythroculter nigrocauda (assembly GCA_036281575.1). Taxonomy (NCBI): domain Eukaryota; kingdom Metazoa; phylum Chordata; class Actinopteri; order Cypriniformes; family Xenocyprididae; genus Ancherythroculter; species Ancherythroculter nigrocauda. The sequence goes on along the minus strand of VTFQ01000011.1, from coordinate 18,686,644 downwards.
ATGTTTTATAGTGGTTGTACCAAATGACCTGATGTTTTGAGACATGAGCAAGTGAAAACAAGAATTTTTCAAATAGATAAAAGAGAGTTAGTTACTTTGCTTCATGACCATGTGGTCCTTTGCAGGTGTCTAAATGATGTCACATCCTGTTACAAGATACATACCGCATGACTTGATCCAAAATGGTCCCTTTATATTGGTTACTTCGAATGACATCGATGAAATTATTTTTTCCGTACATTCTTTTTTTCATAGCAAAGCAACGATTTCTACACATAATTTTGATACCATTTTGCACCATCCCAGAATAAAAAAAAAACAAAAAAACATTTATTACATTTTAAGATATTTTAACCACAAATTAATTTGCTGTATTGGCCTTTGGAAGGTTAAACCGAATGACCTTTTGACACTTCAGAATCTTTAAAATACTTTTACATGCAGCAAAATATAATTAAAACCTTATAAATTCAATAAAACAGATCTAGTTATACTACCTTACACACTTTGGATGTCATATCTTTGTTTTTTATTATTATTAAGGCCTTTTGGACAAAAAAAATGACTCATTGTGTCATTGACCCAAATACAGAATCAAGGAACTGTCTAAAGTTGCAAAAGATGATGTTTGCATAAACAACAATTCACTAAACCCCAATATCAAAATTCATACATAAATCCACATACATTTCAGAGCACGTATAGTTTGTTTGGTTTGGAATGGGATGTATTGCTGCTTTGCACTGTTGCATATAGATATCATAATATAAAGCTAACGCTATTCCCCTCTGTAATATCCTGCATATTTGAATGCTATGCTGACACAGATCCCTAGCAACTTGTCAGAGTCAAGCAGCTGTCAGTTTTTATGGTGGGCTCATCAATGTTTTGCCCCATTCCACCCACAATATCTGTCTGTACCAATTAATATTAAAATTCTAGCTGATACTAATAAGCAGGATAATTATTTTCATGTTATGGCTGATAACTGGTAAAAGTCTATATTATTTTGTCTAAATAAATTAAAAAAATAAAACGCTAAAAACTAAAATCAGTCATTGTAGTAAATTTAGGCATCATAACATGATGTATGAAAATATTTTCTAAAGATTGCATTTATTATTTAAAGTATTAGCATTTTCAAGGATTAACTTTAAAGGGTTAGTTCACCCAAAAATGAAAATTCTGTCATTAATTACTCACCCTCATGTCGTTCCACACCAATAAGTCCTTCATTCATCTTCAGATCACAAATTAAGATATTTTTGATGAAATCCAATAGCTGTCTGACAGCAATTTAACAACCACTTTCAAGGTCCAGAAAGGTACTAAAGACACCATTAAAATAGTCGACGTGCCTGCAGTGGTTCAACCTTAATTTTAAGAAGTGACGAGAATATTTTTTGTGCACAATAACAAAACAAAAATAACGACTTTATTCAACAATATCTTCTGTTCTGTGTCATTCTGGGACGTGGTTTACGTTCAGCGCTTTCAGGTTCTGCGCCAGCTCATTATACTAGCTGCTACAATCAATATGTGTTAATATTACATCTGTGGAATGGGATTTTGTGTTCTCTGTAGGCAGTGGCTCTAATAAGGACAGTTTACCTGCCTGTAACCAGCTCTCGTAAAAGAAAGGTTACATGTTTCCTTTTAATTAGACATCAGCTTTGCTCCATAGCGCAGATGCGCACACACTGACACGCTATTGAATAACGGCTTTAATTGCGGTGTAGTGTTTTCAGGCACAGATGCTTGTTAGACCTTATGGAATCAGACGGATGAGTGGCCACCTAGAAACTGGAAATTGATTTGTTTTGCCCATTTGATTGTTGTGAGAGCTCATGTTTAGCTCACCCTGTTCAGGCTCAAATTGGAGTGTGAGTAGGTGATGATCAAGGTAATTTGAATGAATGAATGAATGAATGAATGCAGGTTCTCTGTACTGCACTGACATTGTTGTGCAATGTATATACAGTACTGCATGACTGTGTGTAGGGAATAATAATTTTAATGTCATTGTAGAAATACATAATATTTTTTAAATAGTTTTATTAAATAAATAGTTCGCTCAAAAATGAAAATTATCACCATTTATTTCCAAACACATAAGGCTTTCATTCATATATAAACACTGAGTGCATTTATAATAGTTAAGGGGCATTGTTAGGCACGACGCGGAGCAATGTTTTACAATGGGTATTTTACAACAGCTTTGAACATGGCGCAACCAATCAGAATCAAGGGCCGGAACTATCCGTTTTTTAAAGGTGCCATCGAATGTCTTATAACAAGATGTAATATAAGTCTAAGGTATCCCCTGAATGTGTCTGTGAAGTTGCAGCTCAAAATACCCCATAGATTTTTTTAAATAAATTTTTTTTAACTGCCTATTTTGGGGCATAATTAGAAATGCACCGATTCAGGCTGCGGCCCCTTTAATTGCTTGCGCTCTCCGCCCCCTCCCAAGCTCTCGACTCTATCATTGCATAAACAAAGTTCACACAGCTAATATAACCCTCAAAATGGATCTTTACAAAGTGTTCGTCATGCAGCATGTCTAATCGCGTAAGTATGGTATTTATTTGGATGTTTACATTTGATTCTGAATGAGTTTGAGGCTATGCTCCGTGGCTAACGGCTAATGCTACACTGTTGGAGAGATTTATAAAGAATGAAGTTGTGTTTATGAATTATACAGACTGCAAGTGTTTAAAAATGAAAATAACGACGGCTCTTGTCTCCGTGAATACAGTAAGAAACGATGGTAACTTTAACCACATTTAACAGTACATTAGCAACATGCTAACGAAACATTTAGAAAGACAGTTTACAAATATCACTAAAATATCATAATATCATTGATCATGTCTGTTATTATTGCTCCATCTGCCATTTTTCGCTGTTTTCCTTGCTTGCTTACCTAGTCTGATGATTCAGTTGTGCACAGATCCAGACGTTAATACTGGCTGCCCTTGTCTAATGCCTCGATCATGGGCTGGCATATGCAAATATTGGGAGGCGTACATATTAATGTTATGTTGAGATTCGCCTGTTCTTCGAAGGTCTTTTAAACAATTGGGATTTACATAAGAAGGAGGAAACAATGGAGTTTGAGACTCACTGTATATCATTTCCATGTACTGAACTCTTGTTATTCAACTATGCTGAGGTAAATTCAATTTTCAATTCGATGGCACCTTTAAAGAGTATTATGAGAGAGAGTGTATTTCCTGCATCTAGCTGATATTCTTCAGGTCAATCTTATATTCAGTTGTGTCTCGTAAGATGTTGTTTAAAGTAAACACAACTTCCTTGTTTCAGTCCATTTCAATATAAAAGTATGTAGGTGCGTCCCAATTTGTGTACTTACGCACTATTCTATGACTTTTTAAGTATAAATGGTGCAAGTAGTGCGTTCACACTGAAAATTCCAAAAAGAAAAAGCACACTTTAAAAACCCGGATGATGCACTAAATTAACGGAAAAACGAAATGTGGAATGTTGGACACTTCATGCACTCAACTGTTACAGCTTTTTCTTACGTAGGGGAGGGGGAGGGGGGATCAGACTCTGTCGTTAAATGACAAAATAACCTTATACAATTCAGACACTACACGGATGAGTACATAGTGCATAGTACGTGTATAAGTGCATAGTGTATACTGTGTCATTTGGGACGCAACTTTTGTGACTGACTCACTCATAAAGACCATCTTTGCTGTCATCTAATGGTGTATTAATATAACTTTCACTGAAGTCGAAATCATTAACGGACTCTTTCTCAATACCAAAAAATACTACATGTTATTTATATAAAATATTATTTATTGAACAATAATATTTAAATGAACAACAATAGCCATTATAACAGTATAAGAAATAAAAAACACAAGCAAACAGTTCAGTCAAACGTACAAAAGCAGCACTCTAGTTAGTACAGGATTTAATTTCAATGTATTATGAAACTTAATAAAGCCCTTAAGCCAAATCTATTAGCTCTGAAACAAGTAATAAATTAACAAAACCAAAGATTGCCTGTTTGATATACCCAAAACGAATTATAGCTCATGTTTAAACACTATCTACATAAAGAGCCAGCTGCAAATTCCCGAAGGACTGGCCGAGATGAAGCTGTTCTCTGCGGGTACATGAGCGCTGAACGGTTGCTGACGGCCTGGAGCTCACATCTCTGAAAGCGTCTAAACAAGTTTTCAAATAGGCGCTGTGTTTACATATAAATCGCATATCTGAGGTCTAAACAACTATATTCTTGCCTAAAAAACTCTTAAAACTACATTCCGTTACAAAATAACAGTAGTATCTATAAAAATATGGTGGGTTTGCCCGTCCGCCATGACACTCGCAGTGAGATGCTGACAGAGGAGTGATTCAAACGGTGAAACGGTTCCCGTGGTGATACTGGTACAATATTGCATGGCTGGAAAGACCTCTCAGCCAGTCAGATTTGAGAACCAGAAAGAACTGAGGTATAAATGTGAATAAAATCCTAAATTAAATGTGTTCCTCATATACAGTGATCACACAAACTTTTACATTGTTTTCATGCTTTTTGAAGCTTGTAATGTGGAGACTTTCGATGAGTGGGCAAAATGATAAGAGAATATTGATTCATTTTTGTTCTAAAGATGAGCAAAATTTTGGGTTTAAAGCTGAAACATCATTATTTATATATAAACATCATTATTATCGCTTTTTAAGCTGAAACATCATTTCTCAAAATAACCAGGTTAAAGAAATCTGAAATTGTGAGCAGTTAAGAACCAGGGAAGTCTTGGATGGAGTTCCTTTGTGATATCATCAGTGACGTCATTAGAACTGAACAGAGAGATTTCATTGGTCGTTTTTCAACCAATAAGCTTTAAGTCCAAGTCCTTTCACACACGTCTCTTTGCCGTCAACACACATCTTACATGCATGTCCACATTTTTCGAAGTGTTTAGACATATTAGATGTGCTTAGAAATATTTGGGGGAGAAAATCCTCTGGCTAGACTGGAATTGTTTTTCAGGCAGTAGTGAAGGAGACGCATCTGTGCTAGCAGAGGCTGCTGCTGTTTTTATAGTAGGGAGAGTGACATGTTTTTGCTTGGCATGTTTTTGCGGCCACAATCCAAGCCTCCTGGCCTGACACACCCCCCAGGGGAGAGCCCACGCGTGCTCTCTCTCTCTCTCTCTCTGTCCTCTCAGGTTGCTCAGAAGCCCCATCTGGTGCATCCCTATGCCTTTGTACCCTGGCAGGACGTTTGAAAGCAGAGATCAGTCCCACCCTCCTCTTCCCCTATAGGGAAAGATTTTGGAGAGATGCTCAAAATTATCCATTAGGGCATGTTCATATCCTTCTGCTGCCTTCGTAGTATTGTCTCATAAGACTATTGCTGAAGCCCATTAGTGGAAACAATGTTACGAGTCAGTGTTTCGATTAAAGCATATTTCACAAGGGTCTAAAACCTTTATACTAGAATCACTGCAGAAATAATAAAAATAGCACCATTATTCTTTATTTTAGTCATCCACTGGAACTGAAACTCATTTAAAGATGATTGCTAGTCTGTAGACAAGAACAAAATATATATTAGTATGGAAAAAGTACCTCAGATGCCCTTTTGGATGTGAATTTCAGTGATGTTTGCTTCCAGTTGCACTTAAACAGGAGGAAAAATCCCATACATTAAAGTGGTGGTTGATCATGATTTCACTTATTTTTTAACTTTAGTTTTTGTAATGTTGCTGTTTGAGCATAAACAATACAAAGGGAGATATTTTCTTTTAAAGAATTCGCTGTTTAAGGACTACAACAAACGGCTGGTAGGGACTACAACAAGCTTCTTCCCGGGTTTGTGACATCATTAACCCTAAAATTTACATAAACCCTGCCCCCGAGAACATGCAACAAAGGGGGTGAGGCCATGTTGGGCTGCTTTAGAGAAGAGGAAGAATTGTTGTAGTAGAGTGTTGTTGCCATGCCGCCATTTTACACAGGACCCTTCAGAAACATCCAGTTGCACTCTAAAAGTTGTAACTTCTTCCTGAGTCTCTCCATCAGTGTCCGACTCCGGTTTGAACAATGTAAGCTGAACACAGTTACTGACAATTGTCATTTTTGGCTGCGTGAGATTCTCCAGCTTTGTTGTTGTTGAGTAACCGAAGCACAAGCTGTTAAAGCTCCGCCCTCTTTTGGAAAGGGGGCCAGGAGCAGCTGCTCATTTGCATTTAAAGGGACACACACAATAACGGCATGCTTTTGCTCACACCCAAATAGGGGCAAATTTGACAAGCTACAATAAATGATCTGTGAGGTATTTTGAGCTGAAACTTCACGGATACATTCTGGAGACACCACAGACTTATATTTCATCTTGTAAAAGGGGTATTATAGGTCCCTTTTAAAGGAGATACTGCATGTCCAAAGCATCAAGCTAAAACCATTTAGAAACCTGAGTAACCACAAATTGTGTCAACTACAGGTATTGCATGGCATAGTTATCCCATGAGATTACTTTCTGGTTTATAATCACTTATGGAGTCATGTGACTTGTACAATTCAAGGAGTGTGCTGACCGTCATGGCCCATATATGTCGAAGGGGCATGTATGAAATTGATTGAATAAAGTCTGGTAAAAGGACTTCTGCTAAGCCAGCCTTTGCAGATTTGATTATCTTCCTCAACAATGGCTACATGTTTTTTCAGAAAAGCCAAGAAATGGAGCCAAATTGAATGAGTCCCTCCAGTGTGCCCATGTCAATAGAAACATTGAATTAAAAGAGCTCCTTATTAACTGAAAGAAACTTATTCTGGTCAATGCTAAAGCCATTCTAAGTGGTTGGTTTGCATTTTTTTTTTTTTTTTTAAAGAGGTGAATTGGCCAATTATATTGATCCTAAACTCTCTTGTTTTTAAAAGCAGGTCTGGGAATGGAGACCTTGAAAGTGCAATGAATGCAGTTATATTTGGAACAATGTTAAATAATTGCAAAACAGTATAAACATACATGTTCTGTACTTATACACAGTCCATATTTTGTTTGTCGTTTATATCAGAGTAAAGACAAAATTCCCTGTGACGTTGCTTTTTATATTTTATATTTATTTATTGTTATCATGTTATATTTGATATATATATATATATATATATATATATATATATATATATATATATATATATATATATATATATATATATATATATATAAAATATATATGTATGTGTGTGTGTGTGTGTGTGTGTGTGTGTGTGTATAAATGTATAGTATGAATTTAATTTAAATAAAATTCGACAAAAATAACCCTGAGAAATATTTACTGGAGTAAAAAGTGACAACCACACATGAAAAAAATACTATAGTAATTTATAGTAAATACTATAGTGTTTTGAACCATACTATACTTGAATTAAATTGTTGTGGTAATATAACAACTATAGTAATATAAACAAATTACTTTACCCAATTCTGTAAGTTTTCTACATCTATATATTATACTACAATACACTACAGTTTACTGTAGTAAAAACTAAAATATACTACATTATTTATTACAGTTTATCAGTTCACTATAGTTAATACTACAGTATGCTGTAGCATTCTTTAACAAATGGTTGCAAATACTATAATAGTATACTACAATTTACTATAGCATGGTTCAAAAACACTATAGTATTTACTATAAATGATTGTACTAGCCCTGTTTTCCCCTATAAAATACTCCTAAAGTACTTGGCACCTTATCATTGAATACTTTAAAATAAGGAGCGTTGTTTCCCTAGAGGACTTTTACATATTTGTTTATGGGACCATAAAACATACAATCGCAGCTCATAAATATGCAACTCACTATATCTGAGCATGAACAGGGAGAGTACCCATATAGCCACGCCCACGTCGGATTCTAGTATCCGATTGGTTTACCGGCAGTGATGCTGCATAATGAAGTGAGGAGGCAGCAGCTTATCGAACAGATGGGCTGGTCCAGCACACGGGTACACAGCATCCGTGCTGTGATCATGGAGCCTGCTGCTGTATATATCAGTGACATTTCACATCCCTGATTGATTATGTCAGCGTTTTACTGACTTATTATTCATACAACGTGCATAAAAAGGGGCGCAGTTTTAATTTCTGTCATTCTGTGTGGATGTGAGGAGTCCAGCATCAGTTGGGGAGGCACTGATCTGTGATCAGTTGAACTTAACGACAAGGATTTAATTCATACTGTGCAGCTGGAGACTGCTGATCACTTCTGCGTTGCATTGGGGGAAATATGATTTTCTCAGACATGAACACGGGGACTAACTCCCCAAAGGTCCACCCGCCGAACGGGACGAGATTTTACACGTACCAGGCGAGTATTTAAAGTGTTTAATGGCCAAAAACTAATACAAACTGCTTGATATGTTTCATTATACTCCTTATGATTATTGTTTGCAGTTAAGGGTCGCTTTTGTTTGACATGTCTATGATGCAGTAACGCTACGTTGTTTTTAATCGCAAGGAGCTCGCGCAAAAATGCGCACTCAGAGTTTGGTGGTGTAGTTTTACACAGAATAGGCTGGGTTGACAGTTTTAATCGCATTTAGTATTGAGTTTAGCACTAAACTGTCACCATATTGATGTTGTTTAAGTCTGAACTGAAGGTTTAAAGGCGTTAACCAGCAGTAGGATTGAGCGCGCGCATTCCTCTGGAGGCGCGAGCGCTTTATAAATACATCATGCTGCTAGGACAGTGGCTTATATAGTATTTTGATTAAATGTGGTTTTTGTTTTATTCTATACTCTATTAAGAGGCTAAACAATCTGGAAGTCATGTAATTTTAATCCGGTGTAGCTAAAACGATAATCTTTATTGTGTTTATGATTATGAAGGGTAATGGATATGAGAACCGGAGCTAGTCACACTTTTTTTACTCCAGTGAATATTTCTCAGAGTAGGTTTATTGTTTAAAATAATTTTCTGTATAATCGAATAGTTTAATGTGTTGGCTACAAAAAATCCCATGAACGTTTCTAACGTTTTTGCCTAGGAACAAATATACAGTTAACTGAACACCCGTTGACCTTTTGTGACAACATGCCCCAATAGCAGTACATGTTGGCACAATAAGAACGTGCCATTAAGCTGCATAATATAGACTTTTCAGCTACTTAAATGATGAAATAATGAATAAAAACGGCCAGTTTTATATTATTACCCATTATTATTATTAACAAACTGTTAATTTGTAGAATGATAACAATAATATTGCCCTAATGTGACAACTTGCCCCGGTTTAATCTTTGATCGTTATGCACCAGTGGTGTATTGTCTTGATGTGCTGAATTGCATGCACTGCTCAGCTGTGACCCAAATCTCATGCATTGGAATGAGGACAGTGTCTTTAGATATTGATTTCTGTAATGGGAGGCCATGGTAACCAAGGCAGTGATGATATCAGCAAGAGACTGTGGCTTTAGAGATGATGATTTCATGAGAGTGCTTTTCAACAGGTGCTGCAGATGCTTGTTTAACCATCTGTATTGATATTTGTTTGTGGATTATAGAGGTTTATTTTTGGTTACCCTGTGTACTAAAAATACTGTGGCATGGTTTACCTCCTGTTGTTTATGGGTTTGCTCCTTTTGAGTGAGCATGTTTTCATTATGCCATGTTTCTGTGTGTATGTGTGTGTAGAATCAGCTTGTCTCGTCATTAGCAGAGAGTTGCTCCCCATGGAAAACTGCCTGAGTGATTTTCCCCTTGATTTCAAACGGCACGATCTATCGTGTTCTGTCCTGACAGTCTATTTCCCAGGTACAGCCACAGCATGAGCAATCTGAACAATCTAAGCACGCAACACGAAGACGAGCTAGTGCTTTGAAAGCAACACGATTGTTTACCGCAGTATAGGTCTTGATTGGTTTTGCTTCAGGAACCTGAATTTAAATTTGGACACCCACAAACACAGTACTAGTTCAGAATTGTTCATTATAAAGTTGTAAACAAAAATGCACTTTAAACCAGTGGTTCTCAAACAGGGGCTTTCAGCAAACTTCCAAGGGGGCTGCAGGATAACTTTAAATATTTTTAACGTGTTAAACTAATAATTTTATGCAGTTACGCAGCTTCCGTTTTTTGGTCATCCTTTAGCTAGCGTTATATTATACGATAGCGCTCTTATTCATGCAAATTATTTTAAACCATTCAAGCGCGGCAATTAATTACAGCAAAAAAAGTTAGATTTTTATTTTTTATAATATATATATTATAAAATATATATATATATATATATATATATATAATATATATTATATATATATATATATATATTAGGGCTGTCAACCGATTAATCGCATACAAAATAAAAGTTTGAGTTTGCATAATATATGTGTGAGTAATGTGTGTAAATAATATGTATATATAAATACACACAAATTAATATATTTAAGAGAAATATGTTATGTACAAAAAAAATTTATTTATATATAATATAAATTATATAAAAATATAAATACATACATATACTTGTAAATATTTCTCAAATATATACATGGATGTGTTTGTATTTATATATACATAATAATTACACACAGTACACCCACATATATTAGGCAAACTCAAACTTTTATTTTGTATGCGATTAATCGTTTGACAGCCCTAATATATATATATATATATATATATATACACTACGGGTCTGTTGAATACTCAAATCTGATTGGTTGATCAACGTTCTAAGGTGTGCAATTATTTTCAGGGAAACGCACAACTAAAGTAGTTCTAGGCAGGTCTAGACAGTTTCATATCACTTCGCCAGGGCTGCACAACGATTAATCACGATTAATCGTTTGCAAAATAAAAGTCTGTGTTACGTAATATATGTGTGTGTTCTGTGTATAATAATTATGTATATATAAATACATGCACATACATGTATATATTTAAGAAAAAAAATATATTTATATATAAAATATTTATATTTATATGTAATATAAAATGTATATAAATATGTATATTTATTTATACATGTATGTGCATATATTTATATATACATAATTATTATACACAGAACACACACATATATTACGTAACACAGACTTTTATTTTGCAAATGATTAATCGCGATTAATCGTTGTGCAGCCCTACACTTCTCCAAATGATTTCAGTTATTTCAAAATCTCCTTACAGCCTATAACAGCAAAAGAAACAAAACCCACAACGACACTGACCAAGCAAATAAATATAGTAAACTATAGGATGAAAATGACAAATTAGCATCATGGTTTTTGACAGAAAATACGTTTTATTGTGTCCTGAAAGCACATAGTCTCTCTTTCTCTCTCTCTCTCTCTCTTTCAAACGTACAGTACACACATACTGTATAATGTTAATACGGACACACACTCACACAGAAACGTTTTGTCAGCACTGCTCTGACGAATTAATCTGTAAAATGACTCACCAGCAAGGTAATAACTGTGCGATTCTTGAGGTAGATCAACTTATAGTTTTGTTTCACTATTAGTAGAGACAGTGCTGCCGTGAGAGAGGCACAGACACTCAGGTAGGCTAATTCAAATATGCTCTCTCTCTCCCAAGTGTGTTAATAACTGTATCAACTGTATTATTCTGCTATCAAGACTCAATCCTCCATTACTAGTTCTGAAATGGCGTTTTGGAATTAGCAACAGAGGCTTGGGATGAGATGTGTAAGAAATTAGTGTTTAGAAAAAGAGTGTTTTAAGGACAAAAACCATGGTGAAATACACCATCGAAACAGTGTCTTGAGGTGTGGTAAGATTAAGATTTAAATCCTGTTGAACAAGCATTTCACCAGCTGAAGAGGAGACTAAAGGCAGAAACGTTGAAAATTTCAACAAACGTTGAAAATGGCTGCATTTAAGGCCTGGAAAAGCATTTCAAAGTGTGAAACCAAGAGTCTGGTGATGTCTATGGGTCACAGACTCGCTTCTGTGATTGCTTGCAAAGGATTTACAATTAAATATGATCTTTTACACATTTATATGTGCTTCAAATGAAACCGTCCCAATATGCTGGCATTAGACAGAGGGATGAAACTCTAAAAGTGCTGTACTTCTTAGTTGGTAAAACATTTTGTCTTGACACCACAGCTAACAGAGCAATTTTGTCTTTACTGTTCCAATACTTATGGAGGGCACATATATACTTTTGTGGAGTGTCATGACTCGTGTTACGGTACCCAAGCGCTCTGCATCGCAAGTGCAATGCTATACCAGGTTTACTACGTCTTATGGAGCAGATTATGCGAATGTCAATGTGTATTATTCTACAAGTCACGCACTATGGTAAAAGTGCTTTGAGTTCATGACATGGTATTGTGCACAATACCGTTGATACAGATTGATAATCTGCCCCTGTAATCATAATTTGTGTAAGGAATAAAAAGTTTTTGGCGTTTTAGTATTAATTTCAGTGAAATGTGCGTATTTCCAATGAGCCTCGGTTGAATTGACCCATTTTCTAAATTCATTAACAACAAATGTTGCCATTGTCTCTTGACTTTTGATGCTCTCATCAGGTGTGGTCAGCACAAACCATGTTTATTTTTAAGTGTAACTCTATTAATATAGTCCTGTGCATTTTACTTTTAGACATGCTTGTGTCTGTTATATGTTTATCTGTTATCTGTTTGACTATCTTCTACCAAGTGATAGATGATTGGACAGCCTTTGACGTCAGTAACACTTGACATGGGGAGTGATTGCTATTCTACCTACACACAACTACATGGTTATGTGAATGTTATTATTTGCATTTAGCTTTGTTTTCTCCTGCTTTTCGTGACCGTTTCCCATTGTCACTTGCTTTTTCTTCCTCTGTATTTTTCACACATATAATTAAATGCTTTCTTATCAGGCTGATGTCAATTTCAAAGTGTGTTTCTAGCACTCTGTTTTGTTGTACAGATGATATTTCTTAGTATTTCTTCTGCATTCCTCTCCAGACCAAACACTGTGCAGAGTCAATATTAGTGTTGGCGTAGTGAAGCACATCTTCAGTGCTGTTGGCTGCAGTGTGTGCATTCTCCAAAGCTGTGTGTATGTCTGTGGGTTGATGTGTGTGTATGTGTATAGGTATGTAGAGTTAGTTGAGCACAAAGCTTGATTTGTTAATGGTGTTTGCATGAAGTAAGGAACAAATATAGCATATAGCGATAGACTCTGTATTAGCGCACACCTGTCTACTGTAATACGTGAAATTTGAGTCTAAACTAATAGTGGTTTAGCTCACTGATCCTGCATTAAATTCAAGGTATAAATGGATTACAGATTGAATTCTTTAGGTAAGACAGCTCATACCATTAAAAAAAAAAAAAAAGAGTAAAAGGAAAAAATATAGAAAATGTATAGCCCTTTGCATCTGGTGCTGTGTCATAAAGTGTGATGAGAATAATTTCATTACCTTGGCCTCTCCCCTCATAGCCAGTGCAGCTTTTACCCAGGCGCAGATAATAAAAGCCAGTGAAGGGTGGCTTCCTGGCTTATCCTTTGGGATTAGTGGGAAAATGAGAGGTTGTGGGGGTCTTTGGTTTATTTAATCGGGGGTGATCGCTGTTATCTATTGTGAGAAATGTGAGCAGCATAAAAAAATATTAATATAATAAATAATTAATAAAATTTGGGAGTTAATTTAACAGGAGTTAGTTATGTAGCTGAAGGCCAAAGTATACTTTTTACACGCATGCGAGGGTCAGCGTACAGTTCGCGTGACGTGAATTTCGTCATCAGAATTGTACACGCGTATGGAACGCGCACCGCCGAATTTTTGTAAATTTAGTAGGGCTGCACGATTAATCGGACGATTCAAAAAACATCGAAATCATGCTTAAACGATTTGGCTTAGTGCGATTATGAAATTGCAAAGCTGCAATTATTAGTATGGCTCCAAATGCAAATCCATCTGAAAGTACTGCGAGTTTGAATCACTTATAATGTGCATTTGAAAAAGCAATATGCGTCAAACATCTTTCCAGACATGAGAAGCATTTATTAACATCTTGTCCAACAAAAGTAAACATTTAATAATATGTTTTGCTCCAAACTCACTTCATAATGACAGTTGAGCATCCTTCTGTGAGATGAAGTGGCTTCTTACACAGAATAAGGCAGTCTTGTGTTTATTAATCATGTTTAATCAACCAAAACGTTTCAATATTCTGTTTATTCAGCTACAGGGATTGTATGGGATTTCCTGGAATGATGCATGGTCTACTTTGGCAGCAAGGCATATTTGCAGTTTCTGCCCGAGAGTGCCCTCTGGTTTTCAGATGGAGAAGTATTTACTACTGATCACAGAGCCGTACAACTCTGACAAGCTACGCATGAAATAATCACAGCCTTTTCCAAATCACATGCGATAAAATTGCGATAAATCGTGCAGCCTTAAAATTTAGTACTTTGTACGCTCAGGTCGCATATGCGCATTTAATTCTTTGCAGTAATTTATCCACAAGGTAGCAACCGTGCCCTGGGGGCATCGATTCACAAGGAGTTAAAGAAAACCTGCATAAACAGAACAGACAGGAACACATGCAAGCTACAGCGACAATGGAGGCCTACATAGACGAGAGATTGTGCGAAGAGGTCAAAAAGTACCCTCATTTGTACAACTCTAGCATGAAAGAATACAAAGATGTTTATATGGGTTGTAACTCATAGAGGTATTGCAATTTGTCGCAATGCTCATGTGTTGAATGCCTGTGTATCTGTACGAGTCAAGTGAAGTATACTTTGCAAGGCTGTGCGTTCAACTGTGTATACGCGTAAAAAAACGTATACTTCTGCTTTAGAGTGAATGAAATGTTGGGGATACCCAAGATGCATGAAATGACTCATTGGTCTCTGTTGCTTATTGTGTCTCGTCTGGTTGGGACATGGATTAGGGATCAGAGAGGGTGAAAATAGTCATGCTAAAATTATAATTCCAGATGTGTAGAATATGTTCCCTTTCAGCAACTAGGTTGTATAATTTGAGTTTCTCTGTCCGATCACAATTGTGCACTTGAACGAGGCACTCGACAGCAGGTTGCCCCAGGAGGACTTTCTGCTTAAGGAGTGTATTGCAATTGTCCTGCTGAAGTCTAAGTAATGAGAAGGTGATGAGAAATGATGTTGGTGAGATACATGTCAGAACATTATTGGAGAGATGGATGGAGAGAGATTGTGATGGATAGAGAAAGAGGGTGTAGGTTTAATCGCACTAATGGCTTGACCCTTCTTAGCCATTCACATAGGCTCAGTCCAGCCCAGAATACTAAACCAGTCAGACTAGATGCTTTGTACTGGTGCCTAGCATCAGTGAATGTTGTGAGAGGCTTCACTTCTTCATAAGAAACTTTATTATTTAAGTGAATAATGCTTGAGAATGAATGAGCCTAAAAGGACATTTGAGGATGAGTAAATAATGACAGAATTTTCCTTTTAAATTCAGACATAAATAATAAATTAGACTTTAGTTAGGCTAATTGTTTTAATATGTAAAGGAGAAATAGTGCTTTTTGTTGCTTGGTTACAAAAGTGCGGTGAACCGCATACAGCTCTATGATGCTTTTGATGGCAATCGCATCCATCTCAAGTATGACTTCCATTGTCTCGATGAGACATCTCAAAGATTTCTAATGCATTGCATTGTCCTGACTTACTCAACTTGTTTGAAGCCATCACCTTCCACGCACATTTATCTCATCATTTCACAGCACACGGACTTTGATTAGCCGTGATTCAGTGCTCTGTCCTTTTGTCTGCAGGGCTCTCGCTGCCAGGGTTCGTGGTGATGTAACCTTGTTCAATCAAACCTGATTAGTGTGGAAAAGCCCTTTCAATCATGTATTTCCTGCGAAGGCTGCAGTGAGGATGACATCCATATTATATTAATTAAATGATTTAAATGACAGATATTAGATAATGGCTGTTACCTCTTTGAGAAAGTGTCGGTTCAATTGGTTCATTGTCGATGGCAGTCTAGATTCGCTGTTTAAAGTGATCGTACATCTAAAATTGAGCATTCTGTCATCATATACTCACCCTTGTGTCAATCCAAACTGACTTTCTCCTGTGAAAAAGAAGTATTTTGAGAAATGTTGAATTGTTTGTTATGGAAGCTTGTTTCCGCCACTGAATAAAAAATAAAAAAGGTAATTGCGACTTTTGATCTCACAATTCTGATTTCTTTTTCTCACAATTGTGAGTTTATATCTCGCAATTCTGACATTATAACACGCAATTATGAGTTACAAAGTCAGAATTGCGAGATATAAAATCACAATTGTGAGAAATAGTCAGAATTGAGAGTTATAATGTCAGAATTACGAGATATAAACTCACAATTGTGAGAAATAGTCAGAATTGAGAGTTATAATGTCAGAATTACGAGATATAAACTCACAATTGTGAGAAATAGTCAGAATTGAGAGTTATAATGTCAGAATTACGAGATATAAACTCACAATTGTGAGAAATAGTCAGAATTGAGAGTTATAATGTCAGAATTGCAAGATATAAACTCACAATTATGAGAAATAAAGTCAGAATTGCGAGTTATAAAGAGATATCTCGCAATTCTGACTTTTTTTCTCGCAATTGCATTTAAATCCTGCAATTCTGACTTCTTTTCTCAGAATCGTGAGAGAGAAACTCACAATTGTGAGTTATAAAGTCCAATTAAAAAAGACTGACTTTTATATCTCAGAATTCTGATAAAAAAAGTCTGAATAGTGAGATGTAAACTCTCAATTACAAGAAAATAGTCAGAATTGTAAAAAGTCGCAATTACCTTTTTTATGTTTTATTCAGTGGTGGAAACAAACTTCCATAGTTTGTCAAAGATCACCAAAACTTTTTGGCTTCTTCAAAATATCTTCTTTTGGGATCCACAGAAGAAAGAATGTCACACAGTATTGGAATGACATGAAGGTTGATGACAGATGATTGATTGACCTATTTTTGTATTGTACTGTATATTTATCAATTTATATGGATATTTAGTTGTATTTGTTGTATCTCCTATGTTTACATATAGTAATGTAATCTTTAGCAAATCTCATAATTGATGCCAAAATTCATTTGTAGCTTTTTTTTTTACTTTTTGTGATTTTTATTTATTTAAACATAATAGTACTGAATTATAATATAATCACTAATCCTGCTTACCTGAGGTATTTTCTGCCAGAAATGTTTGTGCTGTAGCTTTAACCTCTGATGTTGGTGTCAGATCAGAACTTGACACCAAGGTAGATCTGTGTTCTGGACCACAGGTGGCACTTTGGTAAATACAAATTACATCCTGCCACAAAGCAAAGGCCTGATTCAGCCCACCCACTACCGCTGTTCCATTCAGTACAATGATGTATTCGATTAAACGCTCTATTCAACCAAAGGTCAAGGGAAAGACAAAATGCTTTTATTCCATCATAACAGAGAGGTAAATATGGAGATTCACTGACTCGGGTTTGATTGTGCCGGATGCAACAAACAGAATATCAGGAAGATATTAAAAAGATATTAATGATTAGATGTGCAATGATTGTGTGTTGTGTAATATATATATATATATATATATATATATATATATATATATATATATATATAATTTATCCTCCTAAATCCTCCTAAAATTTACGCATTGCACCTTTAAATATAAACTTTTGTAACACTGATTGATCATAACATTAATCAATTTAAAGCATCCTTGCTTGATTAAAGTATTCATTTCTTTACAAAACAAATGAAATACTGATCCCAAACATTTAAATGGTCATATATTTTTTTTTCTTCATTTTTTTATCGACTGGTCTCTGCCTATAACTAGTAATCAGTAAAAAACAGTAGTACATACAAATACAGTCTTTTTGTCCCTCAAATTTCTCCCTCTTCTTTCCCCTCTTGAGCATTTGGTAAAAGCAATTTAAAACTTTCTCTCTCACTCTCCTCTGTATCTTTGAGCAGACACGCTCCAATGCCGCTCCATCCAAGTGTCAGGAAAACCAGATGATGGGGCCGCGCCTCTTCATTAAAAGCGCAACTTTTCGTTTTGTTTCGGCCAGCAGTTTTGGGCACTGCAACGATTAGCGTGGGGGAGTTGAGGGGGAAGTGGATTGGGGTATAACTGTACGTCAGCACAGTGCTGTGTTAGCAGTGCGATTTCAAATCACTTAGCTCGTCATATCATGCAGTGTGAAGAGGCCGATAAGCACATGTGTTGCAGTTCTGACTTCAAATGTGATGCTGTCATCAGTGCATTTATGGGCTGATCGTATATGTGTGGTTACAGAAATTAGTCAGCTATTTATATAAGTGCTGTCACATGCATTGTGCCCACTGGCAGAATGAGGGGGTAGAATAGATTTGTTAGTTTAAAAGCTTATTTGAGATGCCTCAGGTTTACTGAGACATGTTCCAAACCCTATTGAGCTGTATACCTAGACAACATTTTTAGGCCTGTTAATGACAAGAAGGCTGTCCCAAAGTATTGTCTGCTAAATTATGCTGCCTTAAGGCAAGCGAACACTACAACACTCATACTTCTTGCCTTTAAGTTAAGGTGAGATTGTTTGTCCCATATCGCAATGAAACCTGCTACGTAGCTGACCAGTGTGTGCACACTTGGCCAAAGGATTTTATTTATTTATAATTATAATAACTATAGTTTTGAGCTATTATTTCAATTTTCTTAAAATGTAATCAATTTAACTTGTGTGTATTATTATAACTAATAATAATAATTATTAATAATTAATTAACAAATTAATATTTTATAATAAATATGTAAATAATATTTCAATAATATAATATATAAATAATATAATATTTCTAAATAAAATTATATAATTTTATATATATATATATATATATATATATATATATATATATATATATATATATATATATATATATATATTAAATAAAATATTTAAGATTTCAATGATATTTAAGAAATTGAATAATAAATATATGCAATTATTTAATTTAATATATACTTATTATAAATAATAATACTAATTATTAATATTTAATTAACTAATTAATATTTTATAATATGTAAATAATTTAAAAATAATATATATAAATAAACAATATATAAATGAAATAATATTTCTAAATAAAATAATATATTTTTTTATTTTTAAAAAAATGTTTAAATAAAATAATAATAAGAAATTAAATAATAAATATATACAATGAGAAATATTATTTATTTATTTATATCCAGTAAAAAGTTAGTCACTGTCCTAAGTGGGCAAGCGGAAAAAATTATTTTATTTCACTTAGGCCCAGTTTCACAGACAGGGCTTAGATTAAGCCAGGATTAGGCCTTAGTTCAATTAGGACATTTAAGTAGCTTTTGTAAACAAGAAAAAGACAATACATTACAATGGCAGTGACATATTTTAAGATATGTCAGTACAAGTTGCTTTCAGTTAAAACACCTCAAACATGCATTTTAGTCTAGAACTAGCTTAAGCCTTGTCTGTGAAACCGGGGGTACAAGTTTTAATATTAAAATAGCCCTATCAATTTAAAAATACTCAATTTCACTCAATATTTTTGTGTGCAATGCATCTTTTTTTATTGTGTTCTCTAGCTTAGCAACATGCTAATACCACACTGTATTAGAATCAGCTATAGACGTTGAGTCTGTTGTGTGCTGGTGAGGAACACTATTTGTGTGACGCTTGTGAATGATCATGAATGGAGTTGGTCCCCGTAAAGAGCGCTTCAGATCAGTCACTTTTAAGGTTCCATTTCAGTTTGGTAGTTTGGTGTTGGAGCAGGGCCATAGTCTTTCAGTGCCATATCCACAGGAGCACAGGAGCACCGCCTTAAAGACACCCCCTCTCTCTTTCTCTCCCATTTACGCCCATATGGGATTACGCCGGCGATTCCCCACAGCAGATGTGCACATGGATTAGACCAGCGGGGCACGACTCATGACTTTGACGCGATGGTGGTGTTCTTTGAACCAAGAAGCATTATTATGACTATAGTGCTGCGACAACACCCAAAATAGCTTATTTATGCTTAGCTGCTTTGTATTTGTTGTTTGCCAGTTTACAAAACAAACAGAAATGACAATCTTACAGGTGTATTTGATAGAAAATGCAATTGTAATAATTGTGTTCAAAGTTCTTTTAAAGGGATAGTTCACCCAAAAATGAAAATTTGATGTTTATCTGCTTTACCCCCAGCACATCCAAGATGTAGGTGACTTTGTTTCTTCAGTAGATCACAAATGATGATTTTTAACTGCAACCACTGCCGTCTGTCAGTCAAATAATGGGAGTGAATGGGAACTTGGATCAATAAGAGTCGAAAAACCTTGCATGGACAAATCCAAATTAAACCCTGCGGCTCGTGACGACACATTGATGTCCTAAGACACGAAACGATCGGTTTGTGCGAGTAACCGAACAGTATTTATATCATTTTTTAACTCTAAATCACCACTATGTCCAACTGCGTTCAGCACTCGCTTAGTGAGGTCTGATCGCGCTCTGACAACGGAAGTGATGTCTCGATCTCATTGAAGTATATGAGCGAGACACCACTGCTGTTGTCAGAGCGCGATCAGACCTCACTAAGCGAGTGCTGAACGCAGTTGGACATAGTAGTGTTTTAGAGATAAAAAATGATATAAATACTGCAAGGTTTTTCGACTCTTATTGATCCAAGTTCCCATTCACTCCCATTATTCGGCTGACAGATGGCTGACAGAGTTAAAAATCATCATTTGTGTTCTACTGAAGAATAAAAGTAACCTACATCTTGGATGCGGTGGGGGTAAGCAGATAAACATCAAATTTTCATTTTTGGGTGAACTATCCCTTTAAGGTAAGCCAGTACAGTCACAGCTCCTCTTTATCAATATGAATGGACTGAAATCTGTCTTATATCAAATCAAAAATAAAATGTGACATCAATAGTAACCTCAAAAATATATCTATGCCTACATTTAAGATTTATTTATTTAAATTGCATATGAAATTTCCATCCATTTGGATTGCACAGTTTTAACATAAACTATTACATTTAATGTGATGCATATTTGTCAGTCATCCATAAATAAAACATGTAGAAAACAGGTAATATTTCTGTAACTGAATGTGTTTTAAAACACACAATAACAAGACTTATATAATTATCATTGATAAATCCAGTCTCCGTCTCCTCCTCCTTGTACCGTCTACAAGGTCATATCCTGGGTCTTTGTACACACACACACACACAGACACACTAACATGCACACAGCTGTGCTGATTGCAGTATTGAAGCATTACCATCAAGAACAGAACAAAGGCATTTTGTTTACAGTGATCAAGCAATCAGCCTTTTGGGAATTGTACCGCTTGAACTTTCATTCACCGGCGTGGCACCCAGTGTAATTGCTCACAAACGTCCTTCATTAAAATCCATGCAGGAGTTTCCTGAATCCAGCAGCAAAGTGTGGCCTATTTTCCTCTTTGTGTATGTATGTTTTAATCAGGCCTTGTGCATTAAAATCTCAGTGGGGCAGATGGGAGGGAGTTTGACCCACTTTGATGGATTCCACACCGATTAAAAGGATGAGTGAGCTTTCGAAAGCACGGGGACCCTCTGTGTCCGCGTGTGGGATGCGCAGATCTACATATTGTCATAATCATACTCAGTGGCTTGTCCGAACAACAGGTTGGTCTTAAGGAACACCTGTATAATTAGAGTTAGGGTCATGTCCTCAACGCTCTGATCAGATGTGTTTCTTTTGCGGTGTTTTATGTATATATTCTTATTTCGTTCGTTCTGGTTCTTGAATCTGATTGGCTGAGAGGTCTTTCCAGCCATTTTTTTTTTTTACCAGTATCGCCACGGGAACTGCTTTACCGTTTGAATCACTCCACTGTCAGCATTCTCACAGTGAGTGTCATGCTGGATGAGTGAACCCACCATATTTTTATAGATACTACTGTTATTTTGTAACGGAATGTAGTTTTAAGAGTTTTCTGGGCAAGAATGTAGTTGTTTAGACCTCAGATATGCGATTTATATGTAAACAAAGCGCCTATTTGAAAACTTGTTTAGACGCTTTCAGAGATGTGAGCTCCAGGCCGTCAGCAACCGTTCAGCGCTCATGTACCCGCAGAGAACAGCTTCATCTCGGCCAGTCCTTCAGGAATTTGCAGCTGGCTCTTTATGTAGATAGTGTTTAAACATGAGCTATAATTCGTTTTGGGTATATCAAACAGGCAATCTTTGGTCTTATTAATCTATTACTTGTTCCAGAGCTAATAGATTTGGCTTAAGGGCTTTATTAAGTTTCATAACTTTATATTTATTTATATTGAAATTAAATCCTGTACTAACTAGAGTGCTGCTTTTGAATGTTTGACTGAACTGTTTGCTTGTGTTTTTTATTTCTTATATTGTTATAATGGCTATTGTTGTTCATTTAAATATTATTGTTCAATAAATAATATTTTATATAAATAACATATTATTATATATTATTTATAATAACATATAAATAGCCATATTTTTTGGTATTGAGAGAGTCCGTTAGTGATTTTAACTTCAGTAAAACTTTCATTAATATGCAATTAGATGGTGGCAAAGACTGTCTTTATGAGTGAGTCAGTCAGTCGCAAAGACTTTTAACAACTGAAACAAGGAAACAAGGACGAAAAACAAGATGTTGTTTTTACTTTAAACAACATCTTACGAGATGCAACTGACAAATGCATTGACTAGCACTGTCATGGGAATGTCTTAAATGTTAAAAGGACAAAGACAAAGATATCGCTTTCCTCAGTGGACATTCAAACTGATTTTGTGATTATGATTGACCTGAAGAGTATCAGCTAAATGCAGGTAATGCACTCACTTAGTTGATTTCTCTCTTGTAATACTCTACATATTACAATGAGTTTCAATGAAGCTATAACGTTCCTTCGTTACTAGTTGTAAAGTGACATTTTAGAATTAGTTTGTGCTCAACTGTTAAAGGGTTAGTTCACCCAAAAATGAAAATTCTGTCATTTATTACTCACCCTCATGCCGTTCCACACCCGTAAGACCTTCAATAATCTTCAGAACACAAATTAAGATATTTTAGTTGAAATCCGATGGCTCAGTGAGGCTTGCATAGGGAGCAATGACATTTCCTCTCTCAAGATCCATAAATGTACTAAAAACATATTTAAATCAGTTCATGTGAGTACAGTGGTTCAATATTAATATTATAAAGCGACAAGAATATTTTTGGTGCGCCAAAAAAAAACAAATAACGACTTATTTAGTGATGGCCGATTTCAAATTTCATTTTTAAATGAATCAGTGTATTGAATCATGATTGCGTGTCAAACTGCCAACGGCTGAAATCACGTGACAGCAGATTCGATACACTGATTCATTATGCTCCAAAGCTTCCTGAAGCAGTGTTTTGAAATCGGCCATCACTTTATTAGTCATTATTTTGGGGGTTTTTTTGCGCACCAATAATATTCTCGTCGCTTTATAATATTAATATTGAACCACTGTACTCACATGAACTGATTTAAATATGTTTTTAGTACCTTTATGGATCTTGAGAGAGGAAATGTCATTGCTCCCTATGCAGGCCTCACGGAGCAATCGGATTTCAACTAAAATATCTTAATTTGTGTTCCGAAGATTAACGAAGGTCTTATGGGTGTGGAACGGCATGAGGGTGAGTAATAAACGACAGAATTTTCATTTTTGGTTGAACTAACCCTTTAAACTGTCAGCTTGAGATTTGAATCCATGGCAAGAAGAAGTTCTCTCAAAAGAGGGTATTTAAAGACACTCCGTTGTTGTTTCTTATTCATTTAAACACTTGTGTCGTCGAACTATTGTATGAACGCAATATCATACTTGTTGTTGTGCGATATGGCTTTATATCACCATATCGTATGACTACTCGTGTGATATTTCTCATATATATGTATATATATATATATATATATATATATATATATATATATATACACATACATACATATATATATATATATATAGTATATATATATATACATGTATGTGTGTGTGTGTGTGTTCTTACTTGATGAATCAAGAGGGCAAACAAGAGGGCAAGAATATTCATCATTTGCATCAGTGCAGCTACACATTATGTAACTTGTTTTCCTTAAGAAAAACTGACATACTATACCTGATATAGCTATATCCAAACAGATCGAATCAGTATCAGATCAAGGGCTTGTTAATTTGTAATCAAATCAGTTTGTGAAATCTGTGTCAGTACTCAGCCCTAATAACAAAGAACATATTTCTCTCCGTTTCATTTCCTGATCCCAATGTTCCCTGTTTTATGTTTCATTTTGTATATGTAAACTCTTTCTTTTCCCATTTTTTCTGAGTTTTGCCTTCTTTTTTTTCTTGCTCATCTTGGTTCTGTTCCAAACTGCAGTGAGCTGCCTAGCTAGACAACAATTTTGGACATATAGGAGCATTCACAACGCAAATACACTTCTGGCAGTATGCAGCAAAATTATGCTGCTTTACAACACAGTGTTTTAGCCAAATTTTAAGGCAGCATTGCTTGAATACCTTGTCAATAAGACAATGCCAAGAATGCATTGCAATGAGTGAAAAATGGTTGTAAATGGTATTAAAGGAAACATTGATTATATTTTAAGAGCTGAAAAGAATCAGAAGAAAACAGTTCCATCTACTTATATGAACTGTTTTGAGCTGTTAGCTTAGCAACATGCTAAAATCACACACTATCAGGCTGAATCCGAAAGCTTAGACAGCTTGGACTTGTTGCCTCACTGCCTTATCAGGCATTGACTTTGCAGGCAGTGTTTGTGCATGAAGGCAACTGAGAAACTGACTTCTGAGGCAGCGTAACGGTTTAATCATCTACAACAAAAGAGAGAGAGCTTTGGTGATAACCAAGCAAATATTTAATTACTATAATAGTAAATTCCATGACTTTCAGACAGCCGCTGTGTCTGAAATCAAATACTTCCCTACTATATAGTATGCAAAACACAGTACGCCAACAGAGTAGTATGTCTGAATACATAGAATTTGAAAAACAGCAACATTTGGCTTTCAGTGTCTAATGGAGATAAGAAAAAAATAGTTGACACTTTTAAATTGTCACATCATACTGTACCTAATTAGTATAACATATAATGTTATACAATGTTGTGTAATATTATACCTACCCCTCACTCACAGCAGAGAATGGGCTCATATGTAGGGCATATGAGAATCAGCACAGCTCTGAAGGGAACCATTAGTAGTTAGGACACCATGTAGATTTGTCCTTTACAAAATCAATATACAAGCTGACAAATGGCCTTCGTTATTTAAAATGCTGTAATAAAATGATATGTGGCCTCCTTTATTTTTAAGGGGTCAAATGAGCTCATTTGGGTGAGAGACTGGGAGAGTGAGAATAATCTTTGCTCTCTTTTCAGTGTCCTTAGTTCTCACTCTTTATTACCTCCATGTTTTAGCCATGATGCAGCTGCAGTGGCGAGACTATGGTGTCGCCACATTTGTCATTGTGACTGGAGCTTTCTTTCGGACACAAGCTGTTGGTTAGATTTAATACCTTTACTGCCATGCAGAGAAGCATCCTTGCCAGACCAAGCGTGATGAACATGAACATTTTCGTCGAAGAGCTAGATCACGTCTCATAAACTTCTCTGTTGGCCTTTAATTCTTGGAATTGTTGCTCAGGATGGGACATGCAGAAATGGAAGCAATTACTTGCCCCCAAAAAAGCTAAAACATCTAAGTATGGCCCATATATTAGCAGTGGGCTTTCTAACCAAGTTAAGACATTTCTTTGAATGTTGTGCATTGTGGTACCATTTTCATTCTTAGCCAAGTATTTGTCTTTCCAGAACCAACAAGTGGTATTTATTGTACAGTTTGAAGTACTGTATATTAATTGACCATTCATTATTAAATTATACAAATCTGTATATTAGATTTAAAAATTTAACCTAATTGAAAATTAGAAATGTTAAAGCACCAAATTTGTTGAAGCAACATAAGATTAATAACTGGAAATAACTAAAATTACATTTTAGTAATTAAAACCTACATAGTATTATATAAAAGTAATCTAAAATGAAAACTGAAAATATAAAAAAAGCTAATTAAAAAAAAAATTAATAAACTACAATAGTATAGAGTATAAATAATACTAAAATAACAATGGATAGGGCACAATCTTCATTTAGTGGCATCATAGACAAGTGTTGATATACTATGGATGTAGACAGACATTTTATTTTTCTGTGCTGAAATGTTTCCAGATTTTTGTCATTTGGAAAGTGCACATTTGTGCACAATCTTATTCCTAAATGACAATGAATCAGCTGTGTCTATTAAGCCTGGGATACACTGCACGATTTTTGGCTGTCCCAGACGAAAGATTGCCATCATGAAACAATCCATTTTTGTGATCAGTGGTCCTACGTCCTACAGTGAGAGAGGTTCAAAGACAGCCGTTTTCTCAGTCTTGCGACCAAAGATAGCCTACGGTCATTTTCTGACAGTGTCAGAAATTCAGCATGATCAACGCACAGTGTGTTTGCTGCTACGACCTACGTCTACTGACAAGCCAATAAAAATGCGACATGAAATCAATGCGACATGGCGCTAAAACTTAAAACTGTTTACCTCAAGCTCTTTTCCCTTCTTCTTTCGCTGCTTCCTTTTTTTTCAGCACACATAAAAACTATAACTGCCAAAGTTTGATTCAACATGGTGTTTTGTTTATACTAGCTCATGCTGATGACGTTTTAGCCTACGAGTCAACAGGTTTCATCATCGTACAGTCTACATGCATGTCGTCCCCAAGTTTAATAGATCCAAGTCGCACAGTGTGATTTGAAATGATCTTATAGGATTGCAAAAATCATGCAGTGTACCCCGGGCTTTAAACCGTTGACAAGATTTGAACATTCAAATCTGTGTTCATACTGCCGCTGATCCAGAGAGAGCAGTTGTCATCTATAGGAAACAGCTTCACAGACAGTCTTTTCAAACACACAGTATCATTATTTCTGTCTCACAATAATTCAAATTATCACAGAAGTACTGGGATAAAAGTTTATAGTTCAGATATAAACACTGATGTCTACGGTAGCGATCAAAATAGAGCAAATCACCTTTTAAAAGTAATTTGATGCTTCAAATAAAGATTGTATTATGTCATCGAATCATTAATTCAAGAGATTCTTTCAAAAACGCTGATTCATGATTATTCCAGTAATGAAACAAGTGAAGTCTTTATGAGTCATTGAATCATCCATTAAACCAATTTTTTTTAAAATAATTAATTCAAATAAATTATTTATTAAAATTAAAATTATTTATTGAAATTATTTATTATCAAATAAATTAATAAATTATATATATATATATATATATATATATATATATATATATATATATATATTTTTTTTTTTTTTTTTTTAATAGACTGCAGCAATTAACATTTTTTAATTCTATGTTTTTAAACCTTAACTTTGCATCACAGGCAAAAGAAGCTGACCCTGTCAAAGACTCCAACAATGTCTTTAAACTGCTAAGTTACGTCAGCTCACGTGACTTATTCAGTGCTTCCCACAGATAGACTTTACTTGGGCGGGCCGCCCACGTATAATAACGGCCGCCCAAGTATATTCGGAGACACATTTTTGCTTTTATTATTTTTATCCTCTTATACTTTTATATCTGCGCAAGATAATGAAACCATCCGCGATCGATTAACTAGTCGTTTCGTACCTGCTCGTTATGTGTGCGTCAGAACTGTTTACTCCCGCTAACATTCCCACGGGCGCTGCATGTTGCAAAGTCACAAGGGGGCGCTGTTGCGTGTTCTACAAACTCGCGCAACAGAGCTTCAGACTGCTTCAAAGTGATTCTCAATCAATGAAAAGCGCAGATTCATGCCAAAGCGATTGCTAATGAACTCAAGTTGATGAATTATTACAATGTCTACTTTATGGCCTTTATGTAAAACGTTTTATACGATTGTAAGAATTTGAAAGATCAGCCTGTAATAGTACAGACACTTCAAAATAAGAGTACCTGTATTTTTCGGGCTTGTTTATAATTAAAAGTCACACGCTAAGTTTTTTCTTTTTCTTTTGGGCATTATTGGTATTTTGGTTACACTATAAATTGTATTTAATTTGATTTCCATTTAATTCATAGTAAATTATTGTAGTCTCCCCCACAGAAAGAAAAGACTAAGAACATTATTTGGCACATATATTATTCATTTTATAAATTTTACTAGTAAAATCTGTGTCCCATTCACTGAGAGAGACACTATATGACAGCAAGGAGAACATAGGAAAATGTAAACCATTTAAATGCTGTAATTTTGCATAATTTACAATGCATAATATTAGTATGTAATTAAATGTAATATGTTATGTAATTAAAATTAATTTCAATAAATAAAAATACTGTTAAAAATCACACATTGTTTTTGTGCCGTGGGTAATAGGAGGATTTTTGCCCGGCTACCACCGCAAGTATATTTAAAACGTGTGGGAAGCACTGTTATTGTTTTGTATTATTGTGAGTCTGTGTAATCCTTGAACATTTATGCTGCCTCTGTGTAAACACGTGGTGTATTTGCATTTTAAACACTTCTGTGCCATGTTTAAAGCAAATTTAACCGCAATATAAAGGGGTCCTGCAGGGTGGGGTTGTGATAAGAAGCTCTTTAGGTCAGTGGTGTGAGTATACAAGGCCAATCTCTGATAAAAAGCTGTATAACAGGGCACGGGGACAGCTTGCATCAGCAATCTGCAGGCAATGAAGGCTACATATGGATGATTTCATACACCATCGGCATTTTGAGATGAAAGATGCGCACCATTAATGCGAGAGTAACTATGCTGCATAAAACACCATCATAACACTCCGGTTCTTGTCTAAAGCATTTATTAATTCCTGTGCCATGGACTTTCATATTTGTAATAAAGTGCAGAAAAACCTTGCCATGTTTAATTAAATGAGCTCGGGCCATTTCTTCATTTATGGGTTGTCCGTAAGGTCCAGGCAGACTTGTAAAGCTGTGCTGATACAAGAAATATTTCATCTTTATTTGTTCATTAAAGCAGTACAATGCAGAAAAGAAGCTGTTTAAATATAAAATAGAAACATATTTGCTGTCTGGGGTGATAATTAGCTTTGCTGTTGGACTGCAGTGGTTTTTTTTAGCTTGTAAGTAAAACAGGGCATTAGGGCAGCAGAGCTGACCTTTGACCCCTCCAGATTCAGCTGAGCCCAGGCGGTGTGCTCTAAATGGATAGATTTGGCTGCTAAACTTTTGCAGCTGGGTAATATTTGGGTTTGAGTTGTTGAATTCAATTATATTCCCAACACATTCTTTTCTTTAAAATCACCATTCTGACCAAGACAAATTTGATTGATATGTTAACACCGACATACCTTTCCCCTAAATCATTTTTCCTAACTTCACATCCACCCAAACACTTCCAGAGATTTCATCTGAACACACAGGGTGTGGGAGATTAGGATGCAAATTGAAGGCTGTTGCTTCCCTGTGGCAGCTCGCGGTTAATGGCATTGCCTCAGGATGGCCTGACATTCAGCCAAACGATTCCACAGAAATCAATAAACTTCAGTGCTGAAGACATTTTAAATGCCCATGGTGCTCCCAGCACATTTCATCACTCTCGTGCTGAGCTCCCGCTTATATTGCACCAGCCCAATATGGATGACTACAGCCAGACTGACCTCGATCAGACAATTTAAAAATCTGAATTAGCTCAGGCTGAACTGGATGACATTTACTTTACCTTGTCTGCTTAGGTCTGTGTGAATTTCAGTTATTTTTTTGTGAAAAATGCCAGCACCTGCTCACTTATTGTATATGTTGTGTTATATATGTTGTGTTGTATATGTTGAATTCTGTTTCCCAGTGTGGGATGCTGGTATTCAGGGAGATCTAGAATAGCTGGAGCAATCTGTTGGCATTCCTGCTCATCTCAATGGCATATATATATATATATATATATTAGGGATGGGAAGATTAACCGATATGTATCGATACGCGGTCATGCGCGTGCACGATGCGAGTGCATCGGTAGAGCAGAAGAGGATGAATGAAATTTTGGAAGCAAATCGAGATGCATCGGTTTTTGCGAGATGCATCGGTTTTTCCGAGATACAGCTTATCCTTTTAATACAGAATGTATTTCTTTATTTATTAACAAGTGTTTTCAACCTGTTTTTTGCGCATAATTTAATCGACCTACATAAAGTAGGCCTAAGCAACGGACTTGCAGATGTGTGTACACTACAACTCAATGTATCAGCTGCGCGGATGAAGCCAGTGATGCGCCCAAAGTTGTCAGGAAGCGCGAGGAGTAAGCAAAACAAACATGTTGGACGCCGAGATAATTTATCCTCCACTGAATTTTAAATCTAAAGTTTGGGAACACTATGGATTTTACAAGAAAGACGGACGACTTGACAAGACAGATGCAATTTGTAAAATGTGCCGCGCATCTGTAAAATACACGGGCAGTATGACTAATCTGACATCTCACTTGAAAAGCCAGTTTGTAAAAAAGTATTGGTTTTACTTGGTTAATAAATAACCAAACTAATTCAGTGGCACCGCATCCTCTTTCACATCACCACATAAACTTGATCTAATTAGCTAGTGCTGAATTATCGCATCGTATCGTGATATGGGTGCGAATCGTATCGTATTGCATCGCAAAATGCCACACATGTATCATTAATATATCGGATCGGATACTTTGTATCGAGATGCGTATCGGATCGGCATTATACCTTAGATGCCCAACCCTAATATATATATATATATATATATATATATATATATATATTTTTTTTTTTTTTTTTTTTAATTCTTATTATTTTTTTACTACATGACTTATTTTACTACATGACATGTTTTATTGCTTTTTTAAAATAATAAACATATTTATTATTATTATTATGATACTGAGCTAAACAAAGCAGCAGCACAGCAGATCTAGTCTGCCAAGGCCAAATACATTCAATATCATGTTAAAACTATTGAGTTATGATTAAACTAATGTTAAAGTCCCCCTGTAGTCAATAATTTTATCCCTTAAAACTCATCTTTGATCACCAAAAAGACATATTTAAATGTTTTTTTCCTGTAAAAAAACCCCCAAAAACTTAATGCTTTAAAATAGCTTGAATGTAACTCTACACCCTTGCCTCATTTAATATACGTGGATATATGAATATGCTAATTAGCCCCGCCTCCACACACTCGCACAAACTCAGAGATTCACTCGGTCAACTTACTGAGGTAAACGCTGCACAGTGGTATCACTTTTTACAACATTGGACACAACGGTAATTAATATTGCGTTATCAAACAGCTGATAATGTGTTGCATTTACATTACATTTAAAATCTTTTTGACAAAGTACAAATGTTTATAATAGAAGAGGTAATTGTAGGAATTGTTTTTGAATAAATTAATAGATACGGACAAAAAATAAGGGTTAGTTAGATCCGGACTAACCCTAACTCAAAATGATTCAAACTCACATTAGATGCTTGTAAGATAAAAACATTGTCATTGTCATACTTTGTGTTGTTGACATCGCAGAAAAATGTAAAACCTTTTCTAAAATAGAAGTGTCATCTCTCACTGTCATGCTTGGTAGAACAAAAATTATTAACTTAGAAAAGATACTTTTTATCGTTGCGGCATGTCTGGTTTGGAAAGCACTGCGCTTTAACTGACTATCTATGCAATGAAAGAAAAGGCTATGAAAACTGCATAGGGTCATGTTGGCGATTTTCCTGTAGTACTGATGGATTCGGCTGGCTGTTATCTGTGGTTTGTTTGCTGAAATTGTTAGATAAGCTCTCTAGGTCACTGGTGAAAATACATGAGGAGTAGAGACGACTAGCATCCGCTAAAAAGCTGCATAACAGGGCACAGGGGACAGCTAACATCAGCAAATTGCAGGCAAAACTACACTAGATTATATTACATTTTTCAGAGCGTCTTCATCCATGTTCTGGCATATTTTTTTCTCTGTTATATTTCCCCCAAAGGTTTCAGTCAGTACCCAACTGAAATTAGACCAAAGGTTTGTTCTCTTGGGATGCCCAAATACAACACTCCAGACTTGTCAGATTTCTCGATGTTTTGTGTCAGGGGAAAACCTGGAAGCAGTCATGCTGTGGTTTTGTGTGCATTGCTGAGCAATTACCATCGAACACCCCAACGGCATTAATCGGATAATAGGGCAACCATGACAATATAAAGTCTTCCACCATCAGGACGAACTGCTCTGTTACAGTCCCACCGCTGTGTCTGCCACTCTGCCACCTGCCACCTTCAGTAATGGACTTGTTTGACAGTGTCTACACATCCTGCACCAGCTATAGCGATAGAAAAAATAGCACTTGGACCTGATTGAGAGGAAAGATGGATTGTCGGTAAGGACAGAACATCCCCAGAGGATGCTGGATGCTGAACACAGGTCTGATTATTATCTCCTTCCAGCAGGTTTAGGTTAAGTAGAGAGAGCTGACCTCAGCTGCCCTTTGAGAGGAGTGAGCATGAAGCTCAAGTGTTTTTCACCCTTTTTGAAAATGCACCCATTGTTAGCGCTTGGAAAAAGAGGACCCCTCCATCTCAAGAGTCTTTTGTCACTTTTAAATGAGTCATAGATGAGTAGAGGATGACTCAGGTGCAGCTTTATAATGCAAGGGGCTTTTGTGCTGTGAACAAGGGGATGTCATTAAGGGAAACCATAGCTGTGAGGCTTCCAGTGATGGTTCCTGAAAGCAATCAAATGTTTGTAGGTTGCGCTCATGTTTATTAAAAGTAGAGCAGTTATCCATGTGGTTTCTGGGATCAGTTGTGACTGCGTTAATGAACATTAACGGAAGACCCGCTGTCTGAATCTTTGGGTTTGTCAGAGAAGC
This sequence comes from Ancherythroculter nigrocauda, assembly GCA_036281575.1. Taxonomy (NCBI): domain Eukaryota; kingdom Metazoa; phylum Chordata; class Actinopteri; order Cypriniformes; family Xenocyprididae; genus Ancherythroculter; species Ancherythroculter nigrocauda. The sequence continues at coordinate 18,653,640 of VTFQ01000011.1, read as the reverse complement.
ACGGGGGGCAAATTAGTCACAGACTTGCTAATTTCTTGAAGTTCTTGGTTGCTCACTAAGTAATATTAATGTTCGGCAGAAACGTATTACTCTTGAACTCTTATTTAGCATATTGCTCTTTTTCGCATCTTCCAATAGCATATTTGACACTTCACAATCGGTTATGAGACACACAATAACTATTCGCTATCAAACCTGGTGCAACTTGTCTTGATGTGCATGTACAAATGAGATTTGAAAGCTATGACTTTGGGGAAGATTATCAGTAAACGCATAGAGGCATCAGATTATATATCAGCATTGACGATTACTAGGGGTGTAATAGTACACAAAACTCACGGTTCGGTACGTACCTCGGTTTTTAAATCACGGTTTGGTACGGTTTTTGGCACAGCAGGTACGGAGAAAACTAAACATGAAATAGCTTTTTTTTATTAAACAGTGGTTTACTGAACAAATTGTGTTTTTGTCTTTAAATATATTAAATTAAATTATAACTAAAAGTTTCTTAAGGATAAAAAAATTATCTCTGCTAATGCTATAAACTATGTAGTGAGCCCTTACTTGAACATTATGCTACTATATTATTAAAGGTTAACAACTGAACCCAGACTATGAGCCTAAATTCAATAGCTTTTTATTTTTAGAAATAATAATCAACACTCAAACAACAAATTGTAGGCCTATGCAAACATGTAAACTGCACATAAGGCAGTTTTTTCATTAACTTCTAAATGTTTTTACTCCAATTTGTTGTTGAAATATAATCATTTATACACAGTGGCTGTCATTTTCACAACAGATTTATTTAAACATACATTAAATAGCCTAATCAGGACATCACTAAAAGGTTAAGTAAAATATAATGATTATATAGGCTAATACAGTGCATATATTAAGCAAAAGAGTTCATTACTCTAGCAAACTAACAAACTTTGGATGCTGAATGGCTTTTTGGAGGTAAATGCTACATGACATATTGCTTACAAGCTTTCATTGATGTCTTTCCGCTGTTAAAATACTGAGCAATTACACGAGATATGACCGTTTATACTGTATGTTTCAACATACCTTCAGATGTTCTTTCATGTTTATTCTGTAACTAGTATTCAAGAGGAAGAGACGATTGCGTTCACTCACGCTCTGCACCGAACAAAAAAGCCCTGTACCGAAACGTTTCAGTACAAATACGTGTACCGTTACACCCCTAACGATTACTGTGATGAAAAATTTATATTATGAATGATTTGAAAAAAAAAAAAAAAACAGTAAGTGGAAGTATTGCAGCTTAACAATGATTGCTACCCATCATAAAATGAAAAAAATTAAGATGACGACAAGCACACAGTTTGTATCTACTACTGCCGTGCACAAAATGCCGAGCAAATGCCAGGATTTTTGTTTTCCGTAAAAAAACAGTACTTTTTTTGGTATGCTTTTGTATAGTTGCGGTTAAGAACTCTCTCTCTGCGTCCCTACACTAGTATTTTGAGATGAGTGATTCATTGGCCAAAAAAGATAAAGACAAAATAAAATAATTTGATAGCTTTATTTTCTTTCAACAGTTCTATAGATATCACGATATGTTGAATGATGCACACTAATCAGGTGAAAATCTGAAATCATGACAGCCCTAAAGTATCTTTCTCAGTAAATAACTTAAATTTCAATCTTTTCCTCACAATAAGATATTGTTGCACTATTGTTTAACCAGCATGCTTTGCTATCACTTGAAATGTTACTCAAAAAAAAACAAAAAAACAAAGAAAAACAAAGAGAGAGAGAGAAAAAAAGCTTCAGCAACATCATTCTGAGATCCCAAGCCAGAATTGTTTGGTTGGTTTTAAATAATAGCAAAAAATAGCTGTCAAGCTTCTCTCAGCATGAGGCATACAAGCTTGACATGCTCAAAAAAAGAACTAAATAGTAATTTGTTTGGTCCAGATCACATTTTAATACCCCCTTGATCTGACCTATTGTTGAATAGAAATTTCCGTCACCATGCTTAAAATTAATCATCATCAATAGCTGCTTAAAGGGATAGTTCACCCAAAAATTAAAATTTGATGTTTATCTGCTTACCCCCAGCGCATCCAAGATGTAGTTGACTTTGTTTCTTCAGTAGAACACAAATGATGATTTTTAACTCCAACCGTTGCGGTCCGTCAGTCATATAATGCATTGAAACGGTGACACCATCTATAAGAGTCAAAAAAACATGCACAGACAAATCCAAATTAAACCCTGTGGCTCGTGACGACATATTGATGTCCTAAGACACGAAACGATCGGTTTATGTTCGAAACTGAACAGTATTTATATCATTTTTTACCTCTAATACACCACTATGTCCAACTGTGTTCAGCATCCGGTTAGTGAGGTCAAAAAACGCGCTCTGATGACAGAAGTGATTTCTCGCGCTTTGCTTCAGTGAGATCGAGACATCACTTCCGTTGTCAGAGCGCGTTCAGACCTCACTAACCGGATGTGGAGGGCAGTTGGACATAATGGTGTTTTAGAGGTAAAAAATGATATAAATACTGTTCAGTTTCGAACATAAACCGATCGTTTCGTGTCTTAGGACATCAATGTGTCGTCACGAGCCTCAGGGTTTAATTTGGATTTGTCTGTGCATGTTTTTTTTTTTTACTCTTATAGCTGGTGTTACTGTTTCAATGCATTATATGACTGACAGACCGCAACGGTTGGAGTTAAAAATCATCATTTGTGTTCTACTGAAGAAACAAAGTCAACTACATCTTGGATGCCCTGGAGGTAAGCAGATAAACATCTAATTTTCATTTTTGGGTGAACTATCCCTTTAAGTCACACCACTGGCATCTACAATTTCCCCTGTCCCTGAAATTAACATTCACAAATCTTGAAGCCAACAATTGTTACAAGAGGGATTTGACCGTAACACTGTTAATTATTTGCATATTCAGAAGGACTGGTGGTTCACGGTGGAGCCGCTAACCGACTGACAACTGTTGCAATCAAGACAACCCTTTTATTTTGCATCCGTCATATGTCATATTGCAAAATTTATGACCATATATTAATGCTTCCCATTCTAAATGTCTTTTTAGATACCCAGGAGCTTTTAGAGCACAAGTCTATGCTTGGCACATCATTGAAACCTTGCTTCAAAGACTAGCATATCTAGTGCAGTAGAAACCCGATGAATAAGATATATCATTGCCAGCCTTGTTGCTCCATATGAGTTCTTATAGCTCTGGGATTTGCTGATTTTTGTCAGTTTTTAGAGAGGATAATCTTGTACCCTTGAGCTACCACCAAAAAACACACAGAATATTTATGGGTTAGCTAGCTAACCCACCCATCTCTGTTCTCAGTGAGTGATGGGATAATCAAAGCACACTTCAGTCACCATAGCATATTGTTTCATAATATGGTGAACAATGAACCACTGGATGGTGAAAGTCCAGCTGTGATTGATTTAACACTAAGAGTTCAATGGGTTTATAATATGAATGTCTGCTCTACTTTCTGTCTGTTTTCTCTAATGACATTTGTATGAACCCAGCTTTGAACATTACCAAATTTATTTGAAGGGATGCATGCATTTAAAATCATGAAAAAGAATGTGAAACACAACAAAGTATCATAAAATATGGCAACAAAGATTGTAGTCCAAGGTTTTTGAAGTGATGCTATACCTTTGTGAGAAATAGACCTACATTTATGTTGTCTCTAAAAATTGCCCGCTATAGTGAGCTGTGAACCATTGTGACTGGATCATTGAGTCAATGAGTTGACCTTAAGAACTGGATCAGTCTGTTACAGTATGTGAAAGAACTGATTTTGCAAACTGAATGGACTGGTTCACGAATTAGACAGCTTTTCTTTTGAAATCTTTATTTTTAAGGCCACGTAGATGTTGGGACCCCAATGTGACTCCATGTTCAAGTTGTTGAATTTTACCCATTTTCAATGGTCACATACCAAATGTAGGTAACTTTTTAAACAGACTGAAATACATAGGGCCTTGAAAATTAAGATTTCAAAAGAAACGTGTATTAAGAATGAGAATCATGAATACTTTTAGAGTTGCAGGCATGCAAACTTTAGAAAAGGAGTATTTATGGCACTCAGGTATATTCTATGCAATTGAGATGATAGAAAAACACAAGATACATTTCTAGTTTCAACATTATTCGTTCTTCAGATATTCCTCTTTAAAATAAAAAAGTTTCTGCTGTATGAAAAGTGACCCACATTTGTTTTTAACCACTGAAAATGTGTACAATTTACCAATTTACTAATGGATCCGCATTAAGCTCTCCATATCTCTTGGACTGAACCATCGAGGGCCTTTAAAATGAAGATACCAAAAGGAAAGTTTGTTAAGAACCAGAATCTAAAAGAATATTAAGATATCTTTAATACTTATCGAGTTACAGGCATGCAAACTTGATGCAAAAACTTGAGGCTATTTTTGAACTGTCACTGTTTGCATATAATGAAACAAAGATTGTTAAAGTCAACAGATTTTACTAATAGACCTACCAATCTCTGTGTAAAATTAAAATGATGCTGCCATCTTTCTAAAGTCATTTTTACACCCCTCTAATTTGGCTCCAAATCTCAGGTGAAAATTGTCATTTTGACTCCCCTCTACAAAATAGTGGATTACTCAGTCAATATACATCTGTGACATTTAATATGTTGTCTTTCATCACTATTTATGTTTGTCTTTCTACAGAAAAAATATTAACAAAATCAAAAATTTGAGCCGGGGACCTCTGGTTGATTTGACATGGAATGACCCAACTACTTCTCTTCTTCCATTGACTATCACTAGATAAACTAACTAACTTTACTTCAATCTACATATTTATTTATTTGTAGTGGAAGGCAAATAATGAACCAATATGCACTTTCCATGAGAATCCAACTTGTGTTCGTAGCATTGCTCATGACATTCTCTTCCATTTGAGCTACAGGAACCATAATGTGATTGGACGACAATAACTGTGTGCTATCTTAAGCTTTGTAAATATCCATGTCAACACAAATCATTTTGTTCAGTGGATTTGGTCCATGGCTCCTCTGATGTTCTCAATGTGATTTTGAGGAGGAAGTCCATACTCTGCTTTATGATTAACTGTTAGGCATAATTATTACTAAAATGTGCATTTGTGTGTCTGTTGCAATCTTACACCCTCGGATTGATCCAGCGCTTGACCCTCATATACAGACATTATTCTGAGCTGCTGAATTATTCATGAACATGTTTACTGTGTGCAGCATTGAAAAGAAACACATTGGGTATAAATGCTATATCTGAGTCCAGAGACTAAAGTGAGACCGTTGCATAGGATTACACACACCTAGAATTTTTAAATATTAGTAGTAGTAGTATTTGTATTAGCTTTTTAAAAGATATGGTTCAACTATGAGGGTGGATGTTTCTCTTGTCACCATGTTACAATATTATATTCAGCTAGCTAGTGTGAAGGTGTGCATGCGTATGTGAAAACCTGTGAATTTCTTACAGAAACTGACACACGGGATACATTATGTGCAAAAAGATGGAGATGAAAATGCTTGACACATAGCAGAAAACAGTTTGATTGAAATACAGAGGAATAAATAGAGTTGAATTGTGGCAGAGGTTATCTGGAGATTATGCAGAACATGTTGTAGACCTGCTTTCTCAAAAAAGCAATTGCATCATAATCACATGGGTGTGGAGAGACAGTGTTTGGACATTACTTTGTGTGTGTAGAAAAAACATTCAGTGTCTCTGTTTGATTTCAGTTCTATTAAATGCTGACAGTTGGATGGGGCAAAATAGTTAAACTTTTTGTTTTGATCTCAATATCAGTGTATTTTTTTTCCTTCTTTTTTTCAAAGAGAGGAATTGTAATTTGGACCAGACTGCCATTGTTGCCACAAAGATTGAAATATTTAATGCAAGGAAAATTGTAAAATTGAGTAAACATCCAGTTCAAATATAATGAAGGCCCTATATGATTTGCTTTATTCTGCACAACACAAAAAAGATGACTACATGAATAATGTTGGGATATAAACAACATTGTACCCCATTGGTGTTCATTGTATGGTCAAAAAAAACTTGAGACAATTTTCAAAATATTTTTGTTTCACAGAACTCATACAGGTTTGGAACAACAGAAAGGTGAGTAAATTATGACTTTTTTTTTTTAATTTTTCGGTGAACTGTATCTTTAAAGGTGCCATAGAATGCTTATTCACAAGATTTAATATAAGTCTAAGGTGTCCCCTGAATGTGCCTGTGAAGTTTCAGCTCAAAATATCCCATAGATTTTTTTTCATTCATTTTTTGAACTGCCTATTTTGGGGTATCATTATAAATGCGCCGATTCAGCGTGCTTCCCCTTTAAATCCTCGCGCTCCCCGCCCCTAATCTCGCGACTCTATAATACATTGCATAAACAAAGTTCACACAGCTAATATAACCCTCAAAATGGATCTTTACAAAGTGTTCGTCATGCAGCATTTCAGATCATGGAAGTACAGTATTTATTTGGATGTTTACATTTGATTTTGAATGATTTTGAGGCTATGCTCCGTGGCTAAAGCTAACATTACACACTGTTGGAGAGATTTATAAAGAATGAAGTTGTGTTTATGAATTATACAGACTGCAAGTGTTTAAAAATGAAAATAGCGACGGCTCTTGTCTCCGTGAATACAGTAATAAAAGATGGTAACTTTAACCACATTTAAAAGTACATTAGCAACATGCTAACAAAACATTTAGAAAGACAATTAACAAATATCACTAAAAATATCATGTTATCATGGATCATGTCAGTTATTATTGCTCCATCTGCCATTTTTCGCTATTGTTCTTGCTTGCTTACCTAGTCTGATGATTCAGCTGTGCACAGATCCAGACGTTAATACTGGCTGCCCTTGTGTAATGCCTTGAACATGAGCTGGCATATGCAAATATTGGGGGCGTACATATTAATGATCCCGACTGTTATGTAACAGTCAGTGTTATGTTGAGATTCGCCTGTTCTTCGGAGGTCTTTTAAACAAATGAGATTTATATAAGAAGGAGGAAACAATGGTGTTTGAGAATCACTGTATGTCATTTCCATGTACTGAACTCTTGTTATTTAACTATGCCAAGGTAAATTAAATTTTCAATTCTGTGGCACCTTTAAGTTTCATATGTTGTTGAAATTTTACAGACACATTATACACTACCACCACTAGGCCTGGGCAATATATTTAAATATAGTTATATATACCACAAAAAAAAAAAAAAAAAAAAAAAAAAAAAGAAAATTGTCAATTACTCATTTGTATGTTGTTCCAAACCCATAATACTTCCGTTCCTTAAAACACAGATGAAGATTTTTTTTTTTTAATGAAACCTAGGAGATTTCTGTCCCCTTGAAAGTCCATTCCACCAAAATGTTTAAGTTTCAAAAAGTTAATTAAGACACCGTAAAAGTAATCCGTAGGTATTGAGCAGTTTACATACATAGAGCACATCACATATGTTCAACTGCAAATCAACCGTACCTGCTTGACACGCAAGAACAAACCTCAATGGTTCTTGTGTGAACCAAAAATATCTGTTTCTTTTTCAAAGAAGAATTAAAGGCTTATAGGATTTGAATTACATGAGGGTGAGTAAATGATGGCAGAATTTTAATTTTTGGGTGAACTATCCCATTAAACAGACAACATGCCAAGATAAAACACTTATTATTTCAGTGTTGAGAGTCCGTCTGGCTTCCTGGTGTCCCAATTAAATTCATCTTCATTGCCACAAGAGACAAAATTAGGCTGTTACTCCTTGAAGATGTTGAGTACAGGATCATTAGAGCCCAAACTAACAGTGTTTTAAACTCCTGCATTCACTTGATTCCCCTCGAGTCACATTCACCATGATCAAATTGGTGACACGCTGAAAATCTGGGCTCACTAATATTTCCCTAGACTATATTAGAGTTTGGTGGAGATGAGCTTCTTCCTCACAAATAACAGGACACTCTTTTTTTTTTATTCACTCTTCTGAAATCCATGTTCTCCCCGGGCTTTGCGGCCCAGTATTAAAGTAGTGGTGCGTGACGCTGAAGCTGTTGCCACTCGCTAAACCTGTAAAGCGTGACAGTGATTAAAGATGCTGAGCAGTAATATCATTTTCTCTGCGTTGCTTTTACAGGCCACACGGGCATCAGGACAGACTACTTTCTTTAACTCTGAACACTGCCTGGAATGATACTGTTAGTTCTACCATTTTTTGTTAAAGAGATGAAAATGCAAATTCTGTCATATATGGTTATGTTCCTCGTTTCATGACTTTCTTCTGTGGAACACAAAAAGAGATATTTTGAATAATGTACTGGTCGCTCTTTACCATGTTTTAAGGTGTTTTCAACAATCCAAGCAGAAAGCTCTAAAGTAGCAAACTCTTGAGACAGTTACACTCTCACACAAAGGTTTATGTCTGTTTATTTATTTTATATTACTAACATTTAATTCAACCTTTGTGGTAACTAAAACTTTGTTTCGAAAGAACCGAAACACTGTACAAATGTTTATATATAAAAAATAATATACACTACCGTTTTTTAAAAGAATTTTTGATTTTTGAAAGATGTTGCAATGCTGCATTTATTTGACCAAAATACAGTATAATAGAATATTATTACAATTTAAAACAACTGTTTTATACTATCATCATTACTCCAGTCTTCAGTGTCCTTCAGAAATCATTCTAATATTCTCATTTGGTGCTCAAGAAAAAAAAAAAAAAACGTAAAATTTTCACAGTTGAAAACCAGTGCGCTGCTTAAAGGGATAGTTCTCCCAAAAATAAAAATTCTGTCATCATTCACTCACCCTCATGTCATTCCAAACTTTCGTTCATCTTTGGAACACAAATGAAGATCTTTTTGATGAAATCTGAGATTTCTGTCTTTCCGTTGACTGCTACGCAACTACCACTTTGACGTTTCAAAAGGTTCATAAAGAGATCATAAAACTAATCCATATGAATTGAGCGCTTTAGTCCAAATTTTCTGAAGAGACACAATCTCTTTATATGATGAACAGATTGAATTTAGGCTTTTATTCACGTATAAACATTTACGTCAGTTGTGGTAAACGGAAGCTCATGTTCGCTTGATGTTCGAGAAACAATGAGGTTCGTTCTTGTGTGTTACGCAGCACGTTCGATCTTCCGCAAGAGGTTTGTACTTGCTTGTCAAGCATATTCGGTTGAGCTTTTGTTTATGTTCGCTGATCAATGTATATATGTGAATAAAAGCCTAAATTCAATCTGTCCATCATATAAACCAATCATATCTCTTCAGAAAATTTTCAATCAAAACATTTCATTGTTTGTTAAAGGCGCAGTAAGCGATTTATGGTAAACGCTGTTGATATTTGAAATCACCAAAACAAACACGCCCATACCCAAAAAGATCACACCCCTTTCTTGATGCCTCCACTCCACATGTACACGCTTTGCAACACAGGCAATGACTATGGCGGAATCTGCTGCGTCTGCCACCCGAGGATATGATGTCATCAGTAAGTGAAAACAATTTGTGTTACTATGACAATTCAGGTTGTTATTTAGCTCCTCTACTCCTTCGATGGCAAAGTCACCCCATCCATTTCAAAAACAAACAGTTTTTATGAACAGCTCCCTACATAACACGATAGTCCAAATAATTAATATATTACAAATGTGACAAGATTAAGGGGTTATAGAGATCACTAAAAAGGGAACCAAGAGAAGAACCCTATATTAGGAGTATGTTATCTCACTTTTTGGACACACTCCGGGAGCCGATGCTTGAAACAGGCAGTGCAGGAGGTTTAGACGTTCCAGGCTTATGATAATAATAATAATGCAAATTAACAAACAAGCGAAGATGACACACTAGTATATTCAAGCAAAAGAAAGCATATCTTACACAGCAAAATCTCCAGAGTTAAATCAACTCTGCGCAGAGTACATATGGTCCCTCTCTAAATAGTGTTAAAATAACACTAAAGCAGAGTTAAAGCTAATGAGATAATTAAGCAATTAATTAAGTGATGATTGTGCATTAGTGATGAACACCTGCTGTTAACAAGCAGAATCACTGAAGAAAAGAGAAACACAAGAACTACAACTGACTTCAGTCACAGCCTTATTAATTGCTTAATTATCTCATTAACTTTAACTCTGCTTCAGTGTTATTTTAACACTATTTAGAGAGGGACCCTATGTACTCTGAGCAGAGTTGATTTAACTCTGGGGATTTTACTGTGTAGTTCTATGAAACACAGCAAAACCAACATACTCACGTATCGAGAAGAAATAAAGCAACCTCAGTGTCCGTTTTTTTCAGGCCCTTCCCACTCCTTAAGGTCTCTCCAGCTCTGGAAAGCTTCTCTGATATTACCGCGGGTCCTACCTCTTGCCTTATCGTAACCCTTCCTTTTAAATTTATATTCCCCTGGCTTTCTCCTCTTTTGTATTTTCTCTGCCATCTCTCTCTTTCTATAGTCATTTTGCTAATGTCTGTCTTGTGCACTGAGCTATCTCTCAAGAGTGGATACGCTCCTTACTGATGATTGGCTATAAGTTTGTTTTGGTGCTTGGTCCGATTCAATTTTCAACAGCATTTTTCAAAAATTGCCAGTGGTTATTTTGCCAGAACACCTGTCTGATCTGGAGGGGAACTGAGTTTTTATGAAATTGCCTCAAGACCAAATCAAAATAACTTCAAAATAAATGAAAAAGTGGTTCGGAAAAGTAAAAGTTCTGTCATAATTTGTTGAAAATGGCATTTGTTTGCCATTTGGTTTGATATTTTGTATCTAATGCAGTACAATTCAGACATTTTTAAGTGTATTCAAAAGTATTCAGATACTTTATGGGCCACTGTATGTAATTATATCGTTAATACTTTGGTCCAATATTGCTGCCACAGAAGGTCTTTAAGACATAAGTGTGAAGTAGAGATTCTGTATTTACCCGAATGGCCAGCTAAACTACAAGCAATCTTTTCTTACTGCTAGTACTTCAAATGATTGCCACAAATTGTCACCGCAGAATTGAGATCCTGTCATAATCTCAATTTTGCAGCTTCCATGTGGAAGACGAATAGACCTTTGATAAGAAAAGCCATATTTTCAATGTGAACAAGTGCACTTACAGGGTATGAAACTAATAATTGTGAGAAAAAACAAAGGGAGCATCCTCAAGTCAGTGACTGCTTTCTTTAATCTTCTTCTTCTGACATCTATTCACTCACTTTTACAATGCCATCCTTAATTTTCATCTTTTTTGAGTTATTTTCATTAACTTAGACACCATGTCTTGTTTTTGCCTGCTATGTCTGCTTTCCCTTATCTTTTACTGTCATTTTTTTTCTTTCTTGCATGCTTTTCCTCTTCAGAAGGGCTAGATTTCTGAGTTCTGCTTCGGTGCTTCAAGATGACGGCCTCAAGAAAGGTTTTGTGTTGTTGTTTGAAGCATGAAACCTTGGTGGGCTCAGGTTAAAATTGAAAACCACACCACACCCCTAATTTGCTGGTGTTGGTTAACTGTAAAGCTATAGCAGGTTTATAAAAGGACCTCATAAACTATATGGGATCTAATGAGATTATACTATTTTGCATCTTCTCAGTTCAGTAACTGATTTACATTAGCTTGCATATGTTTCATCATCACTTCTTTTTCTAAAAGATTTTTGACCTTTCATTCTACGTTTGACTCTCTCTTTTGAAAATCATAATTTACATAGGTTAAATTTGAAAGTTTCAGAAAGAAAGTGCCTTTAAAATCTACTTTTAATATGTATCTAATTTATATATAATGCTATTACATTTCCAAAGTTTAAACATAAACCTAAAGTCATAATAATATTGACCATAGGTTTGTATTCAGTATTTTCTTCATGAAACTATAAGTTTTATCATTTTAAAATGATAATAAATGCCCTTGTGTTTAACTTGAGTCCACCAAGACCTTCACAAATGTGCTGTGACTTTGCATTAACTGTAGCCCATTCATCCTGCTTGTGTGTACATGTTCACATGTGTGTGAGTTTGCATTAATTTTTAAGCTCTGGTGTCATTCATTTTCTCAGCACAATCCTATACCTCACTATCCTCACGGCAATGTCTGTCTTAATGTTTGCCCTCTGTGACGTTGTATTCGGTCATTCAGTCATGTCTGAATGTAGGGTTTATGTCTCTTGTCTGAGTCCTGATGTATTCATGAATCAGTGCCCTCGTGGAACTGTATGAGGCATGTGTGCGCACCTTGTCCGTGTATATTAAGTCATTAAAATTGTGTATTGACTGTGTCTGAAAAAAAAAAACACCACTCTGTCACTAACTTACATGTTATCCACATAAGGATAACCAAAAGGAAACTCTACACTTTCCTCTTCGACTTCCATTGCAAGTGCATTCCTGTACACATTTTCCATTGTTGTTACAAACTGTGGTGAATGTGAAAATTAGTCTTTCATAGTCAACAACAGGCCACAGATGTTATCCATAGAGCTTCAGGTGTTGAAAATCTACACGGGATCTACTAATATCCACCATCTGCTTGTATTTGTAAGTTTTTGTGTTGAATTCAGCATTCAGAATTTAGGACATGTCCTACAGCTATGGGTCCCTACATGCAGTGGTTCTAATATTATGTTTTTGCTGTTGAGCAAAGCCAGTGTCACACAAGCTTTGGTTGTCCTCTAGAAAGAGTGAGAGCCAGTCACATGAAAGACATGATTGACAGGGTCTGTAAATAAAGCATGAAAGGGCACTGCAGATACGCTCTCGGTCCAGACTCCTTGTCATTCACAAGCCCCTAAAAAAAAAAAAAAAAAAAAAAAATATATATATATATATATATATATATATATATAGTTATCGTGTTAAATGGGCTGTCACAATATAGCAGTATTGGCTATAACCATAATATTTAAAATGAATAGTACACATACATATGATATGGCATGTAAATACATTAGGTCATGGTATTGCATCCTTGGTTTCCATCTGTCGTAAAACAAAAGCAGACACAGCGCGCAGCTGCTACTGCCATGTAAAATCATGTCGTGGGATATGATGGATGAGACACTCTACCCGCACTCCAAGAAAGTTCATGGCACTTTCAAAACTCACCAGTGTGGAAGTTTTTTGGATTCCGCGAAAATTGCTTGTTAATAATCTCCCCAGTCTGCAGGACAGTGAGTGCAAAAGGGGGCAATACCACCAACCTTTTCACCCACCTTTTCCTCCGTTAATTTGCAGATTTAGCCACTGTACAAAGAGTAAGTTGCAATTATTTTGCTAGTCCTGAAACTGGAAATGTTACATTAACCTATTAACTGCTAACACCTTTCTGTGTTTTATTATATTTACACTACCATTCAAAAGTTTGGGATCGATAAGATTTTTAATGTTTTTAAAAGAAGTTTCGTCTGCTAAAAAAGGCTGCATTTATTTAATAAAAAAATACAGTAAAAACAGTAATATTGTGAAATATTATTACATTTAAAAATAACTGTTTTCTATTTAAAAATATTTTAAAATGTAATGTATTATTGTGTTGGCAAAGCTGAATTTTCAGCATAATTTCAGTGTCACACGATCCTTCAGAAATCATTCTAATATGCTGATTTGCTGCTCAATAAACATTTATTGTGTACAATTGTACAAAATATTTGTGTGCAATATTTTTTTTTCAGGATTATTTGATGAATAGAAAGTTCAAAAGAACAGTGTTTATCTGAAATCTAATCTTTTGTAACATTATAAATGTCTTTACTGCCACTTTTGATTGATTTAATGCATCCTTACTGAATAAAAGTATTTATTTCTTTAATTTCTTTTAAAAAAAAATACAAATAAAAATTCTTACTGACCCCAAACTTTTGAACGGTAGTGTATAATGTTACAAAACACTTTGTATTTCAGATGAATACTGTTCTTTTGAACTTTCTATTCATCAAGGAATCCTGAAAAAAAAAGTACACAACTGTTTTCAACATTGAAAATAATCATAAATGTTTCTTGAGCAGCAAATCAGCATATTAGAATGATCTCTGAAGGATCATGTGACACTGAAGACTGGAGTAATGATGCTGAAAATTCAGCTTATGCCAATACAGGAAAAAATTACTTTGTAAAATATATTCAAGAGAAAGAGACAAGCCCTTTAAAATGGTGTTAGAATTGGTAAGATTATTTCATCAAAGTGTTTCAATAATTCAAGACTCTTGATTGAGTCATTTGCATAATTATCACTCAAAAATGTTCAAATATTGCTTTGTATTAATTAAAATGATTTAAATATCTGTATTGTGTGTCTTACATTAATATTTTGCTACTGTGGTTGGTTAATTACAATAATATGAATAGGCTAAAAGTTTTAAAAGTTTGGTTACAACACATGCGATAACCAATGATGTTTATCATTGACGTCAAACACAACACGCCAAATTTAAATGTGGATGCAGACAAGCTTTTCAGTGAAAAATGGCTTAAATGTTGGTCTTTTAATCACATAAATGGTTCAGAAGAGCTCTGTAGTTTCTATATTATGACATCAAGATGTATGGTTATTCAATATCCAGTTACACATCGGCATTCTTGAAGTAAAGTCTTCTTATTTGCCACTAATAGTCTTTCTTTAGCATGCTATTTTCTAGTTAAACTTGCATATAATGAATATATCCAATTAGACTTTGGAATTGCTGGAGATCTTCTAAGCCATTCAGTCAAATCAGTTGCAAGGGAAGTCACGTTACAGAGTTACCGAGTGTACAGAGGTTCTTAGTGCAACAATTACCCAAGGGGACCAAGCCAATCAGCGTAAAACTACTCTCTCCATTTCACTCTATTGCTTTTAACACATTGAGTGAGAAGGAGTGGTAATTCAAAAACGAGACTCAATTAGATCGGAATAAATGAATAATATTTCCATAATTCGTTCATGTGTTGAAGGTTGACTGGCTGAGCTCTTGATTGAGCACTTGAGTCAGCCCACTGTTCTGTGGTTCCTCATAAACCTCTGAATTCGTGCAGAACTCTCTCATGTCTTATTATGGTTTTGTTATGAATCAGATTCTTCAAAGTCACTCATCTTCAGCGGAAATATATTAGTCACTTTTGAAAACATTCCCTTTTGTCATCGAATATTTATCTCCATACTAATTTGCTCCATACTAAAGTGAAGTGCCATGTATTTTCACTGTCACTGCCCCTGCAGTATGCGGTTTTTATGTGGGGGCCCTTATTACATTATGAACCAATTATATTCTGGTGAGATTTTTTTTTATCTAGAGCATTTTTTTATGTTGGTACTGTGTCGTCTCTTGGTTTGCAAGGGTCCACAGACTTGCAGTACCATACATGTCTGGTGTGGTTTTTAAAGGGCAGGATGGAATATGGATTCATAGGCTTACCAAGCTTTTCACCAGATTCCCTCAAGGCATTCTGCACTCCCATCTCCATGCACACAACTGCCAAACTACCTTGACATGTGTTCTCAGTTCCACCATTGCAACCGCATTCATTTAGTCCCACCGGTTGCCTCCTGTCAGTTCTGCTAAATGGAAATCTTCCTGAATCTCTGAGGATGAACAATGTGGGGCTCTGACGAATATATGGATGACCTGCAGTACTGCTCTGGTCTAACCTATTTGTAAAAAAGAAGGGAACAATGTGTTCCCAGTGGATTCATGAGGATACATGGGAAAATGTTGTGCAGTGTAAAAATATCTATTACATTTTATCCAGCATATGGGGCTTTTTGAGTCACAGATACTAAGAAATATGAGTTACGTAGAATCATAAAAACTACCAAACTGAACAAACAATTCATATTGAACAATATAGGCTCTCATTACCATGCATTGCATTACAGTATGTGGCTAGTATTATAGATTGTTTGTTGTGCTGCATCTTCATTAGATAAGCTGAAAATAATATGAATGAACACAAACTGTAATAAAAAGAAAATATATATAGTAATGTAATGGCCTGAAATGTAATGCAATAGCATGAGAAAATATTTTGAAAATAAATATACAATAATTCTGATAAACATAGTTGAAAGTTTGTGAGGATTTCACGTTTTAGGTTGTTCATTTGTTGGAGTGCCTCTAGGATCACTCTTGGGCCATATTACTTTTTAAACATTATGAACTAATGAGGTCTGGCATTTCTCTAAAAATCATTGTTTACACCTTGTTTTAATGGAATATTGTTAGAAAAAAGATCAGAATTGTGATAAATTATTGCATGATTGCATCAGTATAGCACTTTTAAAAACACTGGCATTTGTTGATGGATAACAGCATTTAAAACAACAATATACAGCACATTTTTGATTGAATTTTGTAGTTGCTTTGGCTTTTTTTTTTATCTGTCATGTTATATTCCTGAAGACTGAAAAACCCTGTCTGTGGTGACTTTGAATTTAAAGAAAACAGACAACCTGGCAATATCCATGCAGGTGGAATGACCTGCCTAACCATTTTCAAGAAACGGCTAAAGACTCATCTTTTTTGTCAACACTTGACCCATTAATACTACCACTTACTATTCAATACTGTATATCGTTTTGTTAGGACTAGTCACAGCACTTACATATTGTTGTCTTATTGTTGGTTTGATTACTTTGATTGTTCTCTCCATTTGTTAGTCGCTTTGGATAAAAGTGTCTGCTAAATGATTAAATGTAAATTGTAAGATAAGGCCAACATATTGCATTCTTTGTGCTATTTGTGCTTTCTCTAGCATGCTCTGTTGTATTCCTATAGGAGAAGACAGTTTGACAGACTTTAGATATTTTCAGGTCTACTTTTAATTCAATGAAAGCATGATTTCTCAATAGACATTGACATGAAACAGCTCCACCTGTGATAGAGTCCCGCTGGCTGGGTGTAACCTTTATTTTTTCTGTAAAGAGAACTGAGGAAACAATCTCTGCAGAGTGGCACTAATTCATTCCTCTGTGTGTTCTTCTTATTTTACACACTTTCCCAACAGAGATTCAATGTGGAAATGTCCATTTGGGTTACTATTAAACACTCAGCAGCTTGCACAGGATGGATTTATGCAAGACAATATACTTGAGCAAATCATTTTTACCCCAGTATTATAATTTTGTGCTTTGATAGGCTGTTATAAATGTTTCAGATGAATCTAGTATTTCCTGAGGGTATCACACTGGTGCTAGTGTGACAAAAAGTATACTTTGTTCAGAAGAACCAGCGTTGGAATCTTGACTAGGTGATTTGTGGATCCCTCGAGAAGACAATATTAAGATTAAGAATAGAATAAGATATCGAATTGACCACATTTTAAAAACGATTAATCGCAAATACAGTCAAGAAGCCTAAATTGTCTCTCTTTGTAAATATAAGACAATAAAGCAGGAACATTCAAGGTTAAGTTCAGTAACCTCTTTAGTACAGCTTAACATCTTCATGGGTTTTACTATCCCCCAGTTGATGAGATTTGGCCATAATTAATAGCATGTCAACCATGCTTCCCACCGTGGCTTAATGATCCTCTATAATTAGCATCTGTTTTCAGTGTGTCTGAGTTGTCATGAGAGGGGTGCAGCCCACGGGAAGGTCCCCATGTATTTGCCATTGATTTAGCCTTTCTGTTTCTTTCTTTCTTTCTCTATTCAGTCTCTCTCATACTGTGAGGAGGGTTTAAGATAAATGTGGCAGTATTCTGAATGTGTTCTAGTCAGGGTCTTGCTCTGAGATCATTAGGGGTGTAACGGTACACGTATACGTACCGAACCATTTCGGTACAGGGCTTTCGGTTATTCGGTTAGCATATTGCAACATTGTAGCCTAACCATCATTAACCAATCACAATAAGCTCTGCGTTTTGTTACTTTCGATAAGAAACAAAGTGTCATCCTTCAAATTCTGTCCACAAAATCAGGAAATTTAAAAAGAAAATGCCGTTTTGATGCTCTTTGTTGTGGCGTGACAGATCTCTGTATAGGTGCCTCAGTTCAACCGGCAGCGCGAGCGCAGAGTGCGAGTGAACGCGATCATCTATTCCTCTTTAATACTATTACAGAATAAACATGAAAGAACATTTGAAGGTATGTTGAAAGATACAGTACAGTCATATCTCTTGTAATTGCTCAATCAGTGTTTCAATGGCGAAAAGACGTCATGCTTGTAAACAATATGTCATGTAGCATTTACCTCAGAAAAGCCATTCAGTGTCCAAAGTTTGTTAGTTCGCTAGAAAAATGAGCTCTTTCGCTTAATATATGCACTGTATTAGCCTATATAATCATTATATTTTACTTAACCTTTTAGTGATGTCCTGATTAGGCTATTTAATGGATGTTTAAATAAATCTGTCAAGATTTGAACTGCAGATGGCTCCGTGAGGCCTCCATAGGGAGCAATGACATTTCCTCTCTCAAGATCCATAAAGGTACTAAAAACATATTTAAATCAGTTCATGTGAATATAGTGGTTCAATATTAATATTATAAAGTGACGAGAATATTTTTGGTGTGCCAAAAAAAACTAAATAACGACTTATTTAGTGATGTCCAATTTCAAAACACTGCTTCATGAAGCATCGGAGCATAAATGAATCAGTGTGTCAAATCATGATTCGGATCGCGTGTCAAACTGCAATCACGTGACTTTGGCGCTCCGAACAGCAGATTCGACACACTGATTCATTTATGATCCGATGCTTCCTGAAGCAGTGTTTTGAAATCGGCCATCACTAAATAAGTCGTTATTTTGGTTTTTTTGGCACACCAAAAATATTCTCGTCGCTTTATAATATTAATATTGAACCACTGTACTCACATGAACTGATTTAAATATGTTTTTAGTACATTAATGGATCTTGAGAAAGGAAATGTCATTGCTCCCTATGGAGGCCTCACAGAGCCATCGGATTTCAACAAAAATATCTCAATTTGTGTTCCAAAGATTAACGAAGGTCTTACGGGTTTGGAATGGCATGAGAGTGAGTAATAAATGACAGAATTTTAATTTTTGGGTGAACTAACCCTTTAATACTGTTTTAAAAAAGATTTCCTGGTCTTTATATTTTTCATAACTCTATGAAAAGTCTGTAAAATTTACCATGTTAATATGAAGGAATTTTCTGTATAGACTTTTTAAAGTTGTTTTACCCATATTTTTCCTGCCAGAGTGTGTGAATCAACCTTCAAATGGTTTTGGGCGTTTTTCTTATGAGCTTGTTTATTTCTCTCTTTTATTGAACAAGCTCAATTTACACAGCTTGTTTATTTCTTAGGAGTGCCTCTGGGGCCACTCTTGGGCCACATTACATTTTAGCCACTATGATGAATCAGTACCTGCATCTTTCAGTTTTATTTTAGGTTTTATTTTCTCTCTTTTATGAATTTAGTAAAACAAATTATTGCAGATTTAAAGATGATGTGATGCATTGTTGCTTTTCTGTCAAGTTTAAGTAGAATAACTTGCTAATAGTCAAGTTTGATTTGATGAACTGTTCCCTATGATTTATTATAAGTATAATTCCTCATAAGAAACCATAATGCACTTATTAGAAAGACATGTAGTAATGTTTTATGTGCATTTCTTATGTTTGTGCTTGTTTCTCATGGGCCACAAAACATTTCATCCATTATGAGGTATACCAGGCTTCGTTCTAAAATCACTTTAGCATTGTTAGTGTTCCCTTTGGCTTTGGTCTTTATTGTGCAATGCGTGTTCTCTATTTTAAGTATGAGAGTCAACAGTCTGTATCAGTCAGCTTCGTTAGACACGCTGTCATTAGTGCTTTCATCTCTGGTAATTAATGCACCTTCCATTCTCCAGACCTCAACACGCGGCTGCACCTACTTTGAAGATGCTTCAAAAAAAAGTCACAACATATGGGTGGCTATAAAAAAAGCAGTTTCCATAGAAACCACCAAATTTGATGCTGGGATCTAAATAATTAGCTTAACGGCATATAATGAGTGTATGTGACTGTAGGGCAGAGGTTGTTGCATGCTGTTGTGTCACTGTTCCTTGCAGTTAAGGAGCTGTTTTGCATGTTGTTTACCTTCTCCGTTTCCTTTTTTTTTCACATAGTGCCTTGAGCATCACTTGAAGAAACAGCAGAAAGTTTAATTTAATTTGACTGAAAAGTTTTGAAAGTCAGTGACATTATCTGTGCCAGGTTACATTTTAAGAACAAAAGAAAAATTGGTAACACTTTACAATAAGTTAATATTAGTTTACTACATTAGTTAACATGAACTACACTTATAAAGCATTTATTAATCTTTGTTAATGTTAATTTCAGCATTTCCTAATACATTATTAAAATCTTGTTAACATTAGTTAAAGGGTTAGTTCACCCAAAAATTAAAATAATGTCATTTATTACTCACCCTCATGCCGTTCCACACCCGTAAGACCTTCGTTAATCTTCTGAACACAAATTAAGATATTTTAATTGAAATCCGATGGCTCCGTGAGGCCTCCATAGGGAGCAATGACACTTCCTCTCTCAAGATTCATAAAGGTACTAAAAACATATTTAAATCAGTTCATGTAGAGTATACTGGTTCAATATTAATATTATAAAGCGACGAGAATATTTTTGGTGCACCAAAACATTTTTAAAAAATATTTTTTTTTCAACAAAAATATCTTAATTTGTGTTCCGAAGATGAATGAAGGTCTTACGGGTGTGGAACGGCATGAGGGTGAGTAATAAATGACATTATTTTCATTTTTGGGTGAACTAACCCTTTAATGCGCTGTGAACTAACAATGAACAACTGTATTTTCATTAACTAACGTTAACAAAGATTAGTAAATACAGTAACAAATGTATTGCTCATGGTTAGTTCATGTTAGTTAATACATTAACTAATGTTTAACTAATGAACCTTATTGTAAAGTGTTTCCGAAAATTTGTATGTACTATAAAAGTGATCAATGTACTTCTCCTGTAATGTTCACAATAGCAATAATGCACAATTGTTGATGTAATACATGTAGAAAAAAATGTTGCGGTTTACTATGGCAACAAATATGGAATTTTTAAATATGGGTTTCCAAGGTGATGCAGTTGCTGTGGTGTAAATGATGTAGGATGAATAACTGGAAGAAATCTTGAAGAGATAAACAGAAAACCTTGTTGAATGAGGGTAAATATATTAACCATACATCAGCTTTTGCAGATAGTGTTGTGGTCCTTGTAATTTTAGTGTAGTTTAAATAATTCTATCTCTTTGGCTTTCATCAATGCATTATGTGTGTAGATACAGAAATTTATATATATGTACAGTGGGTACGGAAAGTATTCAGACCCCCTTAAATTTTTCACTCTTTGTTATATTGCAGCCATTTGCTAAAATCATTCAAGTTCATTTTTTTTTCCTCATTAATGTACACACAGCACCCCATATTGACAGAAAAACACAGAATTGTTGACATTTTTGCAGATTTATTAAAAAAGAAAAACTGAAATATCACATGGTCCTAAGTATTCAGACCCTTTGCTCAGTATTTAGTAGAAGCACCCTTTTGATCTAATACAGCCATGAGTCTTTTTGGGAAAGATGCAACAAGTTTTTCACACCTGGATTTGGGGATCCTCTGCCATTCCTCCTTGCAGATCCTCTCCAGTTCTGTCAGGTTGGATGGTAAACGTTGGTGGACAGCCATTTTTAGGTCTCTCCAGAGATGCTCAATTGGGTTTAAGTCAGGGCTCTGGCTGGGCCATTCAAGAACAGTCACGGAGTTATTGTGAAGCCACTCCTTCGTTATTTTAGCTATGTGCTTAGGGTCATTGTCTTGTTGGAAGGTAAACCTTCGGCCCAGTCTGAGGTCCTGAGCACTCTGGAGAAGGTTTTCGTCCAGGATATCCCTGTACTTGGCCACATTCATCTTTCCCTCGATTGCAACCAGTCGTCCTGTCCCTGCAGCTGAAAAACACCCCCACAGCATGATGCTGCCACCACCATGCTTCACTGTTGGGACTGTATTGGACAGGTGATGAGCAGTGCCTGGTTTTCTCCTCACATACCGCTTAGAATTAAGGCCAAAAAGTTCTATCTTGGTCTCATCAGACCAGAGAATCTTATTTCTCACCATCTTAGCAAACTCCATGCGGGCTTTCATGTGTCTTGCACTGAGGAGAGGCTTTGTCGGGCCACTCTGCCATAAAGCCCCGACTGGTGGAGGGCTGCAGTGATGGTTGACTTTCTACAACTTTCTCCCATCTCCCGACTGCATCTCTGGAGCTCAGCCACAGTGATCTTTGGGTTCTTCTTTACCTCTCTCACCAAGGCTCTTCTCCCCCAATAGCTCAGTTTGGCCGGATGGCCAGCTCTAGGAAGGGTTCTGGTCGTCCCAAACGTCTTCCATTTAAGGATTATGGAGACCACTGTGCTCTTAGGAACCTTAAGTGCAGCAGAAATTTTTTTGTAACCTTGGCCAGATCTGTGCCTTGCCACAATTCTGTCTCTGAGCTCTTCAGGCAGTTCCTTTGACCTTTAGAAAGACAATTTACAAATATCACTAAAAATATCATGATATCATGGATCATGTCAGTTATTATTGCTCCATCTGCCATTGTTCGCTGTTGTTCTTGCTTGCTTACCTAGTCTGATGATTCGGCTGTGCACAGATCCAGACATTAATACTGCCTGCCCTTGTCTAATGCCTTTCATAATGTTGGGAACATGGGCTGCCATATGCAAATATTGGGGGCGTACACCCCCGTGTTGAGATTCGCCTGTTCTTCAGAGGTTTTTAAAACAAATGAGATTTATATAAGAAGGAGGAAACAATGGAGTTTGAAACTCACTGTATGTCATTTCCATGTACTGAACTCTTGTTATTTAGCTATGCCAATATAAATTCAATTTTTAATTCTAGGGCACCTTTAATGTTAAAAGCATCTAATGTGAGTTTGAATATCATTTTGTGTGTCTTTTATAGCCGAAAACAACAATGGACAATTCACCTCAGCTCCTCAGAATAAATTAAAGGAAACAAGAATGTTCAAACTGTCAACTCATTGTGAACAGACAAGTGAATTCTATGACAAAAATCATTTCAGTAACTCAGTATGTATTTTTATTAATGTTAAAATGGTGTACTATTCATGAATTTGATTATGTACTTATCCATTTTGTTGCGAGTGCCCGGAGAACCCGCCCATGCACTCTTCTGATTGGCTGTGGTTTTTGATTGACTTTATCACATCTCATAGTTGCATCACATCTGGTGTGGACAGACAAATTGTTTGTCGCTGGAATCTTATCGCATCACGTCTGGTTAGGACACGATTTCTGTCGAAAGGAAAGTCATTTCAGAGGAGAAGCAAGTTACTAAACTTTTATATTTTTTCTTTAGAATAATATAATAAATTATGAACACTGAGACAAAAGAACTTGCAAGAAAGTGAGTTTTGATTTCATGTTCATCCTTTTTACTTTACCGGCGGTATACTGTTAGCTTGTAGCACACCAAATACAGATCCCTCAAGAAGGTGTGAACTTCCCTTGATGATTCATTTACAGCTTGATAAATTGTTTGCAGCCATTTATAATATTAATTCTTGCTTCATTAAAAACTAAAGATGACATTGTTTTGACAGAGAGTAGCACTGTCTGCTGCCCAACAATTTCTTAGTGTGACATTTTGTCTGAGTTTCTGGTGTATTACTCACACTTTGACCATGTCTAATATTAAGCTCTGGCATTGTCAATAGAAGCTCTTTGTTATTACAAAAGTCAAGTGTTATGGCTGCTGTAGCCTTTATAAGCAGTGCTGTGTCTGCGTAGGCAGGGGCACCCCAGACCAGAGCAGTGCCAGTGACTGAGATTTGTCTGATTAATGTGACCTCAAACGGTTGTGATGCAACATTTGATCAAATGTGACGGCCATTTTAGTCCCCCGACCACCTCTGTCTCGTCCTAACACTGCAAAGATGGCGCATGTGAAGTGACGTACTATATATGCTTAAAAAACTAAAATCACCCTATAGACTTTTTTTAAAGCAGCAAACGCTGAGAAATCTATTCCTTTGCATGTTTTGTTACAGATGAGCTAAACAAGTACATTTATATGGATTCATTATGAGCTAAAAACCTTAGCATAGTAAATCATGCATAAAATAGTACTCACAAATTATGAAGTAATAGCATTTATTGAAATCAAGGAGAATTTTAATTTTAATTAGGACAGAAATTCATCTCAGTAACAACTGTTGATCAAGAGAAATAATACAAGGGCTCTAATCAAATTTTAAATCAGTACATTGTACAAAAATATATACGTACATTTACAGTTAAACAAAAACTGGCAGCTATGATGTTGTAACAATTGTTTGCTTTAACATCATTATAATGAAGCTGTGGTATTTATTGGGCACAGAAATCTCAAGCTCCCAGTGGGCCGCCTGGCATCCTCAGGATTCCTGGCTACAGCCAACTCACGAATACATCAGCAATCAGAGCGGTGTCATTTACCCATAATGATTACAGCAGTGTTATATCAAACCTTCTCAGCAGCATTATGAATTCAGTGCTTCCCATAGACATGTGTAGGGCTTCCTAATATAGCATAAACGGGAAAAGGCAGATTATTTATTGATGTCACCATACACATCCGAGCAGATATATGTAGAAGTTCATAGTCAGAGAAGCACTTTTAATCGACTTCCTGTTGACCTTCTAACATTTTTCATTGGGCGACTTGTCACATCATTTTAACCTGACACTTCACCTTCACATGAACCTCTGTCTTCATTAAAAAAGCATTGCGGGATTTTGCTCCCTATGCACACGGGACCGCTAAAAGTTCAACGTTTTTATTGTCACCGTGCATTTGGGGCAAAGGGATCGAACGCATCCCGAGAGAGGAAGTCAAGTCTAGAGGGTGAATGTTTCATGTGTAATTTTGGGACGTTTTACAATCCTTATGCCCTTTTGTCTGACAGAATCATCAATCTGAATTGTGCCATTCCCTCGATGAAACATTGATGCTGGATTCTTCGAAGGCAGAAGTTGCTGAAAAGATAATGCTGACCTGAGTCTTTAAACTAGAGATTGATGGGACAGAATGTTGCTCATTATAGGACCCATATTTTTGTCTTTAGCACTGTGAATTTTAGCAACGGCCCTGAATTTGTCTGTTGTTTTTCTTCAGCTGTTTGTTGCGTTTAATAGATGAAGACTTCCTGGCGCTGATGTGTGGGTACTTTTGTTTGCAAGTGTTGCAACTGTTTGTATACCTGAGATGTGGCGTGCAGTCTGAGTGTCTCGTCTCTGGCTCCGCAGAAGAATGTGATTATGATTTTCTGGCCTGCATAGCGTCTGCATGAGGTTAATCCTCTCAAACAAGGAGAAATCTCAGAGCTCAAACCATAGCACTTCTCTGACAGCTTTAGACTGGAGATTGAATGTCTGTGCATGCATATGAAGCAGGATTGGGAAGCTGCTTTGAAACAAACTAAACCACAGCTTTTTCAAGCTACTCTTGAAAATGTAGTTAGTTGCACTACATGCTACTTACACTATCGTTCAAAAGTTTGGGGTTGCCAAGATTTTTAAGAGGGATCATACAAAATGCATGTTATTTTTATTTAGTACTGTCCTGAGTAAGATATTTTACATAAAAGATGTTTGCATTTAGTTCACAAGACAAAACAATAGCTGAATTTATTAAAATAACCCCATTCATAAGTATGTGAACCATTGATTCTCAATACTGTGTGTGGTTACCTGATGATCCACGACTGTTTTTATGTTTTGTGATGGTTGTTCATGAGTCTCTTGTTTGTTCTGAGCAGTTAAACTGAGCTCTGTTCTTCAGAAAAATCCTCCAGGCCTTGCAGAAATTTTAGTTTTCAAGCATTTTTTGCATATTTGAACCCTTTCCAGCAGTGACTATGATTTTGAGGTCCATCTTTTCATACTGAGGACAACTGAGGGACTCAAACACAACTATTAAAAAAGGTTCAAACATTCACTGATGCTCCAGAAGGAAACACGATGCATTAAGAGCCGGGCGGTGAAATGTATTAAACAACCATTTTTGTATGTAGAAATAGAGAATGGAAAGATATAAAACTCATGCTCATTTGTTTCTCTGCATGGCTTTCCCCCAGCATTCCCCTGTAGTACAGCAGACACAATAGATCCATAATTTAGTGAAGACTCCTTATAGCTAGCCAACTGTGACAGAGGTTTGGATGTGCGGACAGGCCTGCTCACAGTGTCCTAACTAATAAACAAAAATGGGGGGGAGGGGGAGAGAGAGAGAGAGAGAGAGAGAGAGAGAGAGAGAGAGAGAAAAAAGAAATGCAGCAGTAGTGCTGCCACTGTTGAAATTAACTCATGCTGTTATTTTTGCATGGAACAAAAAGTATATATGTTTCTTTGGCCAAGGGAAAGATTTTTTTCTATTGATTTTTCCCTATCGTATGGCTTCGGAGGACTTCGTTTATAGTACTCAAATCACATGGACTACTTTTATGAGGCTGTTTGTGGAGGGAAAAGTGGAAATATGCTCTAGACAGAAGTAGAAAAACAGATTAAAGTTAGAACAATGTGAAGTTTCAAAAGAACAGTTGGTGAGAAAGTGAGCTGTGATGGGCTGTGCAGCAAACTGCAGGAGAAATCTAAATATGGAGGAGCAAAGAGGGTCTAAATGGATTCCCAGCAGGAAAACAATACCTCCTAAATCTCTAGAGATGTTCCTGATGGTGCAGAAGGGAATAAACCCTCCTATAAAGACAGTAGATCCAATTCTGAACTTTCACTAATTTCTGCTGTCAGAAGAAAACTCCCACAAAGCAACACGTGCCTTTTTGAAAATGAAAGTCTGTTAGAATCAAAAACAATGTTAAAAATAACTGGTGAATTAGTGGTTTAATGGACTCCCAAATGGAGCCATCCGTGCCGCTGTGATGTTGAGTCCTGCAGAGCTCCTGTGGGGCTTGAAGCTTGTCTAAGTGTGTGAGTTTGTGAGAAAGTGGTTTGGCATTTGCCGTATGTGATCATCAATTTCTTTTCCATTGAGCATGTGCTGATCCACAGAATTTAGCTTTCACCAAAGATGGGCGTAAAGAATTGCAATATAATGTGCTGTATTATTATAAACAGTCAGCTAGATATTACTTTATTTCAACATGTTTTTTTTTTGTTTTTTTTTACAATTTTAAAAACCCTCACTTACTTATGTATTTTCATGTTTGTTTATTTATTTGTTTGTTTTTACCAAACATGAAGAAATTTATATTGTACACAATTTGAAGGGATAGTTTGCCCAAAATAGAAATTTCTGTCATCACTTTACAACCCTCAAATCACTCTATACCATAAGACATTTGTTCATCTCTCCCTCCAATGAAAGTCCATTCCACCCAAACTTTGAAGTCAGGGATTTGTACGGGTTTGGCACAGCAGTAAACTAACATGCTGTGGACACTAAATGACTTGCCTGAGGTAAATGTAATGCTACATGAGATATTATTCTCAAGCTGTTTTATTAATGTCTTTCCATGGTTGAAACACTGTATCACAAGCAATCCATATCTCTCCAGTTGAGATATTATACATAAACATCTAAGCATAGATTGTCTATTCTTCTTCGGTGCTTTTTCCTGTTGTAGCGGTTAGCAAACAGCGTTGCATTACTGCAGGTGCCCCCTTTAGGATTGGATTGTGGAATGGCTGTGACCGACTGGATTTGTCGTTTAACTGTATGTACCATACCGTGACGGTTCGGGACGAATACATGTACCGTCATACCCCTAATGTTTAAGCTTCCATTTACCACGTTTGATTTGCTGTATGTATGTGTTTGTCAATGTTTATTTGTGAATAAAAGCCTTAATTAATTCTGTTCATCATATAAAGCATTAATGTCTCTTCAGAAGGTTAATTCAGAGGATTAAACCACTCTATTTATGTGGATTTCTTTTACAGTGTCTTTATGAAACATTACAGTTTTGGGGGTGTTTTCATAGTCAGAGAATATTTGTGTTTTGAAGATAAAAGAAAGTCTTATTGGCTTGAAACAACAGGAGGATGAATAAATGATGACACTATGTTCAATTTGGGGTGAACTATTCCTTTGTGTGCTCCACTGTGTGCTGATCATCGAAATAATAACAGCTATATTTGCTAACTTATTATTGCTAGCTTATTCAAGAGTTTTAATAACTATAAAATAGACTGCTTTATTTGTTCCAAACATGCCAGCAAATTTCAACAAGGTGTCCTAACCATGCAAAAATAATATTATACAGTTGCAAATGGTAAACCATGTTGAAAAAAAAAAAATTTGTTTTAACAAACCGCAACAAGCAATGCTCACTGGATGTTTTTGTATGCTTGGTTTCTATTTCCGTTAAATTTTTTTGTAGATGTTTTTTTATTTACATTTTTATATCCCTCAAGGGCTTTTCACACAGTTACGAAACCCTGCTTAAGCACAGGGATAGCTCACTCAAAAAAAAAAAATAAATAAAAATTATCCCATGATTTATTCACCCTCAACCCATCCTAGGTGTATATAGCCAGGTGTATATCTTCTTTCAGACAAACACAATCTGAGATGTATTTAAGAATATCCTTGATCTTCCAAACCATTTAATGGTAGTGAAAGGCGGAGGGGTGTTTTGAAGCCCAAAAAAATCATCCATCCATTATAAATAATCCATGTGGTTCCAGAGGGTTAATAAAGGCCTTTTGATGTGAAGCAATGCGTTTTTGTAAGAAAAATATCCATATTTAAAACTTTATAAATTCAAATAACTAGCTTCCGGTGGACGACTGTACGCATGCTACGCAAGTCGATTTGCGCCAAATGAGTAACCCCTGAAGCGATGTATGACGTAGGAAGTAGGAGTATCGTAAGCTTAGTCGTCTCTCGTGGTTCAAACAAATACGGCTGGCCAACAAACTCAAGCTCCTCTTCTCTTATATCAAAATCCTCTGACATTTCTCTTTAAAACATTACATCATTTTAGACTTCTAATTCGGGACCGGTGTTTTGTTTTGCTCTATCCTCTGTCCGCAAATCGATGCATACAGGCATCTGCCGGAAGCTAGTTATCATAGTTAATAAAGTTTTAAATAGGGTTCTTTTTCTTCTTCTTTTTTGCACCTAGGATGGCTTGAGGGTGAGTAAATCATGGGATAATGATAAGAGACTGTTTCATTCTTACCTTTATAGTCTGAAAAGTTCAGTATAAACAGTGCTGGAAGTGGGCCGATACGCGCCGGCACTTCTCTATTTTTACCTTTAGCGTACCGCAAGTTTTGCGTGCGTACCGACACTTCCGACATGTTGCACGTACAGACCCTCTCATGTGGCACTGCACACTCCCTTCTCCAGGAACGCGTTTTGAACTGAGCATCGGTAGTATTTTTTAACCGACACTTATTTTTCCACTTCAAGCACTGAGTATAAAAATAGTAAAGTCGGCAATATATAATATGAACATGCTCAATTCTATGCCTTTATGGAAACAGGCCACGTGCTGCTTTTGTCCAATCAATGCCACTGATACTGCAAATATGCAAATAAGAATGCTAACCCAGGGTTTAGGAATGTACAGGATTCCATTTACCCGATGTGAAGAATGATCCAGGTTTCACTAGTTCACTTACTGTTGCTCACTTGCACCCAAGGACTGTCATCAGAATATATTTCTTATAGATATATTTTTCACATTTACTCATTTGTTCGATTTTACTAAACACATAGAAACAGTATAAGGTACACAATTTAAGTAATTTAAGTACATTTGAATTAAAGTCATGCGAAATTTTTATTTGCCACAACATTCTTAACAGTCTTAGGCCGTGTGTCCACCAAAGCGTTTTTAGCCAGCTGAAAACGCTAGGTGCTCGGCCCGTCTGTGAGCGCTTGAGAGCGCTTCTGCAGCGTATCGTTTTTTTCCGTTGAGACGCTTTGTTGCTATGATACGGAATATCAGTTGGCCGGTGTTGTATTTGTCCCACCCCTCCTCCGCTCTGATTGGATGGCTGGCTAAAAAGTGACAGTGATGAGCGCAGCATTTTACTCAAAGTTGAACATTCTTCAGCTCGAGGCGACCAGTAAAAAACGCCGAGCTCTCAGCGCTTGAGCGTAAAAAAGACGCTCAGCGCCTCGTTACGCTGCTGGCGTTTAAAAAACGCTGCGCTCCCATTGAAAACAATTGAAAAAGTACGCTCGAAGCTGGAAAAAATGCTTTGGTGGACACACGGCCTTAAAGTAAGAGTGATATATGGCTGCCCAGTATATGCAGTAATGCCCTTCAGGTGCCCACTTCAGCTTTTCTTCCCTGTAGAACATAGTGATGCTATCTTTCAAATGGAATCTGCCCAAGATGTTTTACTGTGTTTTTAAGACACAAAAACCTAAACGGATCCTCCCCTGTACTAGAAGACCTTTAAGAAAATGCCAGAGATTCACAGCACCAGACATCACGCTAATACAGAGTGAACACTTGCTTCAGGCCCCAACACTCCTGCCTCTTACCTGTGTGTGTGTGTGTCTGTCTGGCTGTAAGTGTGCCAGTGTGTATCCTGTCTATCAGTGTACAGATCTGATTTAGCATTGCACCACTTTGCCTAAAAGTGGGCATAACTCTAGGTGGCAAGACTGAGTACGTCCTGACCTTTAAAACTTTATTGGCTAGACGCAGTCTGGAAAGACACAGGCGACTTTTATTTACAGACCGTCTCGTCTCGTGTGACGGCCGGCCGTTATCCACAGGGAACTTCCCAGTGTGTCACAACGGCTGAAACACTTTATTGCCTTAGAACGCCTTCAATTTATGTTAGACTCTCATGACACGGGCCGGCCGAGTGCCAATCGCAGTCTATGGGAGAACAAGCTGGGCAAAGCAGATAAGCTCAGAGCACGACGAGAGGCCGTTAACGCCGACAAGAAATGTGGATCAGAGTGTATGTCAAATCCACGGATTAAACAACATTGTAAATATCGTCAGAAGTCTTGACGGTTTAATAAACGCTGGCGTGTGAAGTTTGTGAAGACTGGAGACACAAAAGTCAAATGTTTTATCTTGGTCATCTGGTCTTTTAGTGATACATGTTTTTGGACTTGATTTGTAATGGTGGTTTCTAATGTAACCATCTCTATTACTTGATTTGAATAAAACCCTAACCTTAAGTATAAAACTTTGGTTGATTGATAATCCACGGATAAGATGTTGATTGATAAGCTATGATTGTTGCTTCAAATCATACGTTTTTGAGACATCAGGATGAGCTCTTTTGTCTTGGACCAGCAAGCAAACTACCTAGCTACACCATAGCAGCCAATCAGATTATTTACATTAAATACATCAAAAATGCAATTCATACATGCAACGACTTGAATTAGGGTACCTTAAAACATTTTTGACCCTAGAAAGTGCATCGCAAGGCCCTGGCATCCACCACAACACCCTAACATTGTGGTTTGCAGGGCAAACACCACCAAATGAATGTTTACCAGCATTTTTTGACAGTTGTGCTAAAACTTGTCATTTCGGAATATTTCCTGAGGCCATGATACATTAAACATGACGTTTATGCAATCTCGGGACAGTCTTCGAATTCAATGCTTGATTTTGTAGAGAGCTCTGAACCGATGGTAATGCAATGCATTTTCTGCACGTCACAGTACAATTTAAATGACTTGGTGTGTTAATCGGCTGATCTGTTTTACTTACTACTGCCCTGAAATCAGTTATAGTGCCAAAGCTGGGGGATGATGGATGCTGTAATTGCAGGCAATTAATCAATTATCCACAGTTTGTAGTAGCTGCACTTTAGCTTTCTTTCAAAGGTTCAGTAATTTGTCAACAACAATTTTATGTTTCAAGTTGTTTCTTTGGAAGGTAACACCATCTTTGGCTTCCTGGGGTGCAGCTGTGTAAAATCAATTGGGCAGCATTTTTCAACTTAACTCAGGGGGAGACCCATCTGCGCCTGATATGAGACGTTCTTTCTTTTTTCCAAAACACTTTCTCTGTGGTCTCATTTTTCAAGTGAGTCCTTTGTTCTAAAGTAGAGTGTAATAAGAAAAGGTATCAGTGTGGCCCAGCATCAAGAAGCCAATGAAATGGACTGATTTTATAGACGGACCTCCGTAGAGACTGACTGAGAGACAGAATAAAGTGAGGGCAAAGGTCACCCAAGTGCAAATGGCCATCGTTGGGCCCACTGCTCCTCTCATCCAAAAGAGAAAATTGCCTCCCAAAAAAAAAAAAAAAAAAAGAGAGAGAGAATGACAAAAGTAATTTTTAGCGCAATGTCTTTCTAAAGCAAGTCAGTTGACTGAATGGATTGCTGGTTGAATATGTGGGATGATTTGGTTAAATGGTTATGTATCTGGATTGTTAACCATAGTTGTAGGTTTAATCCAAAACATCGTTGTGTTGGTGCAGTTTAGTGGTTAAATGATTTGTTCACTTTAAAATATAAATTACCCCAAGATTTATTCATCCTCAAGCCATGGTGTATTTATCTTTCTTCTTTCTGATGAACACAGTCAGAGTTATATTAATAACCCTGACACATCCAGGCTTTATAGTGGCAGTGAACAGGACCAATGAGTTTGAAGCTCAAGAAAGTGCATCCATCCATCATAAATTTACTCCACACGGCTCCGGGAGGTTAATAAAGGCTTTTTGAAGTGAAGCGATATCCATATTTAATGGATATTGTTATGAAAATATCCATATTTAACAAGTTATAAAGTAAAATATCTAGCTTCCGCCAGACTGCCTACTGTATTCAGCATACAAAAAACGTGAAATGCCTCTCGCCGTTCAAAATGCTTACACTACATCCTACGGCTTCCGTATTCAACTTACGAAAAAAGCACGTCAGTTACGCTGAACAGGAAGACGGTCTGTCGGAAGCTAGATATTGTTTTAGAACTTGTTAAAAATGGATATTTTTCTTACACAAATGCACCGCTTCGCTTCAGAAGGCCTTTATTTACCACCCAGAGCCATGTAGAGTACATTTGTGATGGATGGATGCACTTTCTTGAGCTTTATACTCATTGGTCTCGTTCACTGCTATTATAAAGCTTGGATGCGTCAGGATATTAATTAATATAACTCTGATTGTGTTCATCAGAAAGAAGAAAGTCATATATACCTAGGATGGCTTGAGGGTGAGTAAATCTTGGGGTAATTTATATTTTAAAGCGAAAAAATACAATTGTATACACTGTAAAAATACAATTAACAGTAGTTTAGTTAACAATAACAACAGGAAGTTGGGTCAGGATATAGGATAGGCTAGCTAACTAGACTGCTTATGCCATGGAAGAAAGCTATGTGGAAATAGGGCTGGGCGATATATCGCATGCAATTGTCACGCGCATTTCGTCAGTAAAGCCGGTTCCCTGATTACCGCTAAATCGCCATCACCTGCTTTCAAATGGAGCGCCATTTAATAAACAGAGCCGTAGTTCACTGACAAGCTACGCAATATCGCGTTCATTATCAAAGGCGATTCATCTGCGATAATGAACGCGATATTGCGTGGCTTGTCAGTGAACTACGGCTCTGTCTATTAAATGCCGCTCCATTTGAAAGCAGGTGATGGCGATTTAGCGTAATCAGGGAACCGGCTTTACTGATGAAATGCGCGTGACAATCGCATGCGATATATCGCCCAGCCCTATGTGGAAATACTTTCACTATGATTTAATTCCTGCCATGTTCTTCTGAACCAATTGACTGTTTTCACAGATGCCAAATGCATCCAATACTTTGATACATTATCAAATCATGATTTGCTACTTGCTGTTGCTATGAGAAAGGCGGTTTATACAATTTAAGGAAAAAGTACATTTTTACTAGACAAATTTATATTTTAGTGTGCAAAATGAGACAACAATAGACATTTTTGCATTCATCTAGCATAGAAATGGCCTCAAAACTAACAGACATTGATCAAAAGCCACAACATTTTGATAGTTTTTTAGTAGTCTTCAACATCAGGTAGTTCTCGACAGGGACTGTACATTTATTCTGTGGGAACATCACATGAAAATCATGGATGCAAATACCATCTGTCCTAGTTGTGTGGCTTGGAATTAAGATTCTGTTCTACCCTGCTTTATATCTGCTCAACATGTTGAAATAGAGCAGGCAGAGATGATTTAGGCATGTATATCTGCTTGCCTGCTTTATCAACTAAATTACGTTGCCTATCAGGACTCGGTCTCTGATTAGCTCATCTTTGAACGATCTCCGGAAGGATTTCTCACCAGACTCTCACAAGTAAAGATTCTTAAAGCAATCACGATGGCTTCTCACGCCTGCTTGTAAAGGTGATTTATGGGTACTTATACTGCCGTTCACCCTTTTGTTTTATCTGCCTTATACAGAGACATTCACTGTGGTTATCTGATCTGACAGTTACTGTTTTCTGGTTTCATCCACTTTCAAAGGCAGGCTGACTTTTATAGCAGATACATATGTCGGAAGCTCTGTCTACCGCCTACATAAGCAGCTGCCTTCTAAGAGAGCATTCTATATGGAACTTCACAAGTCACTGATTTGGAATTCTCTAAATAACCAGCAACTTTATGTGCCACTCAAATAATGCTCCTTACGTGAAACACAATGATTGGGACATGATTCGTAATTGATTTCAGTGGAACTTGACGTTACAGGGATAGTTTAATAAATTGTGTCATCATTTACTCCCCCTCAAGTTGTTCCAAACCTGTATAAATTAATTTTGTTCTGCTGTACACAAAGGAGGATATTTGGAAGAATGTTTGTAGCCAAGAAGTTCTCGCCCCCCATTGACTACCATAGCAGGAAAAAAAAAAAAATACTATGGTTGTCAACTGGGGGGCGAGATCTTCTTGGTTACAAATATTCTTCTAAATATCTTTCGTTCTTTTCTAAATATCTATCTGTTCTGAAGCTTAGCTTGATCAGATGGGTTCTCTTTAAAAGTCAGCAACTTCAGACTCCATTCGTCTTGTTCATTGGTGGTATTCACAGCTGGTTAATGGGTGATGCATGGGCTGACATTTGCAGAATGTATGTGTGTGTGTGTGTGTGTGTGTGTGTGTGTGTGTGTGTGTGTGTGTGTGTGTTCTGCTGCCTGACTGCTCCACTAGATTGGTTTTAAATTGAGAATGTGTGACACTCATTACACAAGGGTGGGGCCGTGTTCTCATTCGCCCTCAGCTCTAGTGCCCTGCAATGCTAAGAATGGTTTCTTGAAAAATAAATGCAGCATATGTTTATGAATAAGTCAGAGATTTGTTGATTTCCCCATTAAAACACTTGCAAAACATGTTTCACAGGGGAAATATAAAGGTCACTGCAAATATCTGACCTTTGTTTTGCATTGGAAAGGACTAGGGTGTGGCCTAATTTTCTCTACTACTCTCCTCTCACTATCATTGCTTTGTCCTTGTCATCCTTGTGTCTCCTGCTATTAAAGTGAAGTTAGCAAGCTGTGTTGTCACTGTGGGTTGCTGCTAGAGCATGCTGGGTTTTGTTTCCTTAAAGACAGCGCAAAACTGGAATCAACTAGCTTCTTTTAAGCTCCACGCAACCTGCTGCTTTAAGGGTTTTTTTTTTATCATGATGTTTATCACTAGATGCATCACAAGTTGACTTGTTTTTTAAATTTTTGATGGAAAAACCCATGCTAAGATGCACAAGACTGTTGTGAGTGGTTTTCACAGTGTTTCATAGGGTCTTCTGGGTTGTTTCTAAAAAGTCTATGGGATATTTTTCACCAGTTTTACTCGTCCAACAGGTTACAATTGTAAGTCTGATTATACTTTTAGTAGCGTACCTCTCCTCAACAAGCCACATAATTTGAAATATCATTCATGTCCATCACAAACGATAGGGGGTTAGTTGTCTGCTGAAGTGTAATATTTAGGGTTAAGGGTTTGTAATATTAATAATAGAGCTTGCAAACTATTGCATCAGCAGACTTTAATATCACTCCTTCAACATGGTACTTATTCTTGATTTAACTGTGGATCAACCAGAATAGCAGCTTTGCACTGTCACACCGGTCATCCTTGCTTTCTAACGACTGTCACGAGAAGGACAGAATTAGCCGCCAACGCCCGTGAGAAGCGCTAAATCCCTGGTTGGTAATTACCCCCTCTGCAGATTTATGGGCGGCGCTACATCCGAGTGTCGACCTCTCTGAGTTCTACATCCAAAGGTCAGAGTAAATCAAGACCAGTGGTCACACCATCTCACAGACCCTGGGTTCATACAGCGCTGGAGTGGGTTTGTGACGTGGCTGTGGGTTGCTGATGGATTTATGCAGATTTAACATAAACAGCCATCCTCCTGCTGAGAGAGAGATGGTTTTTACAGGATGTGCGCCGTCAGGGGACCAGATCCACCGAGAGCCTGTGTTACAAATTGCCTTGGATTGAGAAGAATCAAGCGCTTTGCATTAGGTTTTCAAGGCAATTAAAAATGAACGATTAGAGTGTTAATTTAAAGTTGCCCTCTCATAACATTGTTTGTTTTAATTTAATAATAAACTGTTGAATGCATCATCCCCTTAAAAAAGAATATAGTTTCTGCCACTGTTCTTATTAATTAACAGTTTGAGACATTATTATGAAACATTATTCTCACTTTAATTGGAAATAAGCATACACTGTAAAAAAAAAAAATCCCAGTAAAATTTACGGTAAAAAAACGGCAGCTGTGGTTGCCAGAACTTTACCGTAAAAAATACAGTAGCAACGTAAAAAAAATCTGTTAAATTTACGGTAAAATAACATATTTCATTAACTGATATAATGTTAATTTACCAACCTAATGAAGTACTAATATCTGTTTTGTACCTTTATAATACACTGACAGTCACCAAACACAGTGGTGATAAGAGTCACATGATGAATCAAAGTTCATCACAAGCAGATTTTCCACAAGCTGAGAAGAACACACTGCAAAAAATGCTGTTCTTACTTAGAATTTTTGTCTTGTTTCTAGTCAAAATATCTTAAAGTTCTTAAATCAAGAAGCATTTTCTTGACAAGTAAAAAATATTTTCTTGTTTTCAGGAAAAATAAGTCAAAATTAAGTAAGTTTTTCCTTAAAACAAGCAAAATAATCTGCCAATGGGGTAAGCAAAATAATCTTAGTCCAAACTGAAAACAAGATTATATAGCTTATTCTTGGTTTGAAATAAGATTATTTTGCTTACCCCATTGGCAGATTATTTTGCTTGTTTTAAGGACGTTAAGATATTTTGACTAGAAACAAGACAAAAACTCTAAGTAAGAACAGCATTTTTTGCAGTGCAACACTAACATATAGAAGGTGCACACAGTGTCATTCACACACACACTAAACACCATCATGGTAACATGCATGAAATTTTAAAAATGCAATAAACATTAATTTAACAACATTAGATGTAACATAAAACCCTAATGTACATAACTGATTAGAAAAAAATGAGAAAAACTAAGAAGAAACAGAGTTATTTCAACGAAAATATATCAAATGTGAAGTATCACGCAGGGAATTGTGGGAATGTCAATTTACGTTTTTTCACTAAATTTTACAATGAATTGTTATTTTTCACTTCCAAAAACTGTGAATTTAACGGTATTTTACCGTAAAATTACATTAAATGTACCGTTAAATCTATTACAGTTATTCACCGTATATAGTACGGAAACTTTCTGTAAACCAATTGACAGTTTTTCACCACAGCATTTTTACAGTCTTTTAACAATCGAGAAATAGCTATCAATCTGTCAATCCTTTCCTTGTCCGGGCCGGGTGAGGTTTCCCGTGTTGAGTCAAATTAAATTGTCATTTTTTACAGTGTATTTTTATATCTGCACCCCTGTATAGATGCTGACTTTGGCCTGTTTCTGTAAACAACATTCTGAAAAAAAAAAGGTTTTGCTTTCTGAAGAGATGATAGATTCATATGTGACCTTCCTGAATATTTAAAGGAGTCATGCTGAGTGCTGATGGTTATATAGGCCTTCTAATGTCATGTGGTTAGCTCTGGTTAGGTGCTTTACTGATCTGGGGCCAGTCAGAACTGCCTGGCTCCAAATATTTATGCAATTCAGAGCAGATTTTTGCTATTGCAGGGTGTAAGGGTTTAATACAGATACAGTAGGTAGTCAACCAAAATGCCTATTACCGCCATGTGTAATGTCACCACGTCGTACGTTGGATTGTTAGGAGTGGAAGCAGATGAGAGATGATATCGGAATTAGTATCGAGAATGGTGAAATTTTACTGATATTGGTATTGACTAGTGATAATTTGTTACTACGACAATTCTACAAGCATGTATTCTTTTCTTCTTTTTTTTTTGAACAGGGTTCATTGAGCAACAGCGTCATAATGTTTGAGAATTTTGCTGTTAAAGCATCTAAAGAACTAGTTTCGAAAGCCTTGCGTGCAACGCAGACAAAGACAGGAGCTCTGTTCGCCACACGATACATCTGTGAGATTACATGTGCCCCATGGGACATTCTGTAAATAAAGCTTTACAGCCTCCATTAAAGATTCATCAAACGCAGTACACATCCTCAATCTAGAGTTTAATGGGTCTGTGGTTGTATATCATCCATATAGCTGTTAAAATTTCTGTCTGTCTCTATAGTTTTTGATTTTTTATGATGAAGCGTGGCTTCTTGCTTCTGCAGTTTTTATTTTATTTCATTAGTTATTGTGCTGCACTATGGAAATGCTCTATCCTGCCACTTTACATGAGTGTTTCTCAAAAGCCGCAGGTGCATTTGAAGGTTATTGTTACATAGGCTGTTTGATTTAAAGCCTTAAAAACTCTCTCTGAGTTTTTAAGGTGCATGCCCCACTCAGTCTTCCATCCATTCCATGCTTTAAACAGCCCGTCGCTCCCAGGAGTGTGTTTTATTCAGCTGAAAAAGAGTGTTTTGAGTCAATCCAAACAGAGTGAATGACATGTGACAGGGCTTTCACAACGACTGGTTGGCATTCTTCGAGAAATTTCTTTGTAGGCTTTGTCAGACCCAAACGTCTTAAACTGATTTCCTTGGGGAAGACCAGGTTTGGTCTAGTTCCATGATGCAGTTCTTGCATCTGCCTTTCAAATGGGGCGGTCTTTGTCATTCAGACTTTACACCGAGGATGCTGTCAGTGTGAGATTGCTAACCTACATAGTTTTGGTGCCTTTTTAGATATGAAATGGAGTTAAATGAATAGTTCACCATCATGTTGTTCCAATCCCATTTGATTTTTTTTTCTTCTGGGAAAGCATGTTCACGCTTCTTTCCTTATAACGAAACTTTTTCAGTGAGCTGGAACTGTTAAGCTCTAAAATAGCATAAAAATATCATAAATGTTGTCCATATGACTTATATTCCAGCTCTCAAAATATAAGATGGTTTTGTGTTGGGAAGAATTCAAAATTTAATTAGCTTCTGCCATAGATCTCATATCTCATTCACACTTCTGCATATTCAAACTTTCTATCACTCAATCAGTCTAATGAGGTCGCTTAGCATTGTTGATGTCTTTACACAACATGTTTGAATACATGTAAATGACATTTGAGAGCTATTGCGGAGTGGAAGATTTTAATTATTAAGTCAGTTTCTCGCACAAATCTGTTGTACAACTTTCAAAGACCTGTAATATAGTGTAGGGCTGGACGATTATTGCCTAAAATCAAAACCTTGATTAATTGAACATTTTACCTCGATTACGATTAATTTTTTTTTTTTTTTTTTTTGTCTGTTTTTTTACCCTCATAGTTCACTTACAATGTTTGTACTGTAAATATACTTGATTATTAAAGGTGGAATATTTTTTCCTATTGAAAGAGTGATCTGACATGATATAGCTCACTTTCAGCAGTTATTTTATCTATGGTTCGTAACATTTCTTACAGATTTCTGCTCGTTGTAAATCCGTTAAAGATAAATTAGCACAGTACCAGAATGTAATGAGAGCGATTACGTGTGTGAATTAGTCGTACCATCTGTAACAAAGTTCGTAGATAAGGAAGAAGGAGGCGGGAACCGGCGAACGTTAAACATAACTTTAATTCAAAATAAACAAATACAAAATGAAAGTAATGCCGGCCACACCAACATAATAAAACATAAAATAAAGTCCAGCCCTGGTCCTCTCTCATCCTTCACTGTCTTCGCTCCTCCTTTTATGCTTCCGGAGTTCCTCCGTGAGAGACTCAAGGCCGGTGCACCTTGCAGGTGGAGCTCATTATCTCTCGCGTCACCGGCCTCACGCCGTTCCCTCACGGCTCTCGCCCGCCCTGCTCGCCACATACCCCCATCGCCCCTCACAGACCGGGGGGTACTCCCGAGACTGCGCTCTACTCCCCCCCGGGTCCTGTCTCGGCCGCCGCAGCACCTGGGGGTAAGGATAGACGAGACAAGAGAAAGGAGACAGAAGCACAGGGATCAACAGAATGAGAGAGGGGAGAGAGGAAAAAGAGAGAACAAAAAAAATTCTTGGTCCGGTTTCCAGACACACTGCCGCTCGGTCCTCAGCCAGCCGAGAGGCTCCTCCGGCTGAGGGCAGCCGGCAGCAAGTCCGCCGTCCCCTGCTCCTCCCCTTCATGGCGGACGGTAGCGGGCTCCAGCAAATGGCGGATGGCGGCGACTCCTCCGCTCCCTCCTGGACGGCAGCCACCCCACCTCGTCCCAGGGGCACGGCCTCGAGCTCTCTGTCCCACCTGTCACTAGGCTCCAGCACCACCGCCTTGGGCAGCCCCTCGCGGTCTTCACTCTAAAATTGCTTGAATGTCCAAACTGGCAAACCTTAAAACACATACAACTGATAAAGTTTAGTGAAGACGCAAGGCTCACCGCTCGTGCGCCATCTCTGTGTGTTGACTCGGCATTCACCTCCGTGTCACTCCCATGCCGCTGACTGGACGGGGCAGAGTCACATGGCTACACACGGTAGAAGAAAAAGTAATGGGTTTGAAATGACTTTTTTTTTTTATTATTGAACACCACTCTTTTGGGTTTCCAGCTCACCTGTAAAAAGTCTAAGTAAAGGACTGTTGGTATGCACGACTTTGCCATGGTAACACCCCAAGAGGTAATAATTTAACAGCTCTGCTTACATTACATTGACAAATATAAAACGTACCTCTTTAAAACTGGGTTAAAATTAACATTGACACCCTGTCTGGAACATTTTAACATGTTTATCCAGTTTTTTTTCTCTCATCTTTGTTTAAAGCGGTGTAGAACATGTTGTAATTATGCCTGTCTCTCCCCTTAGACTAACACCTCTGCACCACCACATCTCTAATCAACACTTTTTAATTAACGCTTTGCTAACTCATCCACAGTGACGTGTGTGCCAAACTGAACCGAGTGACTTCTGCTAGACAGCAGTGTCGTCAACATGCCCATTATGGGCATCTGCCAGCAGCGGCCCTCTAGGCCCTGCCGCCGTCTGTGTATGGGATAACTATGGTGAGGAATTAAGTTGCTTTTCATGAGATATTCTGGTTGAATCCTTCCTGGCTTCTTCTCATTACCTCATTAGGAAAAATAATCTGATGGCTCCATTTAATCTCATTTCTAGGGGAAACAGTTGAGATGTTTAAGAAGAAACAGTGGAGATCTTATTTGCGATTTTCTTTTCTTTCTTGTGGCTGTGCACAACAGTTCACTCTGCTGGAAATTTGTCATGTTGTTACACGTGGAACTCCTCTATGCTTTTCAATCTACGTTTAATCCCAGGTTGACTTCTTTTTTGATCTTGAGTCAGTTGACCCTGGGTTCCACTTATAATTTGGGTTAACACAACTTTGCTTATAAATTACGAAGCCCTGCTTCAGAACAAGTTTGTACTGAATTGTGGTGTCATCGATAATCGGTGTAAAATGTAAACAGCATGAAACATTAAGCCAAAGATAATCCTGGACTTTGTTTTCCAAGGATTAAAAATCATCCTAACTTATTTTAAGTGTGAAAATTCCATATTTAGTCTTGATTTCTTGATGTCTTTACACATGGTAGATTGTCCAGTAAGGAGATATGTGACCCTGGACCACAAAACCATTCATAAGGATAATTTAATTAGGATTAAATTATTTTAAATTAAGCTTTCCATTGATGTATGGTTTGTTAGGATAGGACAATATTTGGCTGAGATACAACTATTTGAAAAAAAAAATCAAAATATTGAGAAAATCGCCTTAAAGTCCTTAGCAATGCATATCCACTCACAATTTTTTTATTTTATTTTTTTTCCATTTACAAAAATATCTTCATGGAACATGATCTTTACTTAATATTCTAATGATTTTTGGCATAAAAGGTAATTCGATAATTTTGAATCATACAATGTATTGGCTATTGCTCCAAATATACCCGTGAGACTTATGACTGGTTTTGTGGTCCAGGGTCACATATATGCTAGAAACGTGAGATGAGAAAATATGTGCTCACATTTTCCACACTGGTGGGACTTTCAGACGCTAATGAGTTTGTCAGATGTTGATCCAATGCTTTACCCACCCCACATTTACCACCTAAGGGCAGCATAGGATCCCTGCGCCGTGAATTTGGTTTGATCTTAGAACACTGACCTTTGACTTCAGAAAACACTTCGGGGAGGTTTGTTTCAGAGGCAGGGCCACTAGAGGGAAGTTTTGATCATAACTGATTGGAATTCTAGCACATGTAGAGCTGGTTTGTTGTTTGACTGTGTTTGTCTGCATGTGTTCGCTGGTGTGCATGTTCACAGCGATGAATCTTAGAGCTTTCCAGAATGCAAACTCTGAGATCCCAGTTTATTTGTACTTTGAAGATTTCAAACGGGATTTACTTGAGGCAAAGCTACAACATCAAGTCTGGATACTTTGCTCACACGTATATTGTCTTTTATAATGCCACATAATATCTGCAATCAATATTATCACAGCAAGAGGTGGTGGTTGCGTTAAGATACATGATGGAAGACAGCCTCATACAATGAGTTCACACTCAATGCAATGCCTCACCAACTAACACAAGACTTCTACTGGGGTCTTTGATGGCCAGCTGGATTGAGTCCTGTTTAATTATCACTCTATGATCAGAGGAGCCTTGCAGCAGAGGACAAGCTTAGATCAATACTACAGTGAGTTATTGTTCTAGACAGCTACCTTTGCATGATCCCAGTCCCTCCTGTCTGGTGGTTACGAAACAGGCTTGTCATAGTCCACCAAGTTCATGTTTATCAATCGAGGTGTCCGTTGTAGAGATTTCCGCTCTTGCCTATTTAAATAAGACCTCTGATCCTTGCCATCAATCAAACGCCTTATTCATCGTAAAGATTATAGTCCATTTTTTTCTGGCTGTACCCCTATCTATCATGAAAAAGTTAATAGGGCCGTTTTTGGGCCCGATTCTCCCCTTCCGACAATCCTAAGTAAAGTTCCTATTATCTTGATGGTTTTACAGATTATCTTATCAGATTTCCCTGTGGTTGAGGTGTGTTAAGAGTGATTGAATCTGCTCAGAAGAACGTTGGAGCCGTGCCGATAAATATCCAACCCCAAAGACAAACGTGCACACACTCTGTAGATTGTCTTGTGTAACGAAATACCCAATCAGAAAGCGAGCTGACGGAAGTATAACATAACTTCATCCAAACCTTTTTCTTTTTTTCCATGAATTTTCTGTAAAAAGCAGTCCAAACACTATTATCGCCATTTCTTCTTGCCTGCCGTCTGCCATGATTGACTGTGAGAGATTTTGCGA
The DNA here is from genome assembly GCA_036281575.1 of Ancherythroculter nigrocauda. NCBI lineage: Eukaryota > Metazoa > Chordata > Actinopteri > Cypriniformes > Xenocyprididae > Ancherythroculter > Ancherythroculter nigrocauda. The sequence continues at coordinate 18,609,865 of VTFQ01000011.1, read as the reverse complement.
GTTTTCCCGTGTTCACAGTCGGGACTCAGGTTGTTTGTGAATGGAATCTATTAGTGTGTGGTTTGCCATTTTGGTCACATCGTGGCACTCCACACACTATAGGAATAAACATTTTTTTATCGTCATATTTGTGGTCTCTCACATTTTTAGTCTGGTAAAATTTTAAAAATCTTGTAGTGTTGGCCAGCCTTTAGATTTAAGAAATGTGGCACATTTATTGCCCACTCAGTCTTAATTGAGAGGAGAATGAAGGCTACTGTAACAGTAAAATGTATTGTCACTTAATGTCATAGTACATTCAAATAGGTATACTTTTGGCTCTGTCTTGATTCATTGTCCTTTTTTTAACGTTTGCCTGTCACTGGGATGAGTCATTGTGCTTATTATTAAACTGTTACCAAGCTTGTGGTTGAGGTTGGTTGCAGGGTGACTTCAATCTGTATTTTTCATCACGTTTGCTTGCAAAACAATTTCATCACCACTGACGTCTTGTTCCATATACAGGCCCTAGTCAATTCCTGGCCCCATTCCTGCCATTTCTGAAATCCTCTTAGTGACACTGAATTCAGATTACCGTGAGTACATTGAATCTGTACCTTTAACTTGTGTGGGATTTTGCTTTCCCAGAAGTGAAAATTTTCATGTAGTTGTCATTTCCCTCAACTCATGGCATAAAAGTGTCCAAATTCAAACTCTTTTGTAGTGTGTACTGAATTTGATACTGTAGAACTTCCAGACTGTTGATGAAATGTGTTCTACAGGTATGAAGGTGTGTAGTATGAATACATCCACCATGTTGGCATTGTTCTACATTGCATTGCTCCAATTGCTGGTTGAGGCATGTTTGATTAGGGTTGAAGCTAAACTCTGCTGGATGGTAGCCCTTGGTCTAAAGTTTAACCATGAGCAACAACTTCCTTTGTACCTATAGCACTTACATTTACCAAGCCAGCTAGCTTACAGTTCTCCACCATTTTATTTTATATGACACCCCAACTCTTGTTGCCTTATGGAAGTCAGATCCTGCTCTGGGAGGGACAATGTCCTGCAGGGTTCAGCTCCAACCTGCCTAAACACACTTGCCTGAAAGTTTCTAGCAATCCGAAGACCATTATTATTTGGTTCAGGTGTGTTCTGCAGGACAGTGGCCCTTTTGGAGTGGAAATGAACACCCCTGCCTTATGGGATAACAAAGTGTCCACTAGTTACACACTTTAGAATCTCAACAGATGCCAGTTGTCCTTTAGCAAACCTGTGTCCCCTCACTCTGTGCATGTGTTCAAATATCTGTTTGGTGTCTTGCAGGAGTTTGCCGCCCTGACGAAAGAGCTGAATGCCTGCAGGGAACAGCTGCTGGAGAAGGAGGAGGAGATTTCAGAGCTGAAGGCCGAGAGGAACAACACCAGAGTGAGTTCGCACACAGTGTCTTCCAGGCACTTCAAAGAATTGTGCTCCTCAACAATCATCCGCCTTGGAAAGTTGTACTTGTTTACAAAAAAGGCAATAATTGAACAGATGCCCACCCAATGACTCATCATGCATCTAATTCATAATGTTTTGTTTGAGGCAAGATGTTTGTGCTTGCTCCAAACTGCTTTTACTGAACTGAAACCAGAGTCTTGTTGAGATACTTACCATAGATTCACAGCGTAAAGTCACAACATTCACACTTTGATATGTCCTCACCAATTTTCCTTGGGTATTTAATGTCATGAGATGACAGTTGAGTGATAACTTTATCTTTGTAGCGGTGAAATCATAATTCCTTGAAAGTCAAGATTACAGGCTGTTATTTTTCAATAAAATTGTCCCCAGTCATTTGCACTAAATGCAGAGAAGCTGCCAAAATGTCTGACAAGAACCAGCACTCAGGCTATCTATTTCACAAGAAAGTAGTCATTCTCACTTCTTCTGCTTCATTTTCACCTCCATTCTTTTCCTGCACCCCTCAGTGCCTGCCTGAGTCACCATGCTAATGCAGCCCTACGCACCTGCCTCCATGCTGCAATTCAATTAATTACTTGTGTTACTTAGCTGCAGCCAAACGTTTGAAGAGTCAATTATGGAATTGAGGATATTGGAGGGTATTAAAAACCAGAGGGGAGCATAGATCGAGGAGGATAAGGGGACGTAGTGGAATGGAAAAGAGGAGAGGTCGAGTGAGATTAGAAACAGACTAATTTTAAACAGAGCTTCTAATCTTACAAAGAGAGCAGCTAATGTGAGAGTGAGTGAAGTATTTAACCTAAAGCTCATCTAGTGAGACTGTTCTCAACTCTGCAATGCATCAGTCATTATGGAAAAGGTCATAACTTAATAATTTTGAGATTGCGTCCCAATTTACATACTTGTAGCATACACTAAAAGTGCATTAGTTGCTGATAATGCAGAAAGTTCATACTTTTCAGGAGGACATTGTAGAAATAGCATTTTGGCCACTAGGGCTAGGCATATATATTTTGACTGTAAACTCGCTATTACTTTTTCTGCCAATATAGCCTAGATCAACATTGTGAATATTCCAAAAACTTTTTGTGTTTATTTCTGTTATAATACAGGGTTGCCAAGTGAGGTCAAGTGATCTCAACACGGTGGCTAACATGAGGGGTCGACACGCTTATGTAGAATAAAACTTTCTTGGACACTTATATGACTGGTGTCTTTATCGTTATGAGTACTTTTCATTTCTTTACTAGTAAAACTTTTCTTTAAAATGTGGGAAAAAGTTTTAAGTGCACTTGGGTGTGACGTTAGGCCTTGGAGAGGCTCTTATTTAGCAAAAATTAAGACATAAAAATGTCCAAAAAGGGAATGAAGTGCCCAAGGGGTAAAAGTGTCCAAATAAATGGGGGATCTGGTGTCCTTGTCGTGCTGGGGAATCGTGAAGGTGGGGCAGTGTTCAGTCAGGATGGGTCCAGGTAAGGGGGCAGGGTCCTGGCGGCCACACACGCTACCCTCTTTGGTCCGGGGCGCGAGAGGTGGCGGCTTCTCCTTATCAGCTCGTCTTCCCTGAGGCCGCGGCGCAGCCTGGCATCCTAACATGTCGGATAAAACGTGCGTCCCATCCAGAGCCTAGGTCCGAATACTCAGTCCATATGGTCACCATGATTTTGCCAAGTAAGACATGTTTTGTTGATCCTGGAATTAGTCTTAACCATATTCCTACCCCTAAACCTAATCCTACCCATAACTTATCCCTAAAATCAGAGTGGAAAGATAGGTGAATAACATTGATGTAGAAGCACCTAACCCTGGTTGCAAGCCTAAACTTGACATAAATGGTAAACTTGTCCCTCAAATCTGATTGGTAGATTGGAATGTTGTTCCAGGATCAACAAAGATGTTGATCCAGGAACATGTCTTACTTGGCAAAATCACGGTGACCCAGTCCATATGGCGGTGTGGGAATCCCTCCATGCTCCCCTTCCTGGAACTATGAGGACACAAGCGTGCATGGATAGGGAAAAGAGAACTGTCTCTTGAGGAGAGGTGCACTTGAACAGCAGTGGTCTTGAGGCTCCATTACATTCAGGTGTACCTCATCATGCGCTGCCAGTCCTGGTTGTTACCACGCCCCTCCTGTCTCTCACACCCACTCCTGTCGGGAACTTGGTGAAGTTGGCGATTTAAGGGACGGGGTGGTACTGATAATAAGGGGGAGGCAGCCATTCCATCACAGCATATAGACTTTTACACAGGGCACCCCTTCAAGTAAAATGACACATGATGTTACTGTACATATATTGATTTAAGATCAGTGCTGAGATTCATGTATTAGGCTGTGTCTACTGACGGCACCAGTGTTAATCTGATCCACCAAAACAGACACACGCAGAGGGAGAGAGAGTAACCTAACCTGCGTTATCCGGCTATAGGGTTGTTTTAGTGCTGAGCTGGCGCTGGGAAAGACAGAGGCTGGCACAGACTGAGGGTTATGAATGAGAGAGCAAGGAACTGAGCAGAAATAGAAAGGTCAGCTTCTCTAGAGGTCTCTAGAGCAGCTCTGCTACAGTACTGCCAGTACAGCCCTCAGGCAGGTACATGTGCTACTGCAGCCCTAATGCTGTGTTACATTCAACTAGAGAAGCCTGAATTTCCAACTACCTACTTGGCAACTCCACTTGAAGTTAGAAATTTGGAAACTTGTGAGAATCAACTAGAATTTTGATTTCACCAGCATGCTAAAAATGAAGCTAAATATAGCTTATTTAACTATTATTTTTGTTTTGCATTAATTGTATTTTCAGTTTTAGCTTTATCTTATTTAACCCCAGCTTTAGTTTTAGATATCATTTTAGTTGTAGCTTTAACTTTTTTGGACTATTAACTAGGGATGCATCGATACCAAGCTCATGTATTTGTACTCGTACTCGTAAAAATACCCCCGATACCAAAGACCGATACCTCACGTGACGTAACTGACAGAATTGTCCGTGCACAGAGACACCGGCGGCAGCAGCAGAAACAATGTCAGCCTCACAGTTGTGGAAATACTTCAAAATTAATGATGACAACCCATACATTGCGAACTGCATGCTTTCAATCACAGTTCGTTATCGATTAGTGAAGGCGGGATAGGCGGAATCGGGCTGAATGACAGAAGCGCGCTCTCTTGCAACACACAGCTCTCTTCTTTTTATATAACAACGATTATATATATTATTAATAATGCCCTTTGAAGATTATTGGACACTGTGAAATTTTTGTTCTTTAAGTTTGTGACAAGCACATAAAAATTATTACTTTTTTCATTAGAGTAATAATAAAGAAGCTGTCCTACATTCATTAGTCTCACTGTGTTGTGATTGAAAACTGCAACATCACCAAAAAAAAAAAAAAAAGAGAGAGAGAGAAATTAATAAATGTATAGGCATCGGTATTGGCGAGTACTAGAAAAAAGTATCGGTACTTGTACTCGGTCCTTAAAAAATTTTATCGGTGCATCCCTACTATTAACTATTTAACTAAGATGTGGTTTTAGAAATTGTTTTAGATTTAGCTTTTAATTTTAGTTTAAGCTTTAACTTTTAGTGAAAGTTTTTTTTTTTTTTTTAAATATACCCCAGTCTGATCCGAGTCATTGAATATCTTCTAGTGCAGTGGTTCCCAAACCGGGGTACGTGAAGTGACAAACAAAATGCTGAGTAGTTCATTTAATTCTACCTTAAAATAATATTAAAACCGAGCATGTATTTCTAACTGCCAAAATGTCGTAAATCCAGTACATTTAATCAAATTACCTCATCATTTGCAGTCAAAAATGACTATCCACAGAAGCAGCATTCATATGATAGATTGCGTGCAGAATCTTCTGCCTTAAATCGCGCTAAATTACTGTCGTTCTCGACAATGCACCTTTGTAAAAGTGGGGATTTAGCACTTACTCGCATAAAGAACAAATATAGACACAGATAATGGATTTCGATTTAAGACTCAAACTTTCTCCGATACAAAAACATACCTTGTGTGAGTTCTTGTATTTAATGATGATAACGAGTAAGAATGCACTGGTTCCCAAATATCCACATGACTGCAAACGTGACATTATTATACAACAGGTCAAAAAATAAAACCTACATTTTAAACACAGTACTGTCAGTATTTACTCTATTTTGCAATGAAATAATAGCTCTAACGAAAACCACAGCAGAACTACAACACAAGTCTGTGTTTCGCGAACAATTCTGCTGCTTTGAACGAAGAGTTTGACGTGAGAGTCAATGATTCAATGATTAATTGAAGCACAGTTTTACTTAGTTTTACCATCATTGCATTTTTCTCTAAGGAACATTTTTTATTTTAAACATTTATTTTATAAAGTTATTCATATAGGTAAAAAAAATGCACTGGAAAATCAATTTAGGGGGCAAATACTGTCCCTTAATGGTAAAGGTGTGACTGCAGTTGAAGTGGAAGAGAGGGGGTATGTTAATGTTAATCCCTTCAGGGGGTACTCCAAGCTAAAAAGTTTGGGAACCACTGTTCTAGTGATTCGTTACAAAAGTGTGCATCAAAAACGCTAAACACAGAAGCTCGAAAGTGCATGAACAGACCTCATTTGTTCTCGCGCATCACGCATGCACATTTGAGCTTCTTCTTTTCCTTTTAATGGCGGTTGGCAAACCCACTTGAAGGTGCATACTGCCACCTACTGCATGACACCTGCGTAACAGCTGATGTAAAATAAAGAATGGGGCTTAGGATCGCCGATACCAATCAGTTAAAAAACTGCTTAATCAGATCCTTGTGATCGACTCAAGACATCCCTAGTTTTTACTTTAGTGCTTTTATTGTGACTGTTTGATGTCAAACAAACATGGCAGCCAGGGGAATGTACAGTCATTTTTAAACAAATAAACTGCATCAACGAGTCAAAGTTCCTAATTGAATGATAATACAGCTTGTTTAGAATTAGTTAACAGACGCAAATGTCTAATAATCCTTTCTGTTGATAGCTGATAGCATTGCATAGCATTGTTTATCCTCGCAATTAGTATGCTAAGAGGCTTCTTAGTTGGCAATCAAACACCTGCAAAGTGAATAGTGCAAAGTGTTTCTTTATACGACGTCTTCCAAACATCATGCAAGGGAGCACTTTCGTGGACACAAGTAAGAGATTTCGAGTAGGAATAACCTACATTCAGCTTTATTCTGAATTCCGCATTATTCTGAGCAGGTTTCCTGAACAAGTGCATTTCAAAACAACATACAATTTTACTTTAAACACATTTTCTGTCTCCCATCCATAGCTCTGTATATACATTCTACTCATCTAATGACAGACAGTTCTCGGTCTATCTCTCCCATGGTGTCCTTGGGAGTTTGGGACCGAATTAATTTTTTATGCTATGTACCAGACCAGAGAGTAACCACATTAACATAATCTCCTTTGTGCCGGGTCCAGGGGGTTTCAATTTGTCGTGTCTGCTTTATTGTTTCAAGTAATGTAATGGGTTTTCTTGTGTGTAATGTTGTTAGCTGTCTAAAAGGGTTCCCTTGTAAAATGAGAAAAGACAAAATGGTGTGTTAAGCACATATCATTAATTTTCAAATGAAAAATGTCCTTGAGGGTTCAATGATATGACAAAAATATTTACCTCAAGTAGTTAGAATTTGTTGAAGCATTGAAAATACATTTTGGTCCAAAAATAACAAAAACTACGACTTTATTCAGCATTGCCTTCTCTTCCGGGTCTGTTGTCAATCCGCGTTCCCTTTAACTAACCCTTTAAGTTTCAGTTTTAGATTGGTTGCTAAATGTATTTATTTATTTATTTTTATTTTTATTTATTTTTTTTATTTATATTCAAATTTATTATTATCTTATGATTAAGCTTTAGTTTTAGATTTGAAAAAATAATAATTTTAGATTAGTTACTAAATTTATGGTTTTCTTATAGACTTAGTTATGGTAATTTGTTAATTTCATCTACAAACTAAGTATTAAATTAGTTTTATATTTAGTTTCAATTTTACATTGGGTTTCATGTTTGTAATAGTAATTGAGGATAATGATGCTAAATATCATGAGATTAACTCCTTATATGTGCCACAGCTGCTGTTGGAGCATTTGGAGTGTTTGGTTTCGAGGCATGAACGTTCCCTACGCATGACAGTGGTGAAACGACAGGCCCAGTCTCCTTCTGGCGTCTCCAGTGAGGTGGAGGTCCTCAAAGCTCTCAAGTCCCTCTTTGAGCACCACAAAGCACTGGATGAGAAGGTAAACCATGAGATCAACACCTGCTGAGGTTCCTGTTGTCTTTGTTGAATTCATAAGGCTAGCACAATGTTGTCTGGGTAATGCATATGACAATTTGACAGAAATTGAATATGTTGCATACCACAAACCTCATCTATTTTAGTAGCCAAAGTAATATTATACAACAGTTTTTTCTCATGATTTTTGGACAGTGAGGTTGAAGTACATTTATTAAACACTGCAGCCCACTGTCCCACCTCTCTTTTCCTTCATCCAGTGGTGTTTTATTTATGGATTAAGCTCTTGTGTGGCAGTTCATCCAGCTGTAATCCATTCTGCGGCCTTCTACAGACAGTGTCATTTTTAAGGCGTTAGGTAACAGACGGCAGGAAATTGCTTGTGATTTATGGGACTATAGTTTTAGTGACCACTGGTCGTCTAGTGATGAAAGACTGAACCCATTGAAATGATTCCAGTGATCAAACAGGTCACAAAAGAGACCGATTAGAGTGTTTTTATTCAGCTGTAGAATTTTTCAAAACTTCTAAGTGACTTACAATCTGATGTAAGACAAAGAGAAAAAAGTGTTTTACGTAAGCAATAAGGTAAGAGAGGCTGTGCTGTGTCGTGAATAAGTCACAGCTGAAGGGTGTTGTTAGGCACGATGCGAAGCGGATACAGCACTAGCCTCGAGTACCTTATTGCTTTTATAAAACGGTTACCACACAATACAAATATTAAAGCAAAATATATGTATCAATGAAACTTTCATGGAGTAAACTCTTACTAAAAGCATTCCTTCCACTGGAAAAAAATAGTCCCTGACCGTGAACAGCAACAGAAGTTACATTATTACGCCATTAGATGGCGGCAAAGACTGTCTTTATGAGTGTGTCAGTCACTAGCGAAGACTTTTACATTGAAAAGACTGAATTGTTGTGAACACTGAACAAGATGCAACTGACAAATGCTTTGACTAGTGCTGTCAGTCACAGGAAAACCCCTTAACTGTTAAAAGGGCAAGATAGTACATCAGACATTTAAACAGATTTTTTATTATGAACATAGGACCGACCTGAAGGAAAATGCTAAATCTGAATGAAGGTAATAAACTCGCTCACTCGAACTTTTTCTCTTAGTACTCTTCTACATAATACAGTAAGCTTCAATGAACAATATAAATAAAGAACAAACAGTTTACGTTGAGTGGTTGCTAAGGGTGTTGTGTAGTGATACACTGAACCGCTGGGTGAAGCGGTCATAGCCGTGTTTTATCGTGATTAAAACACAGCTATTGACCAATCAGAATCAAGGACAGGAACTAACCGTTTTATAAATTTGTCATACATCACCACAAGAATAACTTATCTATATCATGTTATCATGATATCATGTTTATAGGTCATTCATAATAGAAAAAAAATAAAAGTACCTTTACAACTAAACTAGATACATTTTAATTCCACTTTGATTAGATTAGAGCTCAATCCTGATGAACAGTGAGTGATGAAATGTTTTGTTTTTCTACGTTCAGGTACGAGAGAGATTGCGCGTGTCACTAGAGAGGGTCTCTGCCTTGGAGGAGGAGTTGGCCGCAGCCAATCAGGAGGTGAGGCACAAATGCTCTGATTACATAATTATACAACAATCTTTACCAGAAAGGTACTTACTATAAGATAAATATACTCCATAAACATGCTAAATATGTTTAATTTGTTGCTATGCCATGTTGTTTTTGCTTGATCTGATTAGTCTGAAATGCAACAGAGCATTGTGTATTTTAGTGTTTATTCTAGTACTGTCAGTACAGATGGTGCAGTTCTAGCTGAAAGAGCTTTAAACTTCTCAACAAGTGCCAAATAACCTTTTTTTCCCTTTTAAGAGATATTTCATATTCAGAATGTGTGTATTTATCTTGATCACTCTGCGAGTTCTGCTGTGTGTTATAATTTCTCACTTTCTGAATTAACACTCGTGTGAACTTTTCAGGTTGAGAGAGGGCGAGAGGAGAGAACAGAAGAGGTTAAAGTTATTTAAAACAAGACAATGGCTTAGTCTTATGAAAAATAAAGAAAGGCTGGTGGGGTGTCTTTATTTCCTCCATTTATATTTCTTTGCATAAAGAAATGCTAAATAAATAAATATGTCAACATTTCACTGATTGAAATTAATACATTTACCTTACAGCTTTTTTAACATTTAAACAACAATTATTATTTCTAAAGAATATACAAAATGTAAACTATGCATTACAAGTTCACCACATCTTAAATAAATCATATATAAACTATGAAATATAAAACATCAACCATGCGACAGAAAGATTTGCTATGAATTCTGTTTCTGGGAAATGAAAAAAAACCCAAGGATTTCAATTGAGGCTGCTTTTAAATTTCATCCAGCCTCTAAGCTGCCCAAGTTTACTTCCCAGAAAATATTTATTTATTATTAGTATTAGTCATTCAAAACCTCATGCTTTTGAATAACAGTTCATTGATATTATAAAAGGACATTCACACAACTTAGTGAATTGCAGAGGCAGTTTGGGCATGTTCAGAATGCAGCGGCGGCTGGTGCTTTTCCAGAGTGGAGAAGCACAGATGTCACATACTTAAGCACTTATTGAAGCAAAGTATGTACTCAAGCTTATTTAAAGAGTTAGTTCACCCAGAAATTAAAATTCTGTCATTAATTACTCACCCTTATGTCGTTCCAAACCCGTAAGACTTTTGTTCTCCTTCAGAACACAAATTATGATCTTTTTGATGAAATCTGAGAGCTTTCTGTCCCTCCATAGACAGCTACGCAACTGAAACATTGACGCTTCAAAAAGTTCATAAAGAAATAGTAAAACGAATCCATATTGAGTCCAAAGTTTTGAAGAGACACGATCACTTTATATGATGAACAGTTTGAATTTAGGCTTTTATTTATTAAGACACTTGAAGAAACCTACCTCCAAAGCTACAGTATTGTGTAAAGTTTTAGGCACTTGTGTAAAAATGCTTGCAAAAATAATGTCATAATTAGATTTTATTGCTCAATTAACTTATATTAAAGGTGCCCTAGAAATAAAAATTGAATTTATCTTGGCATAGTTGAATAGCAAGAGTTCAGTACATGGAAATGACATACAGTGAGTCTCAAACTCCATTGTTTCCTCCTTCTTATATAAATCTCATTTGTTTAAAAGACCTCCGAAGAACAGGCGAATCTCAACATTACACCGACTGTTACGTAACAGTCGGGATCATTAATATGTACGCCCCCAATATTTGCATATGCCAGCCCATGATCGAGGCATTACACAAGGGCAGGACGTCTGGATCTGTGCACAGGTGAATCATCAGACTAGGTAAGCAAGCAAGAACAATAGCGAAAAATGGCAGATGGAGCAATAATAACTGACATGATCCATGATAACATGATATTTTTAGTAATATTTGTAAATTGTCTTTCTAAATGTTTCGTTAGCATGTTGCTAATGTACTGTTAAATGTGGTTAAAGTTACCATCGTTTCTTACTGTATTCATGGAGACAAGAGCCGTCATTATTTTCATTATTAAACACTTGCAGTCTGCATAATGCATAAACACAACTTCATTCTTTATAAATCTCTCCAACAGTGTAGCATTAGCCGTTAGCCACGGAGCACAGCCTCAAATTCATTCAGAATCAAATGTAACCATCCAAATAAATACAATACTCACATAATCCGATGGCTATTTGCATGACTCAGCATGCATGACGAACACTTTGTAAAGATCCATTTTGAGGGTTATATTAGCTGTGTGAACTTTGTTTATGCTGTTCAAGGCAAGCGCGAGCTCCATGAGAGAGAGACCACGAGAATTTAAAGGGGCAGCAGCCTGAATCGGCGCATTTATAATGATGCCCCAAAAAAGGCAGTTAAAAAAAATAATTAAAAAAAATCTATGGGGTATTTTGAGCTGAAACTTCACAGACACATTCAGGGGACACCTTAGACTTATATTACATCTTGTAAAAAAACGTTCGATGGCACCTTTAACTAAATAAAATCAGTATTTGGTGTGATCACCCTTTGCGTTTAAAACAGCAAGCACACTTGCACATAGTTTTTCAGGTAGGTTTCTTCAAGCATCTTGGAGACGTTGTCACAGTTCTTCTGGATTTAGTCTGTCTCAGTTTTTTCTATTTTTCATACCAGCTGTTATCAAACTCTTTGTGCATACAAAAATCTCACTGGATTATTACAATTAATGGCAAAAGGAATGTTTGGAAATGTAAACTGATAGTTCCTACTGACACACTACAGCAAACGATATAAATAACTGGCTTTAAACCATTTTTTTGGTGAAAATACTAACTTTTGCACAGTATTGTATGTGCAAAATTCTCCTAAATTCACATTGTCAAAAACATAGTTTGAGCTTTATTTTGGTAGTGTCTGACTATATATATATAAAGCCACAATATCAACTAACAACGCTGTGTTTAATTATTTAAAAAATACAGTGTTTTTTCCATTTCCAGAAAAGAAGCATTTTTGGAGATACAAGGTTTTCAACCGACAGAGCCGATATAGTACTTTGGATAATACAACTGCTAGTTGAGGCGGCAATTAAGTGGCTTCACGCTTTTTCTTGTAGAATACATTTGACTTGAATTTGATTGAATGTTATTCAGAAGAGAATTTTTAAATTTGATTAGTTCAGCTGTCTCAGATATGCTCTCAATGCAATCTCAGAATTATGAAGAGTGCTTCATTTCTGCCCAAGTATACATGAACCATCTGAATTTCAAGTTCCCATTAATATCTCAGTGTAAGAGGGAGCCAAATGTTTTACTCAACCCATTCAGGTGCGTCACAAAGATGAATCGGGTTTCTGTGAAGTAGTTGTTTTCTGTCTGAAACAAACCAGCGTTTCAGACACAGCCGTGCTTTTGCGTGCTCCTCTTTGATGAGACCAAATGAACGACATCAAAGTGAACATGCTCACTTTCATTGGGCCTCCACTTCTCATTTACCTTCATTTGCAAGTTGACTCAATATTCCGGCTCTTTGTGGAGTCAGAAGGTGCGGGATTGTTTGATCTCCAGGCTTCGAAAAATGGCAGACAATTCCCTTTCTGTGCCTTCAAAAGCGTGAAGCCCCTTAATTGCCACCTCATTAAAGGAATGCGTGGCGAGCAGCGATAAACCAAACAAAAGAAAGCGGATGTCTCCCTTATTTCCATCCATCCATCTCTCCCGCTTTCTCTGAGCTCACAGTGGACAGAGCGTCTCGACATGGGAGTGGAATAATCTCCCAGTGCCCTTTAGCCTGGTGAGAGCACAATGTGTGTGTTGGTGTGACAGTGTACATCAGTCAGATAACCTGCCTAAGAGATGCTCCTGGAAGAATACTAGGTTATTTTATTAGGTAGCATATGCCAGCGGACATGGTCAGCAACTTCTGCTGCTATATTTGTATGCACTGCAGTTTTACATTATTGGGCTGTGGCAGTTTTGTGCTGGTCCAGATATACTGCATTTTATAATTTACATTATAGTGTAAGATATAGTGGCGTACTTCAAAAAAAGTACCATGTTATTTATTTGAAACATTGGTAATAATTGAGTACTATGGTATATACTGTATCAACACATGAACAGTATATTGTGGTGCCACCAAATACTTATTTGTAAGGGATATTATTCTGGAACTGAATGCAACAGTAGGGTACTGATATTAAAAATAAAGTCGTCGCAGTTTCTCCAGGGTGGCTGCACGAGCTCTGATGACGACCGCTAATCCATGCGTTTCGTGTTTATTCTGACACATTCAGTTCTGCTAATGCTCACAAAACCGAGCTTTTACTCAAAACTCTATTTATGTAACATTATTGCTATTATCATAGTCCTGTTTATCAAAATAAAACAGATAAATTGAAAGTGGAGACAATACCTCAAAAGAGGCCTACATTGTTATCACCTTCCCAACATTTGTGTCATTATTCTTAAAAGTTGTGTAAATTATGTTTGCAACAATAGCTGTAGGTTTATTGGCCTCGATGAGTCTGAGACTCCTGGCCTGAGATTGTGTCCCAGACGGCATTACATAATTTGTGAATATTTCTAAATATTTGTGGCTTAAACAGCTGGAAAATTGACTGTACTGCAGTTCTGTGGATGTTTTGCCCAGGCAAGGTTGTTATAGTTAACTAACAAAAGCTAAAACTATTAAAAACATTTATGCTAATCGAAATAAACCTGAAATAGAAGAAAATATAAATATTAGTTGAAAAACTAATATTAGAAATGTTGCCTAGTCAATAGGGATGTTCATTTGTTTGTTTTTCCTGACCTTCAGCCGACGCAATCATTATCCTTTCATTAACCGACAAGATTGTTAAATTTGTTAAATTAAAACAAAATTAAAATGAATAAGTGTCTGTGACCCATTAAAAAACAAAACAACAAAACAAAACAAAACAAAACAAAACAAAACAAAACAAAAAACCAGGGGTTTAGTTTTAGCCTACATGCACAAATAGCAGCATAAACAACAGAACATGAGGATTCATCATCATCATGCACCTGCAGCGCTTCTGTGAACGGAGAAAAAACAGGATAAAATCATAGAAAAGGATTAAATAGCCTATCCCATATGTGAAATATATTTCACTTAAATTATTAACAGATTAACAAAATGAAAGAAAAAAAAAAAAACTCTGACAAGTAATAGACCATATATATATATGCTAAGTTTCGGTTCATGTAAAGGAAACCGAGACGGCAGAAAATTATTTTTGTTTTCTTTTTATTTTGCAAGCAATGTTTTGTTTTTATTGTGTGTACAAAAATAATAGTTAACCCTTCACAGATTCGAATGGTGCTACTCTTATGACCATAAATGTCTGAGTATTTTAAGTAGTTTCTGCTTTTATAAGAAAATTCAAGTGATCACGCAGGTGCCTCATGCGCACACACAACATAACTTGTCAGTTCTCTTAACTTGACATATTTTTGTGCATGTGTAGTTTGATGTTGTGGGTATTGGGTATTGGGTATTGATGTTGTGGGTATAACTGGGGGGATGGCATGGGTCTGTACATATGTTCTAAAGAAAGTGAGAAATGCGAGAAATGACTGTCCTCTGTGCTTCCATATGAGTTTCACAAACTTTAACATATTTAACTTCTGTTCTGTGTGATTTTTAAAAATTGCTTAGAACTTTTGACCTCTCTCTCTCTCTCTCTCTCTCTCTCTCTCTCTCACACTCTCACAGGTTTTTACAATAATTTTATTTAATAAAGTTGTCTATAACTGACTGACAAAATCCTGTGTGATCTCTTCACACATTTAAGAATTCTAGCCCTGTGACAGCAGTGTGATGTGTCATGTGAAATCTCTGTTGAAGCACTTGGATGACATGCCCTTAAAGGTGTCATATAATATTGTTTGTTCAAGAAAAAGTCTTAATTTAGTGTTTCATAATCATTTTCAAAATTCCCTCTGTCTAATAATTAAACAGGCTGTTTTCTGCTGCTGCTGTGCCTTTAAGGCTTCCCTGGAAAATTAATTTATGGAAAATTCCTTTTACATAAGAAAAATAAGTAACAGCATTTATGGGTTGCAGATCCAATATAGTTGGTCATGCCAACTGTTAAATTGTTAAAGTCAGTTGTTAAATGATCGGTTCGAGGCACTCGTTTCTTACATTCCCAGCTCTCCACAATTCCTGTCGGAAGGAGTGGTGGAGCACTCAATGCTCTTGAAACTACATTTGCAATTAAAAAAAAAACGGATGGAAAAGTGAACATGCTTGCTGTTGATGTGCCATATGAAGCTGTCCAAGTTTGATTTATGATGCTGTTTTTCCTGTATGCTTGCAGTTTAGTGAGAATCAACAATATATATGTACATCATACAAAAATTACCCTGGAAATCATACGCATAGCACGTCCTGATTTTGCTGAGTTAGATGCATTCCTGGGTCAACATATTTTGTTGATCCTGGAACAACATTCTATTCTGAAAATTTAGTCTTAACCCTATTCCTACCCCTAATCCTAACCCTACCCATAAATTATCCCAAAAATCAGAGGGAAATGATAGATGAATAACACTGATGTAGAAGCACCAATTCATGATTTTAAGCCTAAACTTGACATAATCTGTAAACTTGTCCCTCAAATCTGATTGGTTGATTTGAATGTTGTTCCAGGATCAACAAAAATGTTGACCCAGGAGCGTGTTAAACTCGGCAATATCAGGTTATGAATACGGCACACATACACTCCAGGAAAATTGTGGTTTAGTCTGTGCATCGAAACATTGCTTTACTAAATAATGATAGTAATCGCTCAGAATGTGACATTATATGAAAATGTCTATGCCTCCAAAACTTAAAAATTACCCTGGAAAACACACATACATACACACCAGGAAAAATACGATTAGGTCTGCGCATCGAAAGAGCATGGATATCTGGTTTGTTGCTTCCAGGTAGTACAAATAAAGCTTAAGAATTGCTTTGATAATGCCTGTGAATACTACAAAAAATATGTATCAGGAAGCACAAGGAAGAAAAGTTGTTCTAATATTTAATGCTGCATATGAATACCCCAATTTTAGGGTTTGTTGTACCAGTTATGTCTGTCATTTCTATTTTGTTTGGTATATTATTTGGCCTAAAGTGTCCTAGCAAACAACACAGTTCAGCGTGTTTTGATATCAGTATTGCTGATTATTATCTTTGATTATTTCTCTCCTTTTATCGTGCTTTTGCAGATTGTGGCCTTAAGGGAGCAGAATGCCCACATTCAGAGGAAGGTGGCATCAGGAGAAGGGGCAGAGGACTTGTTGGAGGGAACTGATGCCCAGAAAATCCATGGCAAGGTGGGCACTTACTCCTGCCAGGCTCTTAACTGCCTCACAGTGGTTCATGTTTTCTCAACAGTCAGATTTTGTTCAACGAATGCCAAAAGTACAGTAACTGTTTTTTTGTTTGTTTGTTTTTTTTGCTTCTGAAGTAAGTCTCTTATGCTCAAAAGAAGTCTCTTATGCTCATTAATTCTGCATTTATTTGATCAAAAATACAAATAAAAACAGAAAAAAATGTTGAAATTGTCATGCATGGCTGTGGTATAAAGCACAAAACCAAGGAGAATATCACATTTATTAAATCTACTAGCAGAAACACGATCACTGGAGAATAAAACAAAGTCTTCAGTGTCACATGATCCTTCAGAAATCAGTCCAATGCAGCGTTTGCTGCTCAAGAAAGATTTCTTGTTTTTTATCAATTTTGAAAAGAGTTTTGGTGTAAACTGATTTTCAGGATTATTTGATGAATGGTGTGTATTTTGATCAATTTAATGCTTGCTGAATTAAAATAAGAAAAATCTTACCAGCCCCAGCCTAGTCTAGTAGGGAAGAAAGAAATGTAACGATATTTATTAGCTCAAAAGGGGAAATATTAATAATTAGTCATAACTCGTTATAATTAATTATAAATATTTGAATCAGTTAATCAAAATAACTTCTGCCTGTGTGTTAGCTACGTTTGGGATGCTAGTTGCAGTTTTAGGGGGATGGGTTCACAGAACTTTGAGAGAGTGGATTTCTGGATAATTCATTAAATATAATGAATAACTGTGTGTCTGATTGGCTACAGAAACTACTGAAAATCAGTTTTTGAATACAGAAGTGTACAATCAATAAACCTTCACTATACAGTCAACACACACTCATCCTGTCAAACTGTATTTCTAGAACAAATTTAATGTGCTATTAAACCGATCGTAGCAGAATATTGCCTCGCGCTCCTGATATAAAGATAACAGGATGAAAGGATGAGAGAAGTGTCATCCTCCTCTCACTGTCACCGATGGGCGCCGTGTGCGGCATTAGATTGTGTTGGCATGGTGACAGTGATGGCAGGAATTTGTGGCCTCGTAGAAGATAAAGGTTGGCACTTTGACAGTATATCTCAATTGGCCAAATTAATCTCCCATGATGCTCGATAGATTTAGTAGTACTACTGACAATATCCATGGCGTGTGGCACTGATGCATGGGTCCAGCCGACCAACTAGAGGTCATTGGTTTTACCTGTACTTTAAACAAACAAATCTGACCCTCTCAAATAGATACAGAAAATGGAAGAGAGAGACAGTGAGTGAAAAAAGTGGCAGTGAGTCATTATCAGGCCCTACAGCAGCTCCAGAATAAACCACGGCTATTCTTTGTCTTGTCATTCTCGTCTATTTATGATCACAGAAGCTGTTCTGGTGAAGTCGTGTCGATCTCTCGTGGCTTCACAGCTTTGACAGAGTAAATTCTGTGTGCTCTGCAAATTATTTTATCACCCTTCTGTCTTGGAGTCTGCAACCATAAATTAAACAGGGTTTAAAGTCTAATTTTAGTGCGGCATAAGATGTGTGAATATGTGACAGAAATCTTTATTTTAGGCATGGCAGAAGAAAGATCTGCTGAGCCTCTGTTTCACACTCTCAGAATGCAATTAGACTGAAAAGAGCATGCTGGGAATTCAAAAATCCATATAAAGAGCACTGGTGCTAAATGACAGTTTCAGTGAATGAATGAATGAACTAGCTGAAACATGAAATCATGGAACTAAGCTAAGATAATATAATATATTGTAATATATTGAGTTACGTAATCAGATTACTTTTTTAAAGTAACTAATAAAGTAACACATTACTTTTAAATTTACAACAAAATATCTGAGTTACTTTTTCAAATAAGTAATGCAAGTTACTTTGTTTTCCCATTTATTGACTGACAGCTCTCCTGTCTCCATGTTGAGAGACATCGTGAGTGTCGATTTATTTCACTTTTGGTGTGAAAGGGCCTTTACATTTGCCAAAAATATAACTTTTTTGTTGTTACAAAAACAAAAAAATCAGCCTAGATGAGAAAAAGTAATGCAACGCATTACTTTCCATTAAAAAGTAACCAAGTATAATGCAATCAGTTACTTTTTTAGGGAGTAACTCAATACTGTAATGCATTACTTTTAAAAGTAACTTTCCCCATCACTGGTGATAATATAATGAATATTTTACATTTAAACATTTATTTTACATTTACATTTAATGAATATATTACATTTAATATATTAATAAACAAGAATACTAGACTTATAAATAAACTAGAAAATAGACTTAAAATAGACAAGTAGGTATGTTCTTTGTGTATTGTGTTTATTGAATTTGAAGAATTGATGAGTTGAAGAATGTTAAACGTTTGAGTAAAACGCTGCACTCATCACTGTCACCTTTTAGCCAGCCGTCCAATCAGAGTGAAGGAGGGGCGGGACAAATACAACACCGACCAACTGTCACAACATTCTTGCTGTACAACATCAACAAGCAGAGAACGGAACAAAATGGATGATAAATTAATATCACAGGTCTCGAACATACATAGCAAGTACTCTACATTGTGTCGACATAAATTATCCATGAAATATTGGATATTCCGTATTATAACAACAAAGCATCTCAACTAAAAAAAAAAAAAAAAAACGCTCTGCCGAAGCTTTCAGCTGGCTAACAATGCTTTGGTGGACACACGGCCTTATTCATAAAAAGATGCCATTAAACAAACAATATTTAAAATATACTGTCATTAAAGGGTTAGTTCACCCAAAAATGAAAATTTTGTCATTTATTACTTACCCTCATGCCGTTTCACACCCGTAAGACCTTCATTAATCTTCAGAACACAAATTAAGATATTTTAGTTCAAATCCGATGGCTCTGTGAGGCCTCCATAGGGAGTAATGTCACTTCATCTCTCAAGATCCATAAAGGTACTAAAAACATATTTAAATCGGTTCATGTGAGTACAGTGGTTCAATATTAATATTATAAAGCGACGAGAATATTTTTGGTGCGCCAAAAAACAAAACAAAATAACGACTTATTTAGTGATGGCCGATTTCAAAACAATGCTTTAGAAAGCATCGGAGCACAGATGAATCAGTGTGTAGAATCTGCTGTTCGGAGCGCCAAAGTCACGTGATTTCAGCCGTTTGGCGGGTTTGAACCGCGATCTGATTCATGATTCGATACACTGATTCATAACGCTCCGGTGCTTCCTGAAGCAGTGTTTTGAAATCGCTCATCACTAAATAAGTCGTTATTTTGTTTTTGCCGCACCAAAAATATTCTCGTCGGTTTATAATATTAATATTGAACAACTGTACTCACATGAACTGATATAGATGTGTTTTTAGTACCTTTATGGATCTTGACAAAGGAAGTGACATTACTCCCTATGAAGGCCTCACGGAGCCATCGGATTTGAACTAAAATATCTTAATTTGTGTTCTGAAGATTAATGAAGGTGGAACGGCATGAGGGTGAGTAATAAATGAGAGAATTTTCATTTTTGTTTGAACTAACCCTTTAAGTTGTTTCTATATTCATTTGGAGAGTAAGTTTGAAATTATTACAATATAAAAATATTAAAAACTTTAATGTTTTCAATCATGATTAATTACAGAAAAGATGTGTGATTAATTAGTTCATTTTTTTTTAATCGATTGACAGCACTAATTTCAAGTAACAAAAATGTTTTTTTTTTTTTTTATGGTTGTAGCTTTAGTTCTATTTAACAATGCTAACGCTGATAACAATGTGAAGTTATACTGAATTAGTTCATTCTGTTTAAAAATCTTTATTTTATTTGGTTTAATCAATCCCACAACACTAAAGGAAAGTGTATTGTGTGTGTTTGGGCTGCAGCGGTTGTCTAACGGGTCGATGGAGTCGGGGGACGAGGCCAGTCAGGTGGTGGAGCTGCAGGAGCTGCTGGAGAAACAGAACTACGAGCTGGCTCAGATGAAGGAGCGCATGTCCTCGCTGTCCTCCCGCGTGTCCGAGGTGGAGCAGGAACTGGAGACGGCCCGCAAAGACCTCATCAAGAGCGAAGACGTGAACAACAAGTTCCAGAGAGATATTAAAGAGGTGCAGTATATGGGTGTATGTGAATTAGGCTGTGTCCGAAACCTCACTGTATCACACTGTGTGTAACATCCTTTCTACTCAAAGACGGTTTTCTTAAAAGGTGCCTTCTTACAAAATTCTGTCCGTTATGTCCCTGACTGACCAGGTGTCTTCGGTTTTGGACACAGGCTCCATCTTGATGTCACATTGATAATTAGTGACAGCCGGACGGACTCTGGGAAATGTCTGTTGAATTTGAGATGCAGCTATTCATGGAGAGAGAGGTTGTGGCAGCCCGAGGCAGCAAGTGTGTGTGTGGTTCCATGTCCGAATGTGTGCTTTTGCCTGAGATATTTGTCCTCAAGCCTGTGTGTAATTATAGGGGAAGGATTTTTGATTGACAGCAGACTATTACACCTGCGGGCTGCTTAGGTGTGTGTCCACTAACCAACAGTATGACAATATATGTGTGTGTGTCTTTATACAGGCTATGTGTCAGAAAGAAGACATGGAGGAACGGATCGTGACTCTTGAGAAGCGCTATCTCAGTGCTCAGAGAGAGTCTACGTCGCTACATGACATCACAGACAAGCTGGAAAACGAACTGGCCAATAAGGAGGCTTTCCTCAGACAGGTCAGGTTTTGACCAGTTGTTTTCCAATTTTCTTCTCCATTTCCCTTTAGTATTATTTTAAAATTGCTTTGATATGTCGCAATTACTTACCTTCCATATTCATACACTGCAGGAACGCACAGATGTTTTGAACTTGATAACTGACAGTCATTCCAGTCGTAATTGAACATTATGTTTTGCTGATGCCATGGTCAAGATGACACAGTTTCATATCCTGCCAAATGATTTACCAGGATTTCTTGAGTGCTGAAAAAGATGCATGTTCTGAACATATTACAGAGACGGAAGGGCATGACAAACTTGACAAAGCATTGATTAACTATTAAAATTAATCATTCAGACACAAAAAGAAATTCTGTCATTATTTACTCATTTTGTACCAAATTTGTATGACTTTTGTCGAATATTCTTTTCCATATTAGCATTATACAGTATATATACTATTGTAGTAGTGGTAACACTTTATTTTACAGTGCTGTAGTTACACGTTACTACATGTACTTACTATAGTAATAACAGCAAATTAAGCATAATTACAAGTAACTAACCCTAACTGTAACTCTATAGTAAGTACATGTAGTTAAATAATAGTACTCAGTACTTATTTGAGTAATTACAATCTAACTACAGCACTATAAAATAAAGTGTAACCATAGTATGTATTAATGTTGTGAATTTTATGTCAAGTTTTTATAGTTTTGTTATGTGGTTTTGTCATTTTATTATTTATTTTTTTAAATATTTCTATTTATTTTTATCAATTTATTTTAGTTTTAGTAATTTTAGTACTTGTATTGTTCCAAGAACAAGCAAAAAATAGGCAGTTATGTAATTTGTTTGTTTGGGCACGCTGAAAAGGGCCACGCTGATACACTTGTTGCTGTGGAAGCTGGACTGTCTTATGATGTGTGCTATATGAGGATAAACCCTCTCTGATCAGTGTTTGTGTGTGTGTGTTTCCTCCCACAGATGGAAGAGAAGAACAGACAGTTACAGGAGCGGCTGGAGTTGGCAGAACAGAAGCTCCAGCAAACCATGAGGAAAGCTGAGACACTGCCTGAAGTCGAGGCTGAGCTAGCACAGAGGATAGCAGCTCTCACCAAGGTACACACACACACACACACACAGGTTTGTTTTTGTGAATTGTAGGGACATTCCATAGACATAATGGTTTTTATACTGTACAAACCATATTTTCTATCGCCCTACACCAACCCTACACCTAAAGGATTCTGTAGTAATGTCATCATAAGTCTCCCTTTTCTTGTAATACCTGTCATACCTGTGCATTTAATGCAAACCAGTGTTGTGAAATTATTTAACTAAGAAACATTTTGAGTTGAAATAAAGAATACGTAAAGTGCAGAGCAGGAACATCTGGGAACACTTATGAATTTTGTGAATTGTTTTTTAACTTATTTATTGAAGTGAACCATCAGAATGAACCATTGACGAATAATTCTCTTGAGAGAGCGAGCGAGACATCAAACTGCAGCCCATGTTGGGCTCAACTGTTCAGGCTAGGGGGTTAAGGGGTGACCCCTGCTGAGGTGGTTTCTCCTTCTGACCACTGCACATTAAGAGGCTTTCTTGGTTTGGTTGGTGCAAAGCATTATATTGCACTTAGTGTAGCTTTATTATGTGCATTGATCAGCATAAAAACTTCAGTATCATCAGTGTTCTTTTATTCTTTATAAAAGTGTTATTTTAAATAATTATCTTGATGAAAAAATAGCATTAATATTTTTATTTAATTCTTTATAAATTATATTAGTTATATATTAACTTTATAAAAAAATAACATTATTATTATGTTAATTCTTTCTTTGTGAAATTGAAAAAACAAAATGTAGGGACGGGGATTTTTTTTTTTTTTATCGAGAATGATTAGGTGGTTTGCTGTGATGTCATGTGAGTGACAGGACACATCATCAGAGAAGAGAAGTAATGCCACTGCAAGATGGACGGGAAGTTATTTAGATTTAAGATTATGAGGGCACATGAATTAAAGAAAAAATACGATATTAACTAGTGTTGTCAAAAGTACCGACTTCGAAGTCGGTACTGAAATTTAAAAAATATTACACACTTTGAGAGCTGTTGAGCGGATCCCTAAACACTTCTGATTGGCCATTGTGTTCATGCGCTCATCATATATGTCTGTGATTGGCTACAATGATCAACACTTCAAAAACATGTTGTAAATAGACATCAGTGACACTCTTCACAGAGCACTTACACAGATACACACTCTTTCAAAACACTTTGAAACTTAAACACTTCCGCGCATTGATCATTGAAGCCGATCACAGACATATCCGATGAGTGCGTGAACACAGTGGCCAATCAGAGGTGTTTACGAATCCACGGAACAGTGCTCAAAGCATCATTTTTAAAATTTCAGCAACGACTCATTTATAATACATGCTGCAGTATTCCATAAAAAAATAAGATTTGTCCATTTTGATTTCATGGTGATTTTAAAGAAAAAGTAAACAGATAGAAATGAAACTCCTGTTCATTTAAACCATCTGTAACAAACGGCTGTGAAAACATCTACTGATAGAAATGATTCATACAGCTCTCATTATTAATGTTGTGTGATATTTCTCTGTATTGTGTGGTTTGGTAGTCTGATATGGAAGCTAAACTCCAGGACATGAACTGCAGTCTTAGGAAGGTGGGGCTGAAAGCCGCTCTCTCTCTCTCTTATTCACTTTGCTCTGTTTGGTTGTGGGTCTGTTCACTGCTGGTGTATTTCAGCTGCATGTGATGCTCAGCTGGGATTTTCTTCGCTTTAATGAGTTGCTGACGTACTTGGTTCTTTCTGTTCACCCACGAGAGAACAGAAGCTTAAGGAAATAAACACTCCTTCTCTTTACCTGTCTGATCAACCATATCTGTGGTGTTCGGTGTGACGGCACCTTATAAACCAAAGACACTCTTATAAATCTAGATTAAGATTTGAGCCAACATCACAGTGGGTGGGTCTTTTCTCTGCTGGCTTGGGATAATTTGTGGATTTACATTTTCTTATCTGACAATATACATTGTTTTTGTTTGTTGTTTAGGCGGAGGAGAGACACGGCAGTATCGAGGAGCGTATGAGACATTTAGAGGGACAGCTGGAGGAGAAGAACCAGGAACTGCTCAGGGTCAACATCACTTTATATCATTAAAGAATGCTTTTTTTTTTGTTTTTACAGTATGCTTTGTGCAGAATGTACATTTCCTTTTTATATGGAATATCTAAATTGCCAGTGTTTGCCAAAATATGCAGTATAACATTGAGCATTCTGCGTGGAAAACAGTATCCCACAGTGCACTGCACTCTGCCTTGACCTTCTATTTCCAGTATGATGAAGAAACTGGCAGCAAAATCAACTATGATTGTTGTCTCCTCCTAACGGATTATTTTATTGAACTGCCAAAAATACAAATACGAACACATACCAGGGCAACATTTGTAAAATTAAAACCCTCAGAGAGCTGGTTTATCTATTGTCTCATAAATGGTCAAAAAAGTGAAATAACTTTTCATGACTGTGTCCTTCTGGTTGAAATATATTATATTACAAATACTTTTTTTTTTTTTTTTTTTAATTTTGTTGTAAATTCAAAACATTCACTTAATGTATCAGCAAATTCACTTTCACATATTGTATCATTTTGCAACCCTAAATGCCCAGAATTTCGATTTTGCAATATCTCTCCAAATTTACCTTGATGCAAATTTTAGGAAGCTGATGGCTTCCTAAAAAGATGTTCGGGGGGTGGGGTGGGAAGGGTTAAACATGCAATGTAGTGAGGTCATATGACAATATATCAGCATGCCATTACAGTATAGTATGTATATAGTATAGTACAGCATTTCATTCCGAACCAGAAACATTCTCTTTACTGAGTTAACACCAAATCTTTCCATACAGTACATATAAACAGTATAAAAAAAGTGAAAATGTTTTGTGTGAATGTTTTTATTTATTTATTTTTTGTGGATAAAATGGTGTATTGTGTTTCTTCAGGCTCGACAGAGAGAGAAGATGAATGAGGAACACAACAAGCGTCTGTCAGACACTGTGGACAGACTCTTGACCGAGTCCAACGAACGATTACAGCTCCATCTGAAAGAGAGAATGGCCGCTCTTGAGGAGAAGGTGGGAGACGATTCATCCGTCAGTGCCGACGAATTCCAGTCACGTCAATTACTCATACTGTTTTCATTGCTTCTCTTTCAGAATGTACTAATACAAGACTCTGATAACTACAGGAAACAGTTAGAAGACTCCATTCAAGAAAAGGTCATTAGTTTTTATTTTCTGAAAACGAGCTTGGTGGAACAATTTTTAATGCAACGCTTTGCTATCCATTCTGAGTAAAATGAAACTTTAATGTGTTTTGCGGTTGTAGTCTCATCTCTCGGAGGAGATAGATAAACTGAGATCTGAACTGGATCAGTATCGGTTGAGGGCCGGATCCCTTACAGAGCCCACACTGTCACGGTAAGGGAGAAAAACTCAGAACTATCCTTTTACAATAAACAATAGCTCAGTTCCAAAACCCAGCCATCTCGACAGAATATCAGAGCGTCATAGGCGTGCACTCGACACAGTCGGCAGCAATATATTAGCAGCAGAATTGCATGTGAGGATACATTGCTATGAATTAAATAAAAAAATAGGAAAGAAATGCTGACCATAAATACATAATATATTATAAAACTGTGGATAAAAAATAGAAATGTAATTGAATATGTATTATTTCAGGCAAAATGTTTTTGTTTTTTTGTTTTTTATGTTCTTAGAGTGCAAAAGTCGGGTTCTGGAAGTAAAAACCTACAGTTTTTTTTCACCTACTGTGAGCTACGAAGTTCTTAATCGATGGTATATGTGACCCTGGACCACAAAACCAGTCATAAGGGTCAATTTTCTTTTAAATTGGGATTTATACATCACATGAAAGCTGAATAAATATGTTTTCCATTGATGTATGGTTTGTTAGGATAGGACAATATTTGTTCGAGATACAACTATTTGAAAATCTGGAATCTGAATATTGAGAAAATTGCCTTTAAAGTTGTTCAAATGAAGTCCTTTTTAATATATTTATGGTAGGAAATTTACAAAATATCTTCATGAAACATGATTTTTACTTAATATCCTAATGATTTTTGGCATAAAAGAAAAATCTATAATTTTGACCGATACAATGTATTTTTGGCTATTGCTACAAAATATACCTGTGCGACTTATGACTAGTTTTGTGGTCCAGGGTCACATATGCTTTTGTTGAAGCCATTGTTTCTTATTTGACTGTCATTTGCAGTGCCTCATGTAATTGTAGTTCTTTACCTCCTTAAAGCTGTTAAACAAACAGTTTTGTACTTTTGTATTTTTGTTCGATTTTGAAATATTTTATGTTTTTGAATCAAAGTTTGTAATGTTTCACCTCGTAGCTGGTTGGTTTGGCTCTTTAACAAATAAAATATTTCCAGAACCAAGGTCACCGAAAAAGTAGGCAGGCACCATTGTGTTCTATTGGAATATTGGCTGTAAGCTTAGCAACTTTACTAACATCAAATTCTATTGGAATTAGGAGTCAATTTTCTCATATACTTCCCATAAGGATTTATGTGGCAAGTAGATGTATACTGTTCCAGATCAGTCACTTATTAAGTTCCAGTATTAGTTAAGTGATAGTACTTATGTAGACGGCAAAGCAGCTCACTAGGTTTTGGAACAGAGTTCATGTTACCTTCTCTTTTCAGTGATATTAAATAAATTACTTATGGCACTTATGTTCTTTGATTCCCCTGCATGATTTTATATTGTTCTTTCACTGCAAATGGAATTTTAGCATTGAAAATGTATTCTAGATTCTAGATGTCTTGATTCCAGGTCCCATCTGGATGCATCCGGAGATCTGCGTTTCTCTCTGGGTTCTCTTGCCGAGACGCAGTCGGACCATTATCGCTCCACCAAGGTGATCCGCAGACCCAGAAGAGGGCGCGTGGGGTTACGTAGGGACGAACAGAAGGTAGGAGCTCTTAACTCAATTTCTTCTCGAGCTTTGTGCTGAGCATCACTTCTTCCTGCTTCTCTTTCATCTTCCTGCAGGCTAAGTCTCTGGGAGAGCAAGAATGGCGCTCTCAGCAACTTGGCATTCTGGGTGGCCACCCGTTTGAGAGCGACACAGAGATGTCGGATATTGACGACGATGACCGAGAGACCCTTTTCAGCTCTATGGATCTACTGTCTCCTGGAGGACATTCAGATGCTCAGACTCTGGCAATGATGCTGCAAGAACAACTGGATGCCATCAATAAAGAGATCCGGTCAGTCCATTCATTGTGACCACAGAACCTTTTTGTAGACTAGGCTTAAATTTTGTTGTCTTAATTGTCTACCCAGAGATTGAGAAGATGCATTACTTTCAAATGGCTTTAATGTTATGCAATACATCTGTATAGCAATGAAAGGTCATTATATTTCTTAAAAATATCACCTCAAAGGTCACCAAGGGAAAATGTACAAGGAGAACAGCATGGGGTCTTAAGACTGACCCTTGCTGCACACCTTCTTTAGCATTGTGAAGTTTGACAGCTGTTCATTTACACTACCAGAGGTAGGATCTAAACCACCTGTGCAAAAATTCCAACAAGATTTCCAAGCCTGTCTAAAAGAATGTTAATGATATCTCAAAGAGGATATGAAACAATTTGATATTTTAAGTCAATTTTAGAACACACATTGTTTTTATTTGTTATGCGTCTCCCAGCAGCGAGATATATGTTACTGCATGAGTTGGTTTTGTTCCGAGTGATTGAAAGTCTGGTAATGTGTGATCCTCAGTCGTTTTATGATGCAGGTGTATGATGCCTAGAGTTTTAAATTATGTTCAAGTTGTATAGTGTATTCCAGACTTTGGTCTTTTTTTTTAAAATCTCATTTATGGCTATTTTCTCCTCCATTTATACTGGCACTTACAGATCATTCTTGTCACTCACTCATACTCCTGTAAATATCTACATCTGATTTTTGTTTATTTTAAGTGTTTATTTGCCATTTATTAGATGACTTTCATCCAAAGTGACTCGCACATCGAGTCAGTTTACATGCTCATTGTTAAGCTGATTGTGCTTAATAAGCCGACAACGAACATGGTCTTCGGTCTTCTGCGGTAACCCGTTTTCTTTTATCGGAGTAAGGTCATAAACGGCTTAAGCATAAACCGGTCGGAGCAGGTAGTTTTTTGCCTCTTACCCTGATTTTGCGTGGCATGTAAACGCATTAACCTGCTTTCTGTCGGCTTATCGAAGTGCGCATGTGTGATACGTGACAGAAACACATCCTTAGTGCAGATTTAAACGCATCCAGACAGAGCCAGCGTTTTGCCAGAAAGGAAGAAGGAAATATATCACAAAAGCAGACTCTTTCAACACCCAGAACATTGTGGCTCAGTCAAAATACTTCATCAGAGAATAATATATGAGCCGTAAGTTTCTTGCTGACATGTTGCAAGCTTTATTTAACATCACAACTGACATAACATATGGAAAACTCTGAGTCAGAAACGCAAATGATTATTTTTGACGCCACTACAGGGAAATATCCCGATTTATTAATAAAGTCATGTAAACGCGGTTTACTTGCATTGTCAGTTTACTGGTTTGCACGTAAACGGGGAAAACTGGTTATTTCAGTAAGCTGATTGATTCCTGGGACAGGGAAAGTTCCTTGACTATTATCCCAGTAGCTTTTTTGAGAACATACAGTACAGGGAATTGAACTTGTCAACTGTGTCCTATAAGAATTTATCATTCACTCTTCCCTCCATAGCCTACATATAACCTTCAACTCCCTAGCTAATCCTTTTGCTTTTTTTAACTGTCAAATTTATTGTACATTTCTACAGAGAACTCAGAATCAGGATTCTGGCACACACAAGTCCTAGAATGAATTAAAAACAATAAAAGGTGCTGTAGAATGCCGAGTTGTGCCTTCAGGCGGTGATATGCTGAATTAAATATCAGCTAAAGCTCAGGATTTCTCCTGTAGGCTGTCCAGTAGTTATTGAACAAGAGAGGTTGAGCGAAAGGTAACTGCTGTTTCTGCGGTTTCCATCATTTCTGGGAGTAGCCATACTGTATGCCTCAATATCACACCACTATCACCCGTCTGGCATCGCTGTCCTGTCTGTCGATCTCCCTCACATATAGGTGACCATAAGGCCTGACTGGATGTGCACTTGCACCTAAGGTTGTATGACTTCAACTCAAGTACTAATAAATAAACCAACACAGGCCTGTAGATTTCATTGAGATCTAATATGAATTTTGTCCAATTCATTGGAAATGTGTGATTAATATTTAAAGAAGCCAGAACAGACGGCGATTCTTTCTTCAGCCTTTTTTATGGAACTTTAGTTGGATTTTATGTTTCAAAGGTCATTTTAAATTCGCTAAGAGCCACTTGCTGCAGACAAGTTTGAATTTTTTAGATGGTTCTCTGTCCTGTTTTCCACATTTATTTGTGGTCAGGAGCCCCCTTAATGTAAGTTTCATCAAGATACAAAAAACACAGCCTCATATATAATGTACAATATAGTATGTGTGTCTAACTTTATTTGATTACCAGCGTACAACTGTACCATTAAACTGTGCTTCTAATGTGTGCAGGTTGTTTTGATTACCACAGGAAGAAATATTGTTTCCTTGCGCAGTGTTTATTTCTCTCCTCCCAGAAGTGGTCCACTTTTGATAAAGCACCAGCTTTGGTGTTTGTGCTTTTGGGCTAAAAGACACGAAACCATTGAATGTCTTACAACCGACTGTAAACATGTTAAATGCTTGACAAATGGTGAAAGTTTAATTGTTTGCAGCCCAATCGATGGTTGCTTTACAAGATATTCAGTAATCTAAGCTCATGAGAAACATCCACTACAAGAGCTGTCGAATGTTAGTGCAGTAAACTGCAGTTTGTGATCTTTGAGTGTTGTGGGTTTGTGTCCTCGAGCGTTCACCGAAACCAACCACATCGGTTTTTGACCAGTAAGGCACAAGCCTTTTATTATTTCTGTCTCTCTCTGAGCTTATTGCATTTATTTTGTCATTTTTCAATGTTTAAAGTACAAAGCTTTTCATTTGGCACTATCCATTGTAGTAAGGGATAATTAGATGTTTTATCTACAGTGTTTGTAGTCTTGTTGTCCAAAATTTCACCCAGCAAGCTTAGCACTCTAGTAATGTCGTAAATCAAAATGCTAGTAGTTTATCATCAAATTATCCCTAACTCATTGTGGGCTTGGGCTAAACTCTTTTTCTCATTTCTCCAGGCTGATTCAAGAAGAAAAGGAGTCGACAGAACTGAGGGCAGAGGAAATAGAGAACCGCGTGGCCAGCGTGAGCCTGGAGGGGCTGAACCTGGCGCGGGTGCACCATCCCGGAGCTTCCATCACTGCCTCGGCCACCGCATCCTCCCTCGCCTCCTCCTCACCTCCCAGCGGACACTCCACCCCCAAACTCACCCCGCGCAGCCCAGCCCGCGACATGGAGCGCATGGGGGTCATGACACTGGTATACAAGCTCAACCACATATATATATCTCTGTCCTTCAGTGGTCATATCATGAGGATTTACAGTACATTTTCTTTGATATTTTTAGATATCAGCAGTGCTGACCGTAGATGGAAAAATATGGAAATGAAATTATGACTGTTTGGTTTGTTTCCCCCATGTTGGAAATGTATATGACCTCCTTAAGAATATTTGTTTAATTTAAGCCACATTACTTTAACATCTTTGGGTTTTTTTTTTTTTCATGTATATTGTAGTGCTGGTTAATCCACAAATGAAACTGTATTATAGCTTTTCTAGTATTATGGAGTCCATTAACAGGCAGTAACCTGTTAACATTTTCTGTTTTCTGTTCTGCAGCCCAGTGACTTACGGAAACACAGGAGAAAGGTACTACTTAAAAGTCCCTTCACAAAAGAGCTCAGTGTATTTGCCATGATTATTTTCATAGGCATTATAGAGGATACCGAGGTTAGGCAAAAAATTTGAATTTAAAAATGAGTTTCATTTCAAATTCATGAGTTGGGACTGAAATGTATTGGCTGTAGTTCAAAAGGGTGTTGATTTGGAATGAATAAGTATAACAAAAAAATAATGAGGTTTATTCTTGCCTCACTGGCAAATTAACTTAATTTAAACTTGTCTGAAAACAAGTTTTATTATTCTACACCATTTTGCTCCTTAAGCACATTTATATTGTTTTAAGGATGTTTAGATATTTGTGCTGGTTAATAAAACAAAATACTGAGAATTATAGCAGTAAATAAGTATTAATGCATACATGTATTTATAAATATAAGTAATCAATTATTAATAATTGTTTCTGGAATAACCTATGTGTTGTATGAAAATATCTTTATGAGTACTTTACAATGAAAAAACAAACAAACATATAAAACATCCTGTTTTCAACCCAAAACTCACCTTCATGTTGTTCCCATCCTGTATGACTTACTTTTTTCTGTGGAACAAAATAGAAGATATTTTAAAGAGCATTGGGAGCAAAACAACATTGGAGCCCATTGATTTTCATTGAACTGAAATATGTTCATTTATATTCCACAGAAAAAAGTCATAGTTTTGGAACGACATGAGTAAATGACAACATTTTCATTTTTGGGTGAACTACATTAAGGAAGACATTGTTAAATCAGTTTGGAATGGCGTACAATATTGGAAGACATCAGAGTTTTCTTTCTCTCACAGATCGCAGCAGTGGACGAGGACGGCCGAGAGGACAAGGCAACCATCAAATGCGAGACCTCGCCACCTCCCACACCTCGCCAAGTCCGCATGACCCACACGCTACCTGCTTCTTCGCACAATGACGCACGGTGAGAAGGCAAAAAGACGCCAGACAGTAGCTGGACACGTGCTGTGTACAAATATAACAACATTTTCTCACTGTTGATCTGTTTGTCTGTCTCCAGGCTGACGGCTACATTAGAGACGGAGGCCAGTGCTCTGAGCAGCGTAGCCAGCAGCCAGGACTCCCTCCACAAACAGCCGAAAAAGAAAGGCATCAAGTCATCCATCGGACGACTGTTTGGGAAGAAAGAAAAGGCCAGACTGGGGCAGCTGGGAAAAGAGATTATGGGACCAGGACAAGGTACGGACACAGTCAAGGTCAAATTCAGGATAAGCTCTATGAGATGATGTTGATATATCACAGAAAATACAGTCAATACTGATTTAATCTGATTTAAATAGTGGTCTAGAGTTGAATGCAAATATAATTATCACACTAACATTATCAAATGATGGGTTAATGGATCTTCTCCATCAGTAGGGAATGTATCCGATCCTGAGCTTATGGGTCAGGATATTGCAGTTGGAAAGCTGGGAACACAGGCAGAGAAAGATCGCAGGCTTAAAAAGAAGTAAGTATTTTATAAATCGCTCTCTGACAAATTCAAATTATACGCCCAACACAACCTTTTATGAAGGTAATTAATTCCTGGGCCCGAATCTTGTAAAACTAATTGAATATTACTGACACACCATAACAACCTTCCTCACAAATACTGCCACTGCCATGTCACAAATACACCTCCCTGTAAAAAACAATATTTGAACATTGTAGTGCCTTAGGCCAGAAACATACCTTACGCAAGTAAGCAAGCGCATTGCAAGCGTACAGTCCTGTTTTGCAGACTTTCCACCGCAGGAACTTTCCCCAGGTACTAGGGACTTTGGGGTGGTACTCTGTGTGTTTCGACCACAGGGACCAGGGTCTAAATGAATTTCCGGTTACAAATTTCCCCCTCAGAAAGTCCCTGCTCGCTAGGTAGTACTTTTTCAAAGTTGATGAACTTGGGGCTTGGGCACTGAACATGCTGATTGGTTGAGTTCACCCAGCATTTTATTTCATCCACGCAAGAGTTGTTTGCTCATCAATGGAATTTAAAAATTACAGCTGATGGACCGATGACGAAGTTCAGGCTTTATTAAGCTTATATGCGTAGGACGAAATCCCACGGGAACTGGAAAGTCGTGCAGGCCTATGTCACCGGACTAATCTTCACGGTACTTTAGACTGCAATGGAAACGCAGACAGCAGCAGGTCTGGGGGGGGAAAGTTTTTTACCCTTGTTCCGGATAATTTCGGTGGAAACTAGGCTTTAGTGTGCGTTTTTGTGTCACTTTGGTGATAGCAAGCCTCAGTGCTCATGAGAGAGTAATGCGATATAAAGTAACTCTTATTTAGGTAGCTAGCTACCTAATTTATTCGTTGACGAATATTAGAGTAGATTTTAGTCATAGTCATTCAAAACGCATTTTTATTTAGTCATCTCGTTTTCGTCCGTGAAAAAAAGTCATTGATGAAAATTATTCGTCAACGAAATACACTGCTTCAAAATGTTGATCCACCATGACAGTAGATGACGACACTTGTAACAAAACACTGAAAGTTTTTTTTCGCAATGAATTATGTTCTGATAGATAAAAGTGTTTCTAAAGTTAAACAAAAATATATCGAAAATTAGCATTTCCATCACCTACCGTAAACATTTTGATGCGCTAAAACTTTTTTGCAAAAAATTCTGAATGAAAACTTGGCTAATGTGTGATTCTGAGCTTACGTAACTAACCGCCATTCGCACATTTACATATTTGCGTAGAGTATGTTTCGGGCCTTATGTTAAAATATTTTCAAGGTCAGTATAGTTTTAATTTGTTTAAGTTTACAATAATAATACAGCCTATTATATATATATGCCACACGTTGTACTACTAAAATAATGTAATTGTCTTGAATTTGTATGATTGTCATTTGTAGAATATATGTTAACATGAGAATGTGCCTTTCATAGCAGGCTTGTGAGTTTGTTGCATACTGTGTTTACAGCATGTCATGTGACGCTTGCCGAATATCACGTTTCTTTGCCTTAACGTTAATGGTTGAATGTGACCATTTTATGTAATTTGACTCGTGTCGGTCTCATCCTGCGTGGCGCCATGCGAGGACGACTCTTCACTGTTTCATTGCACTGTCACACTTTTTGCATGCTGTATGATAAAAAACAAAACCCTTTTAAAGACTAGTAGATCTGTTCAATTGTGACCGACAAGTCGATATCAAAGTGTAAAAATTCCCAACGGTAATGCACGTGTCTGAGCTGAGGTTTTTTCTAAAGTCTACATACAGTATGCTTAATAACAAGCATTTAATTTTGTCTCCCATCGCTTTCTCTATTTTTCTTTTCTCTCTCTCTCTCTCTCTCTTTCTCCTCATCTGACTCTGTATCAGCGGGTAAGTTTAGTTTGTGTTGCTGAGACTTGCTGCATTTTCCACTGTCGACGCTCTGTCCGTGTGTGTCGTCATGCTCCTAAAGTGTGTGTCTATCTTCAGGGGGGTCCGACGCATTTCCTTTCTGTCCATCTAGAGACCCCCGCCTCTGCCTTTCTTTTTCATTTGACTGTAAATGTGATTCTCCCCCTCTGCAGTTCTATAGAGGATGCATCTCTGCCTGGAGAGAGAATGTGTGCCTTTATAACAACCTGTTCTCGATCTGCCATGCCGAGGCCTTTCTCCTCTCGTGTATGTGTGCGTGCGCGTGTCCGTGCGTGCGTGTGTGTGCATTGTGTGCCGTATTCAATAACCAGGTCTCGTCTCTGGTTATGGACTGTCAACTCATTGACTACTTCCCTGCTCTCTTTTTCTTTTCATTTTGTTTTCTCTCATAACTGTTTCTCTCCCTCCCCAGCGACAGTATGTTCAGAGGAAGTCACTCATACGCATTACATTGGACCTGAACATATGCAGTCCAACACGTAAAGATGAGGAGAGATACATCATCACCACCACCACCGCCGCCACCACGAAGGCCTTATTGCCTTTACAGCACACAGAAACGAAAGCTCACGGCCACTGGATAGTTCGCCACCGACACGGTGCCGGTGCCCAATCTGGTTCTGTGCTTTAAGGCGGTTCTGAAAAAATTAGGCCCATTTAACCTGCCGGTTTGAACTAGGAACACCTAGTCATGCATAGCCAGACTTTTAAAGTCAGCATGAAATGAAAATTCACTCAGTCTATTTTCTAATGTTAATGCATGTTGTGAACAATCTGAAATAGCCAACATGTTCTCCAACCAGTACGCCTATATAGGTCATTTGTCACTTCCCTGAAATACGACCCATAGGAGCGTTTACTAAAGTTGCGCCCCTATCGACAACAGGACACTTTCATTTGAATTCATGAAATACGACCCATAGGAGCGTTTGTTAAAGTTTCGCCCCTATCGACAACAGGACACTTTCATTTTAATGCATTGTTCCCTTTTATCTGCGTCATATTTCGGGTTTTGCGTAGCTCAATTGGTAGAGCATTGCAATATATAACAATATGCAATCATGTGATCATGCGATCGTGGGTTCGATCCCGGGGAACGCATGTGCTCGTAAAGTGTATATGCACTATAAATCAGTAAGGGTAGGTTTAGGGATGGGTGGGTGTAGTCGTTAATAAAAAAAAAAAAGATTTTTGCTAAATGGAAATAGGACAAATGGTGTAAAAAGTCCACACATTGCATTTAAATGAACACGCATTTTGATTGGTAATGACACTCATACGTCATTTCATGACGACAGACGTAACACGACACTGTCATTATTTTTATGCCAGCTAGAGGGCGTAAATAAACGTAAATATAGGTTGTAATAAGGTGGTTGAAAAATGACCTGTAGGGTCTTTTTTTTTTTGGAGGACAGTCTCGTAATAGCTGATACTACAATAGAACGTCATGGGAAAAAGTGCATGCTTGCTTCGAAGGGACCAAAATGTGTTAAAAACAGTGCCATTTATGTTTCAGGGTGAGTGTTGGGGAAAGTTACTTTTAAAAGTAATGTATTACAATATTGTATTACTCCCTAAAAAAGTAACTAATTGCATTATACTTGGTTACTTTTTATGGAAAGTAATGCGTTACTTTTGCATACCTTTTCTCATCTGGGCTGTTTGTTTGTATTTATAACAAAAAAGTTTTATTTTTGGCAAATGTAAAGGCCCTTTCACAGTCAAAGTCAAATGAATATGCCTCAGGCTGAAGGAAATGCAAATTCACGCCTGTACAGTAGAGGGCGCAGTTCAAATGAGTAAATGTATTCTCACATTTAGTCTAGAACTAGTGTAGAATAACCATCTTGTTCACACGGCGCACACATCGCCTTGATACTCACGATTTTTGAGCTGTCAGTCAATAAACGAGAAAACAAAGTAACTTCCATTACTTATTTGAAAGAGTATCTCAGATATTGTGTTGTAAATTTAAAAGCAATGCGTTACTTTACTAGTTACTTGAAAAAAAGTAATCTGATTACGTAACTTGCATTATACCCCCAACACTGTCCAGGGTTAATCTCATTGTGGCATTTCTGAAATGTTAAAATGATCACCGTTATTTTTATTCAATAGTTTGATTAAACACCAGCTTTAGTTGTACGAACAAGCTGCATAAAGAAACAGAATCACTTGGAATGCTAAAATATGTTCCCAAAACCAGGAATAAGACTTGTAAACAAGCCCCCAAACACACACAGAACCGGATCAGACACCATCGTGGCACCATTTCGGTGGAAAAAAGATATCAGTGGTCACGTAAGCTGTTTTGAGATATATTTTTTTGCAGACAGAACCATATCACTCACTACAGCATGTGTTAGCACTGTACCCAACAGTTCATTCAAGTGGCCTTACTGTAGACCCCAAACATGCGGTTGGATTACGAAGCTGCTCTCTGAGGGAGGAACATCCAACTGTCTCTGCCTTAAAGTCCACCGCAACGTCCGCGTATCATAAAATACTCACTTGTACTTGTTTTGTAGCCAAATGCCCTCACAATTCCAACACAGTCCAACCAAACGTAAAGCCTTACCTTGGAATATATCAGAGTTACACCGGCTCAAGATGACGGATCCTTGGAAACGAGTACATTCTGACATTCAGATATTAGCAGGAGAGATATATTGGAACATTGCTGAGGACACACTCTGTTACAAGTCCTTCAGCCCCTGTTAAGTTAGTAAACGACAAGAGGCAGCCTTGAAAAAAAGCTAAGCATATTTCCCACTGAAGAATGCAGTAAAAAAAAGAAAAGCATCTGTGTGAAAGTCTGATGAGAGTTTATGATAGCAGCCTTGTCTTAAAGTGCAAATATTTATCAAGAAAAACAGAATAGGGTTCAAAAGAAAGGCGTTTCTGTTTCCCCTCGATAAGTCACAGTATTCCAGTTTCCTTAAGCTCTCGGTTTTAAAGGCGAGGATCAGGACACAGCAAGGAAATGTCACGATATGTTTATCTGAGAAACTGGAACTTTCAGTTAGTTGGCGTCTCAGCGTGGTCGACTTCACCCTTAGTTTCTTTCCTTCGTTTTATCCCACCGCAACCTCGTCTTTGATTCGTAAACAGAAACTAAAACGTAGCTCAAGAGACGAGACGGACCTAAATTTAAATTATGGACTGATGTGAACTCAAACCAAGCATTATATTGACTTAGGTGTTGCTCATTTACAAAGATTACATGAAAAGGTAGCATTCGTCATGCTACATGCTAATTACAGACTAGTACTAGTAGGCATACTTTAAGAAGAAACTTTTGCATTTGGTGTTCCATGTTGCTCTGATAAACAGATAGTGGCCATTAAAGGACAGGAAACCTGGCAGAGACAGATA
Source organism: Ancherythroculter nigrocauda (assembly GCA_036281575.1). Classification (NCBI taxonomy): domain Eukaryota; kingdom Metazoa; phylum Chordata; class Actinopteri; order Cypriniformes; family Xenocyprididae; genus Ancherythroculter; species Ancherythroculter nigrocauda. The sequence continues at coordinate 18,571,840 of VTFQ01000011.1, read as the reverse complement.
AAGCATCTCACTTTCTCTCTCTACATGCCCCTTTCCCCCCACTCTCTCTCTCTCTGTTCAGTTGATTATTTGTAAGCTAGTTCTTTCTCCTTATCCGTCTTCCTCTCTGTCTCGCTTTGTCTCTGCCACCTGCTCTCTCTCTAGGCACGAGTTGTTGGAAGAAGCCAGAAGAAAAGGGTTACCTTTTGCTCAGTGGGACGGTCCTACAGTTGTCGCGTGGTTGGAGGTGGGCAGTGTTCATTTTCGACTAATCAAATCGCAAAAAAAAAAAAAAAAAAGGTATTAAGATGCGTTTTGGTCGATCGGATCACAAGCGGATGACGCTAAATACAGGTGTAAATGGGAGTAAAACATTTTGAGCTTGTCCACTTTTGACCACTTGACCAGATTGCTTTCATAGTGGGAACGCTCATGTGGTCGAATGTGTTCAAATAGCCACCAATGACCACCTGCTCTCCGCCTGTTCGACACGTAAACATCATGGGAAGCACGCTAGCCAGACGGGATTTCAACTTTGTCGGCTGAAGACGCAAGTTTGATTTGAAGACAAAAAAATGTACCAAGCACAATGTTCTCTCACCATTCCTGATTTCTAACACACAGTCACCACGTTCGGTGTGGTTTTGCGGCTGTCAAAGCAGAAACGAAAGCTGCTCTCTGTATGTTTTTCCATCATCTCCGGTAGCGTTCATATGTAAATTGTGCAAGCTAATTTTGTCCATTAGAACGAAAGATCTGAAAACACCCATTCGTTTAACCGCCCATAGACCCTCCCCTCGAAGAAATCAGGACAGAAGTGGTTGAAAGTGGACAAAAGAGATACCAGGTGTAAACAGGTATGTCTCTCCCTCATCCACTTGTGATCCGATCGACTAAAGCGCATCTTAATACCAGGTGTAAACAGAGCCTTAGGTTTATGTGAAAAGTGGCCAGGGCACATAAACACATCAGCTTGGCTCATGAATATTAATTATGTGATGTGCATCCAATAGTCCTACATGTTTTTCTATAAGGCAGATAGTAGAATTGACCATTACCTCTTGTGCATTCAGTTACTAAAGGCTGGAACACTACAATGCTTTTGCCCAGATTTTTCCCCCCGATTTGCAGTCCGGAGGAGTCGACACTACTTGCCTAAAGTCAGAGACAGTCGATTTTGGGTGGTAAGAAATCGGTAATCAGTAGCTTCACACTGCGATTCCATCCAGTCCGAGGATTTCCAAATTTTGTTATTTGGTGCCGATTTTAGAACACATATTTTTATTTGTCATGCGTCTACTAGCAATGAGGCGCATGTTTGTGTTTGTAACGACTTGAAAGTCATTTAGTGTATGATGTTCAGTTTTCTCTGTAACCATTTACAGAGAAAAAATTGAAGTCAGCAAGCGTATGATGCCTAGTGTTTTAAAAGTCCTGTAGTGTATTCCAGCCTTAAAGATACCATTTGCCATCTGGTAGCAGCCAAAAACAAAGAAACTGATATATAAAGAAATAAATGTTGCTCCAAAAAGGGAACGATTACAAATTTCCAGTTATAATTGCTATCACACCCATGTATCAGTATAATATGGGAGACTGGTATTAATTCACCTTAACGACACTGAGGGAATGTGTGATTAAAGACAGCCTGGGATGGGATCCTAGGAATTATGTATTTTTACATATTATTTATGCATATTTACCTATTATAATGGCACAGATATGAAGTTTATTAACTTTCAAGGCTCTTTAATGGCGGCTAAATATAGATCTTAGCTGTATGGACTCAGCAGTACAACAGTTGCATATAACTGAGATCAGTCTCTCCTAGAATGATGCAATTGCAGTATTTAGCTGTAGTAACATGGCTGCAACTTTTTTTTGAGACTAAGTGATATGTAGGAGTTTCCCAAGATACAATGTTAAACATACAATATTTCTGTTTTTCTTTGGTGGTTTACTGAACTTGTTGGACTATTTTTCTTCTTCTGGCTTAGATATGAAGTAGGACTTGCATGATTTGCCTTTGATGCTAAAACATATTCTGGTTTGTTTGTGGTTAGAAGCTGGGAGGGTTCACGACCTACCATTAGACATAGGGCAATGGCGCCATCTAGTGGCAAAGATTGCAACTTACCGCACGTTAATAGATGTTTTAGAGTCATTATAATGCAGTCTTTGTACATGTTTAATCACGTTACACCGTGTGTGTTCAAAGCTGTGGCTGGGGATGCCAGCATGGTACGTCGCAGCGTGTCGTGCCAACGTAAAAAGCGGCGCCATCATGTCTGCCCTGTCGGACACCGAGATCCAGAGAGAGATCGGCATCAGCAACCCACTGCACCGCCTCAAACTGCGTCTGGCCATCCAGGAGATGGTCTCGCTCACCAGCCCTTCGGCTCCCCCTACGTCTAGAACCGTGAGTGCACACACACTTTGTTTATTTGCTTTTTTTTCAATAACATACAACATTTTAAAAAACTCCCCAGCCCCAAGTCTTATATTGTTCAGCAAATACTGGGCCATGCCAGTTCATCACCATAGCATCCTTATTCTCAGTTATTTTTAACCCATTTGCAGCATAATTTTTTACTGTTGTCATGGTAATAGTGTTTTGCATCAACTGTGACAGCTGATCTGTGACTGTAGACGTTCAAAGACTGACACACACACATCCCAGCAGTCAAACTGCAGTTTAAGTTTTTCTTTCTCAAAGTTATTTGTTTGCACTTCTTAAAGCCATCTCCTGAAAAACTACTAAATACACAAAATCTGGTGCCCACTGTTCGATTTTGTCCACAACTGGCCATCTGAAGCAAAGTTCATAATCATATGGTAAAATATGTTTTTTTTTTTTTTTGTCATTTTGTGACACGATTGTCCTAAGATGTATATTAGACTGTTGAAGTTACACAGGCTACGTTGACTTTTACAGAAGTGCTCAACGGGCTCAGACAATAACAAGCTCACATGGCAAAAAATTGCGCAAGCACAAGTGCACAAGACTTGAGGCATCAGCTAATTTTGCATGTTAAACGCAGTCGTCGTCTTCAGCGGTTCCCGTCCTGTCAGACAGAACGATGTTTTGTCTCCCCCTGACGTGCGTTTAGCGTGCATGCGCTCTGTACGTGTATCTCAGGCCTTTGACTCTGTGGACGGGTCTTGCTAACGATCTGACTGTGATGCTGTAACACTATTGGCTTACAGTGCTGCTGCTCTTCTTCTTTAACACTGCTTGCCCTTCCTGTCGGATTCATCTCCGGGGCCGCCCACATAGCCGTCGGGTAACGTGTGGGTAACCCACGAGGAAATGGAGACCCTTGCCGCCCCCTCGAAAACGGTCAGTCACCTCATCCTTTTCAACTGTCTAACACAAAAAAAGCCCTTTGCTTACTCTCACTGACACTCTTCGCTAATGTTTTTGTTTCACAGAATCAGGACAGAGCACGGAAGTCGACATGAAATCGAAACGAGCATCATTTACTTTCGTAGTACACGTTCCTGATGTTATCGTGCTCGATTCGAGCCTCAATAATGGCATACAACAACAGAAAAAGAGCATTACGGATAAGTCGAGATGCTCTCGAGGGTGACTTTGACCCACTTCAAAAGTGGAAATACATCCAATTAAGGAAGTAAAATGATTTGCGAGTGGGGATTCATGTCGACTCCAAGCTCTGGTCTTTAACTGGGCAGTGGAAGATTTCATCAGTTCATGTCCGAATGCATTTGCGCTTCCATAATCAGCTCATACGTGCTGCCATCAATCACATCCAGCGCTAACAATCTTTAGATGGGCGAACCAGGCCCTAATTTCCTATAGAACAGCTCTGAGAAAAGCGAGGCTGAAAGGATGTGACGTTCTCATATTCAGCGTAATCAATCAAAGTAGAATAAAACTAGCCTCGTTATTCTGCATTGAGCCTCATCATGGCCTCATACAATCATCACGGTTCACCCTCATCAGCACAACCATCACCGAGAACACGAGTCTGGAACGGAAACGCTCACGACACGTGTCAGATGAACGCACGTTGTGTATCTGATGTAGTTTGCGTGTGATGTTTTATTGCATTTGCATGCAGAGAGAAGAGGTCAAATACAAGTTTCTTTCATTTACTGCGTGTGCCGTTGTGTGTGTTACATGTTCAATAATGTTTAAACCTGCCAGACGCAACCGATGCATTAGCATGTACGATTGGGTGATAATTTGCAAATTATGATTATAAAACTAAGTATGCGTGTGCTTTGAAAAGTAAACAGACGTACACGGAGTTAAGCAACAATTTGCAGACGTAACGCTGATACAGTCACTTCCTTGTGCCTCCGCAGAAGTCCCAGTCAGAGGAGGGGAGCTGGTCACAGGTGAGAGTGTAACAGTCCACACAGATCTGTTCCACACTAATTCATTTCTAGCACAAAACATTCATTAGCAAACGCAATGGATGCGTAAGGCGCAGTTGCGCAGAAACCAAATAAACAATTTCACGTCATTTTAAATGCATTTTACACGTTAACACGAGAGTACAGCGCTAGAACGTCTTACTAACCTTGCCTGTAAAAGTCAGTAAACATGGTTATTTGAGTTGTGGCATATAATGCACAATCTTTAGTTTAAACGTAGTGACTCTGCTAAAAAGACATTTTTCTATAATGAATAAAAGTGTTAGTTCACCCAAAAATGAAAATTCAGCCATTACTCGCCCTCATGTCGTTCCACACCCGTAAGACCTTTGTTCATCTTCAGAACACAAACGAAGATATTTTTGATTAAATCCGAGAGGTACATGACTCGTCCATATACAGCAATTTAACAACCACATTCAAGGTCCAGAAAGGTACTAAAGACATCATTAAAACAGTCGACGTGACTGCAGCGGTTCAACCTTAATGTTAAGAAGCGACGAGAATACTTTTTGTGCAAAAAAAGTAAATAAAAATATCGACTTTATTCAACAATATCTTCTGTTCTATGTCATTGTCATATGTTGTTTACATCCAGAGAACGCCGACTCATTATTGGCCGGCTCCTGCGTCAGCATCACACGCATGCGTCGCGCCTCTCACGTGTGCAGCTTTGGCCAATACTAAACTGGCATTCGGATGTAAACACGGAAGCCTTCACTGCGCTTGCCTCGGCTACTACGTAAGAGAAGAGATTGTTGAATAAAGTTGTTATTTTTGTTTTGCACACAAAAAGTATTCTCGTCGCTTCATAATATTAAGGTTGAACCACTGTAGTTTTAAGGATGTCTCTTGGATTTCATCAAAAATATCTTAATTTGTGTTCCGAAGACGAACGAAGGTCTTGCAGGTGCGGAATGACATGAGGGTGAGTAATAAATGACAGAAATTTCATTTTTTTGGTGAACTAACCTTTTAAGTTTTGAATAAATAAGATTTCCTCAATGTTTTAAGTTTTTAATAAGTCTGTTATGCTTACCAAGGCTGCATTTATTTGATACAGTTTAAGAGAAGTGTTGTCTGTTTTAATTTTAAAATGTAACTTATTCCTATGATACTAAAGCTGAATTTTCAGCATCATTACTCAAGTCAAATGATCCTCAAGAAATCATTGTAATATTCTGATTTTTTTGTCAGGATTACTTGATATAGAATAGAAAGTTGAATAAACTGCATTTATTTGAAATAGACATGTTTTGTAACATTATAAATGCCTTTAGTGTGACTTAAATGCAATGTGATTAATTACTACACATAGTAGCTCCCAGCATCACACGGTCGTTAACGTGTTGCACGCGTGTCCTTTAGACGCTGGCATACGGGGACATGAATCACGAGTGGATTGGGAACGAGTGGCTGCCCAGTCTCGGTCTACCTCAGTACCGCAGCTACTTCATGGAGTGTTTGGTGGACGCGCGCATGTTGGACCACCTCACCAAGAAGGACCTCAGAGTGCATTTAAAAATGGTGGACAGCTTTCACAGGTCAACAGTCTAGAAACACTGGTGTCAAAATAATCCTTTAAAACATTAGCATCCAATGGAGTGATTAAATCAGAGCAGACTTGACCACAACTGAAGTTGCTTCGATTGTAATACGGATGTATCATTTGCAACAGAACCAGCCTGCAGTACGGCATTATGTGTTTGAAGAAGCTCAACTACGACAGGAAGGAGCTGGAGAGACGCAGAGAGAGCAGCCAGCACGAGATAAGAGGTAGGTAGAAGCCACTAGGAAACAGTCCCCCGATGATGTTTGAATGAACAAAACCACCCATTTTGCGTTTGTATTTGCATAGACGTGCTGGTGTGGAGTAACGACCGGGTGATTCGCTGGGTCCAGAGCATCGGGCTCCGCGACTACGCCAACATCCTGTTAGAGAGCGGCGTGCACGGGGCGCTCATCGCGCTCGACGACAACTTTGACTACAGCAGCCTGGCTCTACTGCTGCAGATCCCCAACCAAAACACTCAGGTCCCCATACACACACACACAATCAGTCTTGACATGTTTGTTTTGAGGGAATAATATTTAATGCACTTTTTTTTTTCCTCCCACAGGCTAGACAAATCCTTGAACGAGAGTACAACAATCTGCTGGCACTGGGAACAGAGAGGCGATTAGATGAGGTCAAGCACTAGTTTCTTCTTCTTTATTATTTTTTTTTTTATAAGAACTGATCAACGGACAGCGGCCTGTTGTAAATCATTATTGAGCTGCATTGCTGTCGTAAAAGAAAAAGAAGCTCAAAAACTTGATGTATTTAGTACGAGCGCTTTCCATAGTCAGCAAGTTCCAAACGACAATTAATTTGAATAGAGTTTGAGATTAGCGTGTCGTATACTTTAGTCGATCTGCATAAATAAGAAATGTTGAGTAAAAACTGGACCAAACAGTAAAAAAAAATGACTAAAAAACTTAGGAGGGTTCATGAATTGTAAGTATATTTATTAGAATTTAATCCACATTTTGTTTTTGTTTTTTTCCACTGACCTTGACAGTGCATTGTGCATTGAGCCAATGTAAGCTTACATCAATCGCACGGCAAAGCTAAAAGCATATATATATAAATAGTGTATGTAATTATTTGCTGCTATAAGCAGTGTAAAATAACACTTTGGCCTAAATTTGTCTTTGGATCATCGTAGTGCGACGAGAAAGACTTCAGAGGGCCGTCGTGGAGGAGGCAGTTTCCTCCGCGGGACGTCCACGGGATCAGCATGATGCCCGGCTCAGCAGAGACCCTGCCCGCAGGCTTTCGCCTCACTGCCACCTCCGCACACTCACGCAGACTGCCACCAGAGGGTGAGACGTGCGCACGAGAACTCACACAGTACACATCACAAAAGACGGCTAGAGGGCAAAAATGCACTTAGTTAAACTGAGGCTATGTTTGGGATGGTATAGTAGCATTGTGCTTAATACTAACTTAATTGACTTTTTGTGAAATTTTTAGAGAGAGAGAAAGAGAGAAAGAAAAAGAAAGGAAATTCATTCACAAAAATGGACAGCTATAGAAATTGGCAATTCTGAAGGTTTTGATGCAAATAGTCATCAACAATAAAATAACGAATAATGTTGTGAGATGTAACATCTGATGTGGCATTTAGGTATATTTATAGAAAGTTTAGCTTGATTTAGTTTGGCTAAATCGATTAGTTAAACGAAACACTGTTAGTAGATTAGTTAAACAAAAATGATTCAGTAAGGAATCACTGATGTGTGTTGCTTGGAGATGCGCAACACTTTGGCTATGGCTTTGTTGGAACTATTTTAGGGTGAAACAGCAAAAACAGATAAAATTATGTCTAAAATGTAACAATATTAAACTTGTTTGGAGATGTTTTGAAATTTGTCTGAACCAACTAATAACACCTTTTTCTGTAATCAGTTGTGCTTGACATTTAAGTTTTGAATATATGTATAATATTACAATAATTGGTAACACTTTATAATAACGTTCAGTTATAAGTCACTTGTATATTATTAGTTAATGATGAACTAATCATTTACAAAACATGATTATATGTTTATAAATGATTGATAAGTGATATGTTAATATTTTATAAATGTTTTATTAATTCAGTTATAGGTCATTTATAAATTATTAGATAATGTTCAACAAATCATTTAGAAAACATGAATATACATTCATATATGATTAATAAGTGATATACTAACATTTTATGAATGTTTTTATTAATTTGGCTATAAGTCATTTATAATTTATTAGTTAATGATTATTAGTAAATTATCATTAGTAAATGATCAGTATATGATTTATTGATGAAGTTGTAAGCTGGTCTGTGTTCAAAAGCACAAACATGCAGTTATACTAAAGCACTATTTTTAAGAGTAATTTTTTGTGGATAAAAATGTATAAATGCCTTACAGTCAGGTGATTCCAGTGGATTATATTAAATCCTTTCACTCATCAGTACAGACTTGTGTTCTGTGTGTGGGATCTAGTGATGAAGTCAACCTCTGAACCAGTTTTACATCAGGTGCACAGAGTTAAACACTCCATGTGTGTCAGAGAAGACAGCTGTCTATACCCTCACCAGTCAGCACTTACACCTGTTATAGATGATGTGTAAACGCACGAATCAATCATTTACAAAGCTTTCTGCATCCCCTATTCTAAAGTGTACATATCAAATGTGTTACATATCATTTGCAGACCTTCTTTATAAATTATGTACAAACTGCAATTTGTAAATATTTAAATGATATATTTTTATATAAAAATTATGATATTTTATGCAAATATATTTTACTATTATATAGATATCTTTGAGCCCCTAACTCACCCCTTATACCTAAACATAACAGTGACTGTTATCTTAATTGATATACTGTTGTATAAAAAGTATCATTTTAAGCTCCCTACTCCACCCTATAACCTTAAGCATAACCATTTTGACAATATACGTAGCGTAACAGGCAGATAAATGTACGTTAGTCACAATAATTTATTTAAAACATTACAAAAAGCAGTATACAGAACAGACAAAACGACGCATGTGCTTCATTACCAGCGAAATGACAGAAAATCATAATTTTGTGTGAGTAACAGAATGAAATTAAAGTGTTTAATCGCTGCAAACATTCCTCCGATCTGCATTTCCATCCTTTTAAAATAAAAATTAAATGATTAAGTGCTAAATGGTGGCAGAGTGTTGATTTTTTTAAATAATGTAAATTTTAGGCTTGGGTAAAGTGATGGAGCGAGATGATAATGTAACAGGAACATCTGCAAATGATGTGTAACACATTTATAAGTGATGAATAGAAAGTGTTATAAATGACTTGTATACATATACAAATAATTTGTAACAGGTAAGAAAGGTCTATAAATGATATATAACACATTTACAAGTGAAGAATAGTTTACACTTTAGAATAGGGGATGCAGAAAGCTTTGTAAATGATTTATTCGTGCGTTTACACATAATCTATAACAGGTGTAAGTGCTGACTGGTGAGGGTATAGACAGCTGTCTTCTCTGACACACATGGAGTGTTTAACTCTGTGCACCTGATGTAAAACTGGTTCAGAGGTTGACTTCATCACTAGATCCCACACACAGAACACAAGTCTGTACTGATGAGTGAAAGGATTTAATATAATCCACTGGAATCACCTGACTGTAAGGCATTTATAAATGTTTATCCACTAATAAATTACTCTTAAAAATAGTGCTTTAGCATACCTGCATGTTTGTGCTTTTGAACACAGACCAGCTATAAATATAAAGATAATGATACTAAAACAATTTTGTCATAAATACTTGAGTTATTATAAGTGATAAATAATTAAGTCTTAACTAATAGCTTATAAACCATCTACTAATGATCTGTTTGATTTAATTAATTGAGATAACTTACAGCACATTTGTAAATTGTTAGCATAACACGTATTAATCATTTCTGAACATTTTGTAACTAATAACTTATAAAACATTCATAAAACGTTAACATATCACTTATTAATCATTTATGAACGTATAGCCATGTTTTGTAAATGATTTGTTCATAATTATAACTGAACATTATTATAAAGTGTTACCTAATAATTTAACATTTAGTCTCTAAATTAATGTAGAAACAACATAAAAACAGTATATTTTACATCTTTGATGTAACAGGTAGAAAATAGGCCTACAGAAATTGAAAAATCAAACACTTGACTGTGTTCACTGCATAAATTATCATTGAAATATAGATGAATCTTTATTAAAGCTACAAAAGTTCAGTCAAGAGCAGTGAGTCTTTTGTTGTTTGATTAACATTAACGACAGGCATCACAGCAGCGGGTTTATTAGGCAGCCGTCACTTTAAGATCTGCCGCACACGACGCGGATCGGACACGCCTCTGATCTCCTCACAAGTCTTTACGGTCACTTTATTTAACTTATTTAAGACCACGCTTAAGAAAATACTCACTTAAATGGTTAAAACACGCAGATGAATTTAATTTCAATTTTTTATAGATAGATGTAAAATAATCTGCAAAAATAATTTTCAGCAGCCATTACTCCAGTCTTCAGTGTCACAAGTAGATAGAATATTTATGCTTAAAACTGCTGTTTTGCACAATCAGACTTGGTTGAAGTATTCCATGAATACATACTTTAGCAAATGTAATAGGTAATCATGGTATTCCATCCAAAAAAAAGACTGGTATGGTGTGACACTATTCCAAACATAGCCAGTTACACACACACTTACACCGTGTTGACTGTGTTTCTGTTGTTTTTTTACGGACTGCTGCCGGGTAGTCCTGTACGAGATGACGGACGACAGTCCTGACGACATGTATTTGGACTGGTTTCAAGGTCAGATATGACAGCGCCTCGAACCGTGTGGCATTCCCGACCCTCGTCCCTACAGTGCAGTGTACTCGTACCCCCTCACGTGGTCTCAATGTCTCCCGTCCTTTCTTAACCGTGAAATATACCCGTCAAGCGTACGTCAAGAGCGATTTGGGGCGGCATCACGGCAGCCTTTGGTCCTTTCGCGGACATCTGACCAGAGATGTAGCGGTCACGGCGCAATAGCAATAAATACAGTAGGTTAGCAAAGCGACGACAGAAAAAACACAGGACACGATAAGACGATAAAGAGGACGCAATCCTCCCTCCTATCTTCCAGAGCCGGCAGCGTGACGGACTTGGACCTTGTAAAGAACGTGCAGGACGGCAGCCGTGGAACTCCCAACCGACCAGCCGTCGCAACAAGAAGACCAGGGCGCCGAGGGGAACGAAGGACGATTCCAGGCTTCCCGGCACGTGTCGCAGAGACGTGGCATAGATGTTGCGGATCACCTGCAGTCAAACGCAGTGCCTTGTGTGTTTGTTAGAGATGGTAAATCAGAGTAACAGAAGAGAATACGGTCTCTTGATAATAAGCATCGGCCCGAACCCGGGGAAACGACGGCTGTCGGAAATAATCCAGCTCCTGCACGACCAGGCCTGGCCTCTCCTGTTCCACATAGACAGGGTAGTTGTCTGGGTCTTGGCCATGAGATGTTAAAGTTAAGGTTAAAGGTTCGAGGACGATCAAGACCGTTTAGAACGCGACAGCTGCGCCAGCGTGGCGTACATGTGACGGGCAAAGGAACGTGTTTGAGGTACGGCGTGTACAAAACTTTGTCGCCTTTGTTTTGTTGCAGATGTGTGATGTTTTGTGCAGGAACGAGGGCAGAGCATTTTTGTGGCACAAAGGTATGGCGAGCGACAAACACTCTAGGTCAATGCCTACTTGCATGCAGGTTTCTAAAAGTCAGAACGGTTTGGAAAGTGCCGATTCTCTGTGGTGGAATATGTGCGTGTTCTTGACCGCTAAGTCCCTTTTGAGCTTGTAGATAGCACTGATTGAGAGGTGGTTTTGTTAAAGGCTGCTTTATTCCTGGGCATTTTAGTCAATGTCCTGCTTTGTTCATTACTCAGGTGTGCCGTTTGCTGCGACTTGCCGGAGACGAGGTGCGAAAGTAACGCAGCATTTTTTGGTTGAGATGACCGATCTCCTGCTTGCGAACTGTTGGATTTACTGGCTTGGGTTCAGCGTCACTTATTATTACTATGGGAAGAGGAGTCGCTTCATGGATTGTGTCACTAAGGAGCGTGTGTGTCATGGGCTGAGAGCTCATTCTACTAGAGGTACACAACGGTTACCTCATTTGCAGTGTATATGAGAGTTTGAGTTGTGCTTGGCCTTGTGTTTTTGTGTGATTTTATAGAGTGGAAAGTCCAGGTATATCATTGGCTCATAATGACAGTAGCACTTAGTGTTTGCTTTGGACAGTGTATGTGCAATCCTGAAGTTGTGTATATCCTATAGTGAGATAATGGATGAATGAATGGATGGATGAATGAATGAATGAATGAATGAATGAATGCATGCATGTTTAAAGTGCTTTATTTTAGGCTGCTTAGGTGACCTTGATTCTCTGGTGGTAGGGGTGAGGTGTGAGAGAGAGAGAGAGAGACTGACTGAGACCACTCAGAAGTATTGATTAATTTATTTATTTATTTATGTCTTTGTTTCTGAGTTGCAATTCCTGGGAAACTGTGGTTATTGGTGGATCAAGTGGCAGATGTGGTGTTATGGGTGCTTCCTGGTAGCATGTTATGTAATTGGGCTTGAGATGGTGGTGTTTTTTGGGGGGGGGTTAGAAACGTGATAAAGATAGGAATGAATGTGTGCTGAAATTGCAGTACTGTGTGGCTTGAGTGACGGAGAGAGCTGTGTTTTCCCGGAGGAGCACAATCCTTCAGTGTAGCTCCAAGCCTTGTCAAACACACAGAAGCAGCATTTAAGGAAGGGATTGGTTTGAGCAGGAAATGTGAGGCAGGTGTGTTCCAGAGTCGTGGAGTGAGCACGTGGGCCCGCAGAGGCAAAGTGTCATACCTGCGTGTGTGTGAGGAGTTCCAGGTGGCTTTAGAGAGCGCTTCCCTCCACAAAAGCTTAGAGGATGCGGCTGAAAGGTAGAAGGAGGGCCAGTGCCAGGTGGTTAGTGAAGTTGTGAAGGAGGATCAGTGTGAGTGGAAGGCAAGAGAGAAGTATAGAGAAGAAGGAAGAGCAGAGTACCTTGCCCCGTGTCCTGCCGGTGTGTTCCGCTCGGTGGAGTCGCGCAGGTCGAGTCGCTGGTCTTGACACGAACCGGTCTTCACACGAGAGGGATGAACACCTCCGCTGCCGCTCCAGCTACACTGACTGCTTATGTACCTGCCATCTCGTCATCCTCAGCTGCCGCTTCTCTTCAATTAACCAACCGTGCGCTTTGGCCCCGGTCACGTGACCCTCTCTGCACATTTTCCTCATCAACAATTACTAACCAAGGACGTTACACACCTCCTCGTTACTCCCAACCAATCGCAACAGCTACTATGTGCTCCGACTCAACTAGCATTGTTGGCCTGCTGCTCGGACGCTCATCTCTGTGAGCTGCCAATATGTGCTGGATCTCCCAATGCACTGATAACTGCTATTTGCTTCATGTCCCCCTCTAACACCTCTCCTCAGTGTTGCTGGATCTTCCTGTACTCTGTGTTTGGATATTAACCACTTCAACAAGACACTACACTAACCATGTCATTGTTTTGTTTTTCTCTTTTTTTTTTTACATTGTGCCATACTGATTTCTCTCACAGCACCTCACTTTCAATAAATATCTACTTACACCAATCACACCACTTGTCTCCATTCATCCTATGTACTACATAATATAAACAACCTGGTGTATACCTACTTTTGGTTTGGTTTTTTGGACAATGATACCACATCATCATGTTCAACATACAAACATTCATACATACAGAAGTGCTTCTCCATTCCTCATCACACCTCCAAGGTGATTTAGGAACTCTCATTTTAAAAGTCTTTGACTTCCACACCTGAAAATTAGGAAAACAATCAAATCCCACACCCACTTTTAGAATGAATGAATGGATGAATGGATGGATGGATGGATGGATGGATGGATGGATGGATGAATGGATGAATGGATGGATGGATGGATGGATGGATGGATGAATGGATGGATGGATGGATGGATGGATGGATGAATGGATGGATGGATGGATGGATGGATGAATGGATGGATGGATGGATGGATGGATGAATGGATGGATGAATGGATGGATGAATGAATGAATGGATGAATGGATGGATGGATGGATGGATGATGGATGATGATGGATGGATGAATGGATGGATGGATGGATGATGGATGGATGGATGGATGGATGGATGGATGGATGGATGGATGGATGGATGGATGGATGGATGGATGGATGGATGGATGGATGGATGGATGGATGAATGAATGAATGGATGGATGGATGGATGGATGGATGGATGGATGGATGAATGGATGGATGGATGAATGGATGGATGGATGGATGGATGGATGAATGGATGAATGGATGGATGGCCAGGGGTGGTCACAGACAAACACACATTTTCATCTACAAATACACACACTCACTCACTCAGCTTGTTTGTTTGTGTGCAGTTGGACAATCAGCAGTACAGCGTCTGGACAGCTCCACTGTGAGGACCTACTCTTGCTGAAAGAACATGAAAGCTACAAGCTGTGAGTGACTCCCACACACACAAACAACCTCCCATCAATAAAATCCCTTTCAGCCTTGCTATGTTTGCTAGACAAACATCTCATTGCCCCTCTCCTCTGCCATCTGCTAAACAAATACGCTCATTAAATCAATATACCCAATAAGGAACACTTTGCTATCGCATCAACAATCGCTCGACTGACACAAGCGCGCCGGCATCGACGCTACTCGAACGTACTGGCCGAATGTGACTGACAGTATCTGCAGACAAAGAGCCATGACGCTACACTTATTACATGTAACTACAACTTCAGCCAATATACCGAGCATAGCCAAATAAGCAGGAACTGATGAACTTCGCCACATTAACTGATGACATACACAGGTGGCGACACCTAAAAGCCATCACGTTGACGCAAATACAACGTATTGCTGTGCTAGCTTGTTCCCACGCATATCGTATCAGCTAGCGGCATTCTGCTCAGGGCGCTGCGCAGTCCAATGCTCTGATAGTGGATGACTCCGTAATCGCAAACGTTAGCAGCAGGCCTACAACTACATGCTGCTCTCCTCGGGCAACAGTTTCTGAAATCGACACACGCTTCAGAAAATTCTGAAAAAGCACAAAACTGCAAACCAGATAACTGTTCATGTGGGAAAGAATGCTATTCTGAAAGGGCACTCAGAACTCCTCAAACACTCAGAAGACATCAGTGAACCACTCCCAACAACAGGAATTAATATGATTCCAAGGTTGCATGGTCGAAAATACATGACTGAAGAACCAAAACATTGCTGGACTACAAGTAAGAACCGCTTGCATTAGGGGCTGGGGGCAGGGTTACGTCACATAAAAGAAACTTGCGACCGCCGTTTATGAAATAGCGGCTCCGTCGTAATCTCTGTCTAAAAAAATGACAGCAAGCTGCACAAACACATTGGATTTTCAGTGTTTGGATGCCAATGTCAGTTCGCAAAGCCGTGAGCATCATTAGTAACACGACGTCCGTCGTTATTAGTATAGGCTTGTTCGAGATGCTTTGGAGCTGTGCGGTCCAATCGGCATGCTGCGGGAGCGTTTGTAGAGCGTACGACTCCTTGTGCATTTGGATCGCTCTCGCGATGCTTTGATGCCGTGCGCAGATCGGTCTGCGAGAAGCCCGTGCATCTCCGACAGACTTGGTGTGTTTGTGTTTGACGCTGCCGTGCTGCTATGGCTGTGAAAGATGACATGTATACAGTGACATAACACCTGACTCTGTGCTGGCTCCACCCAAACAAACTTGGAGCTAAAGGACATCTACTTCCTCCTCCATCATCCTTTAGCACTGTGTGCCACCCAAACACCCTCACCCACCCCCACACAGGACTTCGCATCAGCACCTGAATGTCAATGCAGTGGATATATTATCCCCCACAAGGACAGAGAAAACACAGAGCAGCCACAACAACCGCTGCTCACAAACAATTCCAGCTGAGAGAAACTGCTACTGCTCCCAGATTCAGCACCCAAAGACAACCTCCTGGAAAACAACAAGGGAAGCCAGGATAACATACTTCAGACGACACCGGAGCCGCGGCCCCTCTCGGCAGACGACGTTATCCCTCTCTCAAAGCCCGTGGGCCCGGCTCGCCCTCCTCCGCCGCCGCCGCTTGCGCTTCCGTTCCACAAACTCAATCTCGTAATTCGTAATAGGAAATGTTACATAATAAGCAGTACTGTCTCCTTCTGTGGGTAAACGCATTACTTATCTCCTTCGTTCCTGCTCTAACTACAGCAATAATACAGGCTTCTTTACATTAGTGCACTAGCTCGTTTCTCGTCCTCGTGTTGTTCCGGAACTGTTTCTGATCCTGTACCGCTAAGACCGCTTGTATTCATGTACGATTTGTTTTTCGTGTTTCTTTCAGAGTCGTACCTTCAAGTTGGCCCCAACAAACGATTCTGACGAGTCACACTGCCAAGAGAACGACGGAAGCCTGCGGAGGACAGGACGAGGAGGTGGGGGTGAAGGCGTGCCGGCCTCCCCCGTCCCGCTCCTCCGCGCTCGCCGAGGCCGCGACCCGGGCGTCCGCCGCAGATGCCGACGCGCTCTCGCCCTCTCTGTCTTTTATGCCACGCGCCTCCTTTGGCTTGAGTACTGTGTATTTCTTCTACAGGGGATGTGTAGGTTCAACTGTAAATCACTATAAATAAAGCTGTTTTATATATAGAAATACATAAAGAAATATAAAGAAATATATATACACATGTCTGTATAAAAAGATAAATGACACGTTCAGACTTTGTGCGCATTGCGTCTTTTAACGTCACGGTTTTAAACGATGCTGCTGTTCCCGCTTTTCCTCTACTCCCGAGAGTCCCTTTTCTTTCGCTTTTTTGTGCCTAAAAACCAATTTGTACCGTCCTATTTAATGTCACGCTACTTTTTTTTGCTCGTACCGATACAAGTCTGCTGAAGGTCTGACCAAAACTCTGCTCGGCAAGTAGGTCAAAAGTACAGGATGTTGTAAAATGGCATTTGCGAGCCATTTGCTTCTGTGACGTGACATGTTTACATGTCTAACTAAATTCAGAAACTAATATTGCCCGGGTCTGCATTTCATACGTCGTTAATTCTTTAACTGGATTGTGGAAAGCAAGTGTTACGTTCAAAACCTAAAAGTGACTTTGCGGCAGATTGCGGCAAACTCGCCCGCGCCCCCCTCCCCAAATGTTAACGTTACTTTCGGAAGCCTACGTTTTTACGTTTTCAACGAGAACGTCATCGATTGGATATATTTAACTCGTGTTGACTTTAAAACGTTCGCTCGCACGTGTTGTTGTTTGATTTGGTTAGAAAGAATGTAAAACGCGTATAGTTCGTGATCCGATTGTTTCCCGTCGTGGGTAGCGCAAAAATATACCGCCCGAGTACGGCGTGGGTCCGTCTGGACGCGAACAGCTCTGCTCGGCCTACGAAAAACGTCTACCGCCGAGCATCGAGGTGCGGCCGGTCGGCCGGCCTCGTCTCTGGAGCGTCCCGCCGCCGCCTCTCGTTGGGGGAAAACGCTAAAAGACAGGCTTAGCTCGTGGTGATCGTACACTTACTTGCTGTGACTTACTTTGGTGTAAAGATGTCTCCGACTCTTCTTTGTGTTCAAAATGCAGGGAACGCCTCTTGTACAGCCCTCCGCTTCCTGTCTTTGAGTTATTTCTGACACTTCGACGGTTTATACGTCCCTGTTTTGCACGCGCAGAGAATCCTTTTATTTTGTGTCCATTTTTTTATTTATTACTGATTGTATTTTGGTCAAAACTATGTGGTGATCAAACAACTTTTCATTGTCAATAAAAGTACAGTCAAATAGGTTTTCTTTATAAAAATCATTGGCAGAAATCTTTTTACGGTGCATTTCTTTAAACTGACACTACAATACATTACATTTCACCTTGATTGATCCATTCATTTATTTATTTATAGTGCAGTGTGTTGCAGGGTGAATCTCACAAAAACTGTCAAGGTCATGTCCAGCATATATTGGACCGATAAAAAAGGGGAAAAGAATATTTCACTTCATGACAATGCAGACAATTTTTAGGCCAACTACCTTTTTTTTCTTGACTTTTTTGGTCGTCCTCAAACTACAACATGAATAAAACCTTTAAAACGTTAACACTGGCACAATTGTTACTGCTTTGCAATTGGGGTGCAAAAAATAATGCTACATTACAATAGAAAAACAAAAATCTTTTTTTTTTTCACAAAATAAATCTAACTCCTTGTTGTTTCTCTTTTCTCTTGATATTGGGGTAAAATAAATGTGACCTAGACATATTTTTGTAACATTCACCTATTCAACTTATCTAAACATGTTGCTTATTTGGTCCAACAAATACAAAACTATCATCAAACATTCTTTTTTTTTTTTTTTTTTTTTTTTTTTTTTTTACAATTTAGTATCACATTATTGTTATTATTATTATTAAAAAACATTATGGCATAGTAAGAAATACAATCACATTTCTCTATTGCAGATCTTCACAGAATCTCACAACTCACAGAGGAAGGTGGCTCTGTGTGTGTGTGTGTGTGTGTGTGTGTATCTGTGCATTCATATCTGGTGGTAAATTAATTACCAGGTTGTTTCACAGTTTCTCTCAGCATCTTCTCGATGTCCTTAAACACCTCAGGATCTTCTATGGTGGGACTGATCTACGCGTGTCACATTATAAACAAATTAGAAAGCTCTGCTGTACCGTCACATTTTGTCTGAACAAGAGCATTTGCAGCTGTCCACCTATTTAACTGATAAAAGTTATCGTGTCAAGAAAATACCTTATAAGGCTTGTCGTTCACCAGGTTAGCGAGAGAAGATCGTGGAATCTT
This sequence comes from Ancherythroculter nigrocauda, assembly GCA_036281575.1. NCBI lineage: Eukaryota > Metazoa > Chordata > Actinopteri > Cypriniformes > Xenocyprididae > Ancherythroculter > Ancherythroculter nigrocauda. The sequence continues at coordinate 18,552,949 of VTFQ01000011.1, read as the reverse complement.
TCCCGAGCGGGTTTTGGGAAGAGCTTTGACAAAGACCACCTTTCTGAAAGCTGCCACCGGCCCGATGGTGTCTCTCACCAATTTCACTATCTCATTCACCAGCGCTTCTTCGCTCTTCTGACAGTCTACAAACAAAAACACACAAAAACAAACAAATGCACATCCAATAAGGTATATTCTTCTTTACACAAAATAGGGACACTGGCATCTCTTTACTTTCAGCTAACACAAAAACAAGTCTCATCCCTATATACTTCCAATGCTTTACTTCGTTCCTCACCGTTCCTGAGCACACATAAAGCCAGAGGCACGTGTCCCTTCAGGGGGTCCTCCAGCCCCACCACGGCACAGTCCACCACAGAAGGGTGCAGCAGGACAGACTGAAGGACACACACACAACATATGGTTTGTTGGTACAGCAACAAAAAACATGCTGGTTATTATTTGTGTCGTGAGTGAGACGCTCCCTCTCCTCGCACCTCCTCGAGGGCGCCGGTGGACAGCCTGTGACCCGCCACGTTGATGACGTCGTCGGACCGAGACATGATGTACAAAAAGCCCTCCTCGTCCACAAACCCCGCGTCCATGGTGTCGTAGTATCCCTACGAGTGAGTACGATAAAAATCATTTTCAATACAAACACACATTCATGAGTGGTACGTGTAATATTTCTTTGAGCCGCTAGATGGCGGTGCACCCCATAAAAGCATAAATCACAGTTTGCCGTGCAGTTCTCGGCTCAGTCCATTTTCCTCACTTCAACAATATTTATTTCATAACATGCCAGTGATGTCTATTAAAGTACAAACATCCACATACAAAAACATTTTACCATTATGTTACATTTGTCTACATATACCGCAATTGTTCAATATAAGCCTTGCTATTCTATTTCAGTACATTTTATAATTATAATGCAATGTATGCTACATGCTTGTGTATTCTCAGGTCACGGTGTACTTCTGTCAGGTTCTTGTATTCAGTAGCCTATCAACAAAAACATACTCTTGTAAACTTGTAAATAAAATGCCTAATATACCACCTTAAAACATTACTTCTCCCAAACATTGTCAGTTCAGTTCTCACACAAAGCTAACATACTTCTATGACTTCCTAATGCTCCCTATATAAGCGCATATGCCATATGGATCGCTTTTGTGACACTTTTTTGCTGCTTTTGCATCCTTTTTAAAGCCTCAAAGTTTCATTGCAACTAACTCCATAGAAAATAGCAGTACTTCATCCAAAATACATTAAATGATGAAAACGTCCTTCACACTTTTCTGTCAGGGTGTGGATTGAATGCAGCCAGCAGCAGCTAGGATGTAATTATCAAAAGCGCATGCTGAGTGCCGTCCTGTGATGGGATTATGACCGTCCTGCCTGATTATTATCAAAAGAAACAGATATAGACATCCTAATCAAACTGCACTTAATAGTCTCGGCCTCGGCACGCCCACGGCCCGCCCGCAGACCGTTCGTGGACCGTCTGATGCGTAACCGGAGGATGCTTGTCGGAATCGCAAATCTGATTGCTAAAGTTAGGTACGCAGCTTTCATATTACGAGCACTTGTGAGGAAAAACTAATCACTGGGCTTCAACATTCTCAGATCCTGATTGAGGCCCACAGTATCAAGTGAACTACATATTCTGTCAATGATGAAATTCACTATTTTATATTTTACACAGGTAAAAATTCTAATCACAAAGGCACAAAGTTCACTTTTTAGTTTGGTGTTTTCTGACACAAAATATTGTTTCAATATATTCTTCATTGTTAATATTTTCTTATTTCTTGACCTTCACTTTTTGACTTTCTTTGTGCAACACTGCCTTGGGCAACCTTTTTCTGTCATGTTATGTGCACATCATGGACACACCTACACAAAACAAGCAGTAATCCTTGGATGCGCTGACACACTCGCACGTAAGCAGAAGTTGAAGATACACACACATTTATGCACATACATTTCTTACTTGTTGTTATATGTCTTGAAATGCCATTTATGGTAAGGTTTGATTCTTAAAGTATTAGTTCACATTCAAATAAAATTTTCCTGATAATTTACTCACCCCCCCATGTCATCCAAGATGTTCATGTCTTTCCTTCTTCAGTTGAAAAGAAATGAAGGTTTTTGATGAAAACATTCCAGGATTATTCTCCTTATAGTGGACTTCAATAGCCTCCAGACGGTTGAAGGTCAAAATTACAGTTTCAGTGCAGCTTCAAAGGGCTTTAAATGATACCAGACAAGGAATAAGGGTCTTATCTAGCGAAACAATTGGTCATTTTCAAAAAAAAAAAAAAGTAAATGTATGTGCTATATACACTGCGTTCCAAATTATTATGCAAGAGACATATCAGTAAGATTTCAGTACAATAAACATTTAGATTTTAGTTTTTCTAAGAAAATGTTTGTTCGTTTATTTATCCACGTCTTTTTAGATAACTGGTATCAATCTCAGACAAAATAATTTGCCAGGTCAATGGAAACCCTACTTAGAGGTTGTTCCACATTATTAAGCAAGTCACAGTTCTCATGCAATATGGAGAGGAAGAAAGATCTTTCTGAAGATGAAAAGCATGAAATGGTGCAATGTTGGGCAAAAGGCACGAAAACAACTAACATTGTGTGAAACTGAATGGATATTATCGAATTATCATAAGATTTGTGAGTGATTTAGAGCACAGCAGAACTCGGTCAGATAAAGGCTTATTGAGGAAAGTTCCTGTCAAAAAAATTAATTGTATTAAAAGAGCAGCTATAAAAAAGCCAGTGTTGAGCAGCAAACAGGTATTTGAAGCTGCTGGTGTCTCTGGAGTCTCAAGAAGCTCTCCATGTACAGTGGGTTTAGAAATACATGAAGACTAATTTTTAAATAGTTTTATTCACTGAATAATGCCGTACTACAATAGATGGTCTAAATGGATGGATTTCTGGATGGTTGGTGAATGGCCACCACGTTCCAACAAGACTCCAAAGTCAGCAAGGAGCTGGTGGGTGATGATTTGGGCTGGAATATTGGGAAGTGAGATGGAGGGTATTAAAATGACTTTTGCAAGATATGTGGAGCTCATAACTGGCCATTTTCAGCTATAGTATAAAAAGGAGGATAGTGTATTCTGAAATACAATGCACTATGCACTATCCCATGCTGCAAAAAACACCACAGCAATAAAACTGTTTGAAAATGTATTTCTAAACCCACTGTAAATGTTTCTCTTTGTGAGCTTTGGTTTGGAGTGGCTGAAATGCATCTTTACGCACAACTGCCAGCCTGCATGGAGAGCTTCTTGAGACTACAGAGACACCAGCAGCTTCAAATACCTGTTTGCTGCTCAACACTGGCTTTTTTTTTTTATAGCTGCCCTTTTAATACAATTAATTTTTTTGACAGGAACTTTCCTCAATAAGCCTTTATCTGACCGAGTTCTGCTGTGCTCTAAATCACTCACAAATCTTATGATAATTCGATAATCTCCATTCAGTTTCACACAATATTAGTTTTCATGCCTTTTGCACAACATTGCACCATTTCATGCTTTTCATCTTCAGAAAGATCTTTCTTCCTCCCCATATTGCATGAGAACTGTGACTTGGTAAATCACCAACAACCGCCGGTGTTGCGGTGGTGGGGTCCAAAGGGGGGGCGGGGTTTGGTTGTGTATATATATATATATATATATATATATATATATATATATATATATATAAAATATAGATATTTCGCCGTCATTTGAATTTTTATATTTTGATAAGTCATTTAATAGCTTCTCATTTCGTCCACATTTTCATTTTTATTCACGAACTTACATGATAAGCAAATGGGCCTAGTTATGCATTTATTTATATTATGAAAAGAAAGTTGATCAAAGATTGCATCACTTTCAGTTTTCATCTTGAACACGTCACAGATTGTGAGTGAATGCGATCATCCTTTCCTCTTTACTACTGTACATAACGAAATAAAAATGAATGAAAATCAAAAAATAAGTTGAAAGATACTATCTTACCGAAATCTGCATCACGTCAGTTCAATCAGTGTTGCAAACAATATCACGTAACATTATACCTCAGAAAAGCCATTCGTTGACCATGAACTTATAGTCAGCAAGAAAAATAACAAAACAATTATGTAAGTAAGCAAGCATAATTAACTTTATAAAATTAAAGACTTAATCTGGGTGCTTGTCTGTGTGTAATCAAGCGCTTCATTTTGTTCTGGAGACTGAACTCGCGCTCTGCTGCCACACTGGAGCGCACTCACCACCTACTGGACAGGGGTGGGAATTACAGTTACAAGCTACATAACATGTCAAAATGACGGACGGCCTGCAGATTTTTTTCCGTCACTGCTAAAAAAAAATACATCAATGACGGAAAATGTTCAGTTAACGTGACCTCTGATATTATATTTATATATATATATATATATATATATATATAAAAATGTCACACTACCACCGGTGACACTCCACGACCGCAGTGGCAACTTCACCACAGCGGTGGCGCGGTTGTCATGCCTACCGTCACAGCCCTAGAGGCCATTGAAGTCCACTATAAGGAGAAAAATCCTGGAATGTTTTCATCAAAAACCTTCATTTCTTTTCGACTGAAGAAAGAAGGACATGGACATCTTGGATGACATGGGGGTGAGTAAATTATCGGGAAAATTTTATTTGAAAGTGAACTAATCCTTTAAGTAGTATGAGCAGATGCTCAAGACATCCTGGAGATTGTTGTTTGACCTATGCCTATAAATATGACCCTTGTTCCTGAACACTTTTTGAGAATTCTCCCGAGATATCTCTCGCGGCTGCTGCCAGACGTCGCCTGTTTCTAACTGAGATTTATTCTAACAGTGTCCCATTATTAGAGTGTGGTCTATGCCAGATAAACCTGCCCCTTATCAGCATATAAAGACACAACAAACTGTTTCTTTGCATGTCAATACCTTCATGTCTGTCTGAGTGGGTAGTTTTTGGCCACAATAACTGGACCACACTTATCTGAAAGTCTGGTCAAGGAAGAGACTTTATAACCATGTTTTGTTTCACACATGCGTGCATGTAACGGTACAGCAGATGGTGAATATATGTGTGTGTATAGAGCTGAATGCTTACAGGGAACTTGGTGAAGTACAGCTTCTTAAACAGCACCTGATTCTGCCAGAGACTGAGAGCCGCCCCGGGAGGCAGAGGAAGCCTGTCGAGAGAAGAAAAAGACATGTTTTCAGAAAAGAAAAAAAAATTGTGACCTTGCTCTTCTTTCAACCATCAAAGAACAAGATGTTTTCAACCTTTCAGGGTCAGAGAATGCTTTTAAAGTAGGAATATAAATGTCAATATTCAGAGGAACACAAAATTGGAAAAAAAAGGAATTAAATTTCAGAGGATTAACAGCAGATTTAATATACAGATTTTTTTTTTCATAGATTTGCTCATTATGTTGTTCCATACCTGTATGACATATGTTCTTCAGCAGAGAATAAAAGATGTCATTTTGAGAAATGTTTTGGTGTTATTCAATACAAACCAAACTGGTTACCAACATGCTTCTTGTGCGTGTTTCTTATAATAATTTAAATGTTATATTACATAGAAGATTTCACCATACATTTCATTTTTATATAACCCTTGCTTGGCATGTCACTCAAAATACTAATCAGCCTGGACCTCCTGAAAGTGTTTATGTATTGTCTTTTTTTATACGCCACAATTTTTAATCCGAGCGTGCATTTGACAGGCTTTCAAACACGCTCTTGATTAACATCAAATCTACCGGAGAACAGAAAGGACAACAAAACAAACATCTATGAGATTAGTTCCCTCTGCGGCGGCAAGGACAGACGCGTTGCCAGGCTTAGACGTGCGCCGTGCTTGAAGAAAGCCTGAAAGAACACAGAAAATGCTCTTTTCTTTGCAGACGGCGTGAGACGAGACCCCATTAGTCATTCTGCTCAGACTCGGGCTTAATGTCCTCGTACAAAGACTGAGATTTTAAAGTCAGATCTGTGATGAAAAGATTCTCTTCTGCTTTGGATTTGTGTCAGTAAATATTTTATTGTGTAGGGAAGATGATGAGCAGACAGAAGTGGAAAGCACAGAAGAGTTATTTGTGAAGATCAAACAAAGAGGTTGTGCTATCATCTTTTGGACGCGGCGGGGTCTGGGCGGGTATCGGGGCAGACGCACCTGTCAAAATATGGCCGTTTATGAGAGGGAAAGAGTTCATCGGCAAGAGAACAGGGCAGTTACAATCATATCATTGTAAAAGATCCTTGTATTCATCTTTTATTATTATTATTGTGTATTTCAAATAGTTCAATTAAAGAAAAAGCTCTTTAATCAGCACTGTTCAGTAAGGCTGGGTATTGACACAATTTTCACGATTCGATTCGGTTACTATTCCCATGCTTTCGATTCGATATCGATTATTTTGGATGTAGTATTTCAGTTACAGTACATGGCAAATTTTCTAGAGGAAAAAAATCTCTCAACTAATGCTGTAAACTACACATGCAAGTCAGTTGGTACTAGGGTCATTCCCGTTATACAGTGTCTCGATGATTTATTTACTCATATTTTCTCTAAAATGAGTCACATATTTTTAAGAAATTGCTTAAATTGTATATTTAGGTCTTCTTTATTACTTAAACAGAGATAATAGACATTAAAAATACTATTTTGTATTTTACAGACCTTTTTATTGATGTATGCATTACATTTTATCATGTCCTCAGTGCAAAGCAATCAACTTCCACAAGAAATATAAACCATGAAATGACAAAATCCTCAAAATATTTTTAAATTATGTTATAGACTAGGCTAAACTGCCTCTAATCATACATATAAATCATGTGAAAATATAGTTATTTTTTTTTTTTGAATTTTCCTCAATTGCCGTGTCCCTGAAGTCATCTTCCACCCCGTTAGTATGTACTTTCTCTCCTTCCAAAACCGACTGCAATTTTATTGAGACCATTTTCAAGAACTGACAATTTCTTTTTCCTGCTGGAATTCAACTGTACAAACTTAGCTTCAACTCTCACTCCTAATTTTTTTTTTTTAGTTTTTGAAATGTTATCCTGCTTGTCCCACCCTTAAAGTTCCACCCTGTTAGGCTATATTATGGAGAATGTTTGTCCTATTAAATAAAATGTAAAACAAATCTGACATACAGTAGTTATAAAAGTTCTGTTTATCTGTAGAAGGTTAGCTAGAACCTCTATAAACCTAACAGGGTGGAATGTGAAACTAACAGGGTGGAACTTTCAAAGCAAGGTTCTTTATGAAACCTTATAAAAAAGGGCTCCATTCAGCACCAAAAAGGGTTATTGTTACAAGCTGAAGAACCCTAATTTGGTACTGTTTAGAACAATTTTTCTTAACTTAAAATGTATTTTTTTTAAATACATTTTAAGTTGATAAATGTATAAATGAAAGAAATTTAATAAATTAAATAAATGTTCAACATTTTAAACACCAAGTTAGAAACACCAAGAATGGCTATTAGAAAAGTAAAAGTCCATTTGAATTTCATGTTCACGCTTTTGAGGAGTAACAACCATGATCCGGCTAATATATCTTAATACGCCATGACAATTGTATCGTGATTCAACGCCAAGCCCTGTGCGTCATGGTAAATGCATATTCTCCAAACACGACATCCGGGTTCAAATCTAGCCTGATCCTACAGCCATTCCCTTCTGTCCCCTTTATACTGTCTCTATCAATAAAAATGAAAAATGAAAGGATTAAAATAACTCACTTTACCACAATATTTCCCAGAGTCCTTGGTTTCACCTGTTGCATATCATCATCAATCACTGTCACTATGAGACAAATATGAAGAAAGTGTTTTGGTCATTTATTGAATGATCTAGCTATTACAAGCTCAAATGTCAATCAGAAGGAGCTCAAAGACATAATCGCTCATCAACCAACAACAAAGAGTTTGTAATAAACAAATTACGAGCGTCACACGTGCCGCATGAAGCGTGCCAAAGTACAATGTAGGGATCTCACCGTTGTATCCGGGCACAGCTTTACCGGCCGTACCGGCAGGGGGAGTGAGAGAGCAGCCCAGGCCGACACAGGACGCAGTGATGGAGGAGCCGCTTTCTACAATAGAGAGAAATATAGCGATGAGAGCTGTATTAGCAGGTCATTCAGAATGAGCTATTGATGTCACAAACATAAGCTCATTAACATATGACCGCTGATATTTGCATATCAATGACTTTGCATCATTTAGTAACTTTGAAGGGATCTTGTTACACATTCCCCATGCAGAGAGATGAACTAATCTGAAGAAAGGAAATTAACCTATGATCTATAGTAATCTTAAAGGTACAGTGACACGTTTAAAGGTGCCCTAGAATCAAAACTTGAATTTACCTTGGCATAGTTGAATAACAAGAGTTCAGTACATGGAAAAGACATACATTGAGTCTCAAACTCCATTGCTTCCTCCTTCTTATGTAAATCTCATTTGTTTAAAAGACCTCCAAAAAACAGGCGAATCTCAACATAACACCGACTGTTACGCAACAGTCAGGATCATTAATATGTACGCCCCCAATATTTGCATATGCCAGCCCATGTTCAAGGCATTAGACAAGCCAGTATTAACGTCTGGATCTGTGCACAGCTGAATCATCAGACTAGGTAAGCAAACAAGAACAATAGCGAAAAATGGCAGATGAAGCAATAATAACTGACATGATCCATGATTTTTAATGATATTTGTAAATTGTCTTTATAAATGTTTCGTTAGCATGTTGCTAATGTACTGTTAAATGTGGTTAAAGTTACTATCGTTTATTACTATATTCACAGAGATTTTAATTTTTAAACACTTGCAGTCTGTATAATTCATAAACACAACTTCATTCTTTATAAATCTCTCCAACAGTGTAGCATTAGCCGTTAGCCATGGAGCATAGCCTCAAACTCATTCAGAATCAAATGTAAACATCCAAATAAATACTATACTCACATGATCTGACGCATGCATGCAGTATGCATGACGAACATCTTGTAAAGATCCATTTGTGGGTTATATTAGCTGTGTGAACTTTGTAAATGCACTGTATTATAGTCGAGAGCTCGGGGGGCAGGGAGCGCACGATTTAAAGGGGAAGCAGCCTGAATCGGTGCATAGTTAATGATGCCCCAAAATAGGCAGTTAAAAAAATAAATTAAAACAAATCTATGGGGTATTTTGAGCTGAAACTTCACAGACACATTCAGGGGACACCTTAGACTTATATTACATCTTGTAAAAACTGGTTCTAGGGCACCTTTAAGGTTAGAGAGAGGGTAGACAATGGTGATGCAAAGCTACAGACTGTAGTTTTCCCTGCGCTACCCGTCACCATTGGTCAGTGCTTGAAACATGTTTAACCGGCCTGTCAGGACGAAGAATGACTGAGAAGTGACCAACTGCTGTCATGGATGTTACATATAGAGTTGTAAGGGGTTTGTTTTTGTGCCCAAACTATGCTTTGTTTCTCTCTCTCTCTCTCTCTCTCTCTGCAGAACAAGTATTACCCCCTGACTTCAATAATCAGTGTCCTGTTGAGGTTGGATGATGGGAGGGAAGAGAGAGTATTTAAACTGTGTTGGCTCAATTGTGTGCAACAGCTGAGGTCTCGTCTTCAACCCCAGACTTGATATTGTGTTAAAGCAAGTAGTTTGGTCACTCTTTGTCAAACTTATTGAAGTAGTTTCTTTTCTTTGTCTCGCTGAATAATCTATGATTGAGATGTAAAAGGGAGAAGTGAGTGTTAACTTGAGTTTGTTTATTGTATGTTTTGATTCAGCTCTTATGTTTTGGTTTAAGTTTAGTGATTCTTTTATTTTTTAGGATTAGTAGGGTTATGTTAGTTAGGGAGTTATCTTATTTTGCTGTATTTTGTTTTCTTCTCTTTATAGTACAGTTAGTTGGTTAATGAGGAGTTACTCTGGTTATGTTTGTTGTTTTGGCAAAACCCCTTCCTCAAACTGATGCCCCTCTTTTCTTTTGTTTGATTTTGTAAAAAAAAAAACAAAACAAAAAAAAAACACTCTCTTTTGTGGAATATACTGTGGTTGTTGTGGATTATTGAAAAGTATTCTCATCGCTTCATAACATTAAGGTTGAACCACTGTAGTCATGACTATTTTAACAATGTTTTACTACTTTTCTGGACCTTGAATTAGTAATTTCGTTGCTTTATATTGAGGAGAGAAAACCTCTTCAATTTCATCAAAAATATCTTAATTTGTGTTCCGAAGATAAACAAAGGTCTCATGGGTGTGGAACAACATGTGAGGAATTAATGACAGAAATTTCATTTTTGGGTCAACTAACCCTTTAATTTAGGAATGTTGTTTTGAAAATAATTTGAAGTTTGACTAAAACTGACAAAAATAAAGCTATATAGAAATATTACCTAAAGCTACATAAATACATTCAAAATAACTCATAAAACAGTATATAATTAACACTAAAACAACACTGGAACAATTCATGCATGCAAATGTTTCACTTTTCACTTCAACAACCAACAACCGTTGAATTGAAACAAGTCCGCACCCAACTTTTTTTTCCATAATCAGTTTCCATGGATGTACGTCACGTTACAGAATGTGTCACTACTTCCGTTACATCGCGATTTTAAAGTTACTTACTTCTGCATATTTATCGCTAGTTACCTCAAATAACACATCCGGTTTAATGGCTCAGACATTTTAAAGGCCCACTATAGTGCCTTATAGTGGGCCTTTATAGTGCCACGCAGCATTATTCAACGTGTTGATGTAATTTAAACTGAAACAGGAAGACAGGGTGGGACATATCGAACAACTCCTCCTCCTTTTTTAAATAGACAATAGTGTTTTGTTTATATCACAGCTCGGCCAGAGCCGTAGAGCTCGGTAAAACCTCAGTTTCCTTCTAATCTCTAATGTTTCTCATCCTAATCTCCTCCATATCGCTTTAAAATATAGCATTCTGTGCAGAATTAAAAACATTTTGATTTCAGGGGGACTTTAAGGAAACTCCATCACCCCCTCTTGAGTACTGAGGTGTGTTACTGCCACAGTAATGTAAGAAAGCATATTAAGTATGTACTCTAAAACAGGGCAGCACTCTCACATTGCACTGACCCAGCGTACACATCTGCGTTTGTGTACTTGCATAAATTACATGTCTGGCTTATAAATAAACATTATCAAAAAAGTTAAAAATATTTCACAATCAGTAGACGACACAAATAGAACACAGACTTGTTCGTCATCTGTCTAGGAGCCAGATGCTACTGGAGAGCTGTGAGCAGCAGGAGAGAGAGACTGATGAAGAGTGAGAGAAAGAGTAACTGGTAAAAAAAAAAGGGAAAGGTGGAGAGTGAGGCACAAACTGTTGGCATCGCAGCGTGTGGCACCACGAGTCTGTCTGGCACCGCTGACATGTGTGAGTAATGCAAAAAGCATTACACTTTTCACAGGTGACGCACAGTGTGTAGAAACACACACAGAGCAGGAAAGTCTGCTATTTCTGAAACTAGTATGTAGGTCATTACATCGTCGTTCTAAACTAGTACGATTTTCTTGACATTTTGAAGAATGCACCCGTCGCTCTTTTCCATGCGATAATAATGTATAGGCACTGGAGATTTTAAGTCTCAAAACAGATGCAAAATCACCCTAAAAATTAAGCTGCATCCAAATATGTCTATTTCCCTACTTTTTTTATGCAAAAAGCAAGTGAAAAAGACAGTAGGAGACCTACAGTACTACTTTTGGCGAGATCAGATGGACACTTTACTATCCCATCAGGCCACAGGAGAAGAGTTGTGAATGGCAGTGAAGTGAATTGCTGTGACAAAAGATGTGAGATGCAAGTGCAACAGTCAAACATGTCTGTCTAGCAAAGAAAGATATAAACTATAATATGACGTCAAACCCAGAAAACTAATTCACGGCTGGTTCCCTTGAGATTTTCCTATGGGGTTTTATTATGGGATTTTTCAATTTATGAGTAAAATAAAGCCTGCGATATACATAATTTGACAGTACTTCGACGTTTTGTTCTACAACGTAAATTACACATATTGAAAACGTGAATTTTGAAGCAGTTATGTTTATTTTTGAAAACGTATGTTTCGTATTAACTACATGAGACAGTTTGGGGTGTGAGTGTATGCAGTTTACGTGCACATCATATTGCATATAAGTATATAAAATGTAATTTCAACTATCAGAAGAGTATGCACATACTTGTACACGCACTGCCGGATTTTTGTAACCGCGTATTCTTTATACGTGTGCATTTAATTTTTTGCAATAATTCTGACGTAGAACATGGAAGCACTGCACAGCATTCACTACGTCAACAGCGTAGGAGACTGACATAAAAGACAAAAAGTTGTTGAATAAAGTTATTTTTGTTTTGTTTTTGCGCACAAAAAGAATTGTCGTCGTTTCATAACATTAAGGTTGAACCACTGCAGTCACATGGCCTATTTTAACGATGTCTTTACTACTTTTATGGATCTCAAAAGGTGCAATGACGATGCTGCCTATCTGTGGTTCAGAAACCCTCGGATTTCATCAAAAATATCTTAATTTGTGTTCAAATGAAGATCTTACTGGTTTGGAACGACATGAGGGTGATTAATGAGGGTGAGTAATTAATGACAGAAGTTTTATTTTTGGGTGAACTAGGCTTTTAATCAAAGAACAAAGGTGACAAAGAAAATTACTCTTTTGCAGCTTTAATAAGGATTAATCTATATTTAATTTAGAATTTAGGCAGTGCAGACTATTTGATAACTTTATTCAATATATATTTCCTACCTGTTAGACTGGACCTAATATTTATGTGAGGATTGTTCTAAGTTCACTTAAATTAAAAGTTATATTTTTTGAAGCCTAATAAATGTGAAGAAGAAAAAAAATGATAGCTGTAATGTTGAATGACTATAATTAATGTTTAAAATTGGAGAAAAAATCATTTTCTTAGAGACATCAGTAGCAGTTAGTATCAGTGATACTGGCCATTCATAAAATATACTGTCTTTTTAAAGGTGCCCTAGAATTAAAAATTGAATTTATATTGGCATAGTTAAATAACAAAAGTTCAGTACATGGAAATGACATACAGTGAGTCTCAAACTCCATTGTTTCCTCCTTCTTATATAAATCTCATTTGTTTAAAAGACCTCCGAAGAACAGGCGAATCTCAACATAACACCGACTGTTACGTAACAGTCAGGATCATTAATATGTACGCCCCCAATATTTGCATATGCCAGCCCATGATCGAGGAATTATACAAGGGCAGCCAGTATTAACGTCTGGAGCAGCACAGCCGAATCATCAGACTAGGTAAGCAAGCAAGAACAACAGCGAAAAATGGCAGATGGAGCAATAATAACTGACATGATCCATGATAACATGATATTTTTAGTGATATTTGTAAATTGTCTTTCTAAGTGTTTCGTTAGCATGTTGCTAATGTACTGTTAAATGTGGTTAAAGTTACCATCGTTTCTTACTGTATTCACGGAGACAAGAGCTGTCTGTCACGGAGACAAGAGCCGACACTTACACTCTGTATAATTCATAAACACAACTTCATTCTTTAAAAATCTCCCCAACAGTGTAGCATTAGCTGTTAGCCACGGAGCAAAACCTCAAACTCATTCAGAATCAAATGTACATCCAAATAACATCCAAATAAATACAATACTCACATAATCCGACGCATGCATGCAGTATGCATGATGAACACTTTGTAAAGATCCTTTTTGAGGGTTATATTAGCTGTGTAAACTTTGTTTATGCACTGTTTAAGGCAAGCGCGAGCTCCGGGGGCGGAGAGCGCAAGCATTTAAAGGGGCCGCAGCCTGAATCGGCGCATTTCTAATTATGCCCCAAAATTGGCAGTTAAAAAAATTTATAAAAAAAAAATCTATGGGGTATTTTGAGCTGAAACTTCACAGACACATTCATGGGACACCTTAGACTTATATTACATCTTGTAAAAAAACATTCGATGGCACCTTTAATTTTTTTTCTACATTAATTTGGAGATTAACTGTGGAATTATTACATTATAAAATATATATAAAAAAGTATAAAATGTTTTTAATCACGATTAATCACAGAACAAATTGTGATTAATATTTTTTTGTTTGTTTTGTTTTGATTGACAGCACTATTTACAACATTTTATTGAGAAATCTAAAGAAATGTCATAATTGCACAATATATTGGTACCATGTTGGTTATTGTAGATATTTGAGTTTTATCATTTGTTTTATTCACTTTTTACATTATTATGAAACAGGAAGCACAAACTACGCAAAAGCAGCAGTCCCTCTGGTGCACTAAGCGTCCGAATTCACTTGCTCGTTTTTATGTGGGCTATATTAGTGGACTAATGAACTTTAGGGGGCGATTTCAGACATGGTTAATGCATCCCCATAAAATCATAAATGTGGTCCATAAGACTTGTGCACTAATCTTCCGAAGCCATTCCATAGCTTTGTGTAACCAACATACATTTTTATTACATTTTTTAAATTCTACCTTAATAAAGGTACCAAATAAAACACAACATGTTTAATTGTAAGGGTCAGAAATAGGATGGAACACTACAACTAATATGTTTTGGGTGCAAAAAACTTGAACACTTTAACATTAAATCAATGAAGAGGAATGAGCAGTTGTGCTTAACCAAGTTTTGGTTGAAACCGCTAATTAAATAGGAGGGGTTTGACACATTCTGAAGTTAACATCCTGCCATCACCAGTCATTGCCAGCCACCTGCCACCTCAAGTAAAGTCGATTTAGTGGACTGACAAACTTAACCAGAGTCAAAACCCGTGCCAGGCTCCACGCACACACAGCATCCAGCTCAAAAGACAGGTGCCAACGCTCAGGGCCACGTTAAGGTCGTTTGTACAGCCAACAGCCATTGCCACATACTCCCAACTGGAAACATACCAGTTGCCCGGCAACAGCGGTGACATCAGCAGCCCTCATCACCAAAGCCCCCCACCTCTTCACAGCAGGAGTTGCGTCTTAAAATAGCACACAGATTATTATCGGGTCTCAAAAGCGCCAACCTTTCTTTCATTTTCTGTGTGCTGGATGAGCATTGCTGCTGAGAATAATAATTAAACGACACATTTACATGTGTGTGTGCATGTGTGTTTGAGATTGCAAACACATACTGTTTGATTTAAGCAACACACTACAAGGGGCAGTGCTATATTTTTAATATAGCCACTAAAAAGCACATTAACAGTTATTTTAGTATTTTGATACTATTATAGTATGTATTCATATTTTGAATTAATTAGCTGTTATTTTTATATTTTCATTTTTCATTCATTTTAATTAAAGTTTTAGTAATTTTGTTATGTGGTTTTGTCATCTAATAGTTATTTCAGTTTTTTTTTTTTTTTTTTCAATTCAGAATTTTGAATAGCTTAAGTTTTAGTTACAATAACAACAATGATTGTAAATTCTTAATTACCACACAATAAAATTAAGGATATAAAATTGATTTTCAACATCATTTTATTTGCACAATATATCGGTACCATACTGATTATTTTCGATATTTGAGTATTATTGTTATTGGTCGATATTGGATTCTTCATCATTCATGGCTATTTCTGTTATTTTAAATTTTGATTACCTCTGCCGTCATCTAACGCTAACTTAATCTTTAAAAACACTTGTACTTTAATAATGTTAAATGAAATCTTCACCCAATTTCAAAACAAATATCCATTTTTCGTACTGTACACAATAATTCTATGATGCCTACACTCAGCATTTCAAATAATTGATTTTTAGTGTTTCATTTCTATTTAGACAAAACTAAATCTAAATTTCTATTTAGATAAACCATTTAGAAATATAATTATCAGCTTATCGTATTGGCAAGAATAGCAATTGGCCTTTATGGGTGCACAATTATCATTTGATAGTAGCTGCACTAATGTTGACCAATCAGCATTAAGAACACATTTTATAATAACTGCTGCATTCATCCCCAAGATAAAGCATGCCAACATGTTTCTGTATGTGTTTATATATGTGTGTGTGTGTGAGAGAGAGACAGAAAGAGAGAGAGAGACTGTCACAGCAGCTTGACTCCTGATATTGCGATGCACGCATGAGCCTGGAGAAGTTTGAGCTGGTAATGGCATAGATAATGAAGATTCAAATCACTTCCACTTTATTTCAGAAAAGCATCGCACCAGCGCAACCAAACTGCTGTTACACTACACCTCATCAGCTCTTCTAATCAAATCTCGCTCTGTGCCACTGAACAATTCAAACACGCCGTGGCGTTTGTGTGTTTGCAAGCCAAGGTGGAGATGTGTTTCAAGAAGGGTAATAATACGACTCGTCTCGGTGGCGGTGCATAAACGTGCTTTTAATCGTGAATTGGATGGAGAGAGGGTGAAATTATAAACGGAGGACGGGACACACACAACCTCATTCATCACATTAAGTACTTTAGCCTCTCTGACCCTGCGCTCACACGTAAACACACTGTTACCGTTCATGCATCAATACAGATCTGACACTGCTTTTAAATATGTGCTGTCAAATGACACACAAAGAGTTTATAAGTACCCAATAGAAAAATGGATGTGAGAACAAGGGGAGAGGTGATTCAGTTCATTTTGTACAAATATTCTCTGGTCAAACTTGGAACCTGTTTATTTCTCTGAGATATTTATGAGCTGAATATGTTTTTCAGCCAATATAGAATGAGGAGGTAACCTAATTCATTATACATGTGATGGTTTATGAATCCTGCTGGCAATAGGGGTTATGAATATCAAAAGAAGTGTACTGTTTTTCAGACAATCCATTTCAGGCTTGCCAGGGAAATAAGGGTGACTTTAAGGTCAGGAACTAGCAACATGAATAAACAAACAACAGAAAGTTGCACCTTTGCCACTTGCCACTTATTTTAGTGAAGCGTACAGAAACTTGGATATGTATCAATCTGTTTTTGTACTGTTTTCTGTCATTTCCTTTCAACTAAGGCAGGGGTGTCCAATCCTGCTCCTGGAGGGCCACTGTCCACAATGAAACCCACCTGAAGCAGCTACTCAAGGTCTTAAAGGCATACTAGAAACTTCCAGGCAGGTGTGTTGAGGCAAGTTGGAGCTAAGTGGCCCTCCAGGACAGATCCTGAACTAAGGTGTTAGACAGTGCCATTATCAAGTTTTTTTTTTTAAACATGCCAGACTTGTTCATTTGTTATAATCATTTATACAACAGTTCTTTCTGGTTCTCGAATCTGATTGGCTGAGAGCCGTGCGATATTCTAGTGATAACAGCACTCCTATCTTTTCACCATTTGTATCACTCCGCTTGAAGTGACTGTCATGGAGGCCGAGCAAATACACTGTATTTTTTACAAATACTACACTTGTTGTACCACAAACTGTAGATTTAAGGTGAGAATGTAGTTGTTTAGACCTGAAATATGTGACTCATATTTAATCATAGCGCCTATTTTACAATTTGTTTAGACGTTTTCGGAGATGCGAGCTCCAGGCCATCAGCGGCTGCTCAGTGCTCGTGTACCCGCCGAGAACAGCTTCATCTCGGCCAGTGCATCTGGGATTTGCCGCTGGCTCTTAAAGGTGCCCTAGAACTTTTTTTTAAAAGATGTAATATAAGTCTAAGGTGTCCCCCCTGAATGTGTCTGTGAAGTTTCAGTTTCAGTTAAAAATAGATTTTTTTTCATTCATTTTTTTAACTGCCTATTTTGGGGCATAATTAGAAATGAGCCGATTCAGGGTGTGTGGCCCTTTAAATCTGGTGCTCCACGCCCCAAGAGCTCGCACTTGCCTTAAACAACATAAAAAAAGTTCAAACAGCTAATATAACCCTCAAAATGCATTGATTCTGAATGAGTTTGAGGCTATGCTCCGTGGCTAACGGCTAATGCTACACTGTTGGAGAGATTTATAAAGAATGAAGTTGTGTTTATGAATTATACAGACTGCAAGTGTTTAATAATGAAAATAGCGACGGCTCTTGTCTCCGTGAATACAATAAGAAACTATGGTAACTTTAACCACATTTAACAGTACATTAGCAACATGCTAACGAAACATTTAGAAAGACAATTTACAAATATCACTAAAAATATCATGTTATCATGGATCATGTCAGTTATTATTGCTCCATCTGCCATTTTTTGCTATTGTTCTTGCTTGCTTACCTAGTCTGATGATTCAGCGCTGCACAGATCCAGACGTTAATACTGGCTGCCCTTGTCTAATGCCTTTCATAATGTTGGGAACATGGGCTGGCATATGCAAATATTGGGTGCGTACACCCCGACAGTTACGTAACAGTCGGTGTTATGTTGAGATTCGCCTGTTCTTTGGAGGTCTTTTAAACAAATGAGATTTATATAAGAAGGAGGAAACAATGGAGTTTGAGACTCACTGTATGTCATTTCCATGTACTGAACTCTTGTTATTTAACTATGCCGAGGTAAATTCAATTTTTGAATCTAGGGCACCTTTAAACATGAGATATAATTCATTTTGGGTACATAAAAACTTATTAATCTATTACTTGTTCCTGACCAAATCGAATTGGGCTATATTTAACTTAATCATTTAATATTAAGGCTATATTTAACTTGCATCTTGTAAAGCAATGCTTTTGTATTTTTCACTTAATTATACAATTGTGTTTATTTCATATAGTCATTTTTAATGGCTATTGTTGTTCATTTAAATATTTTTGTTCAATAAATGTTATTTTAACTTTCAAAAGTTTGGGATCAGTATGATTTTTTAATGTTTTTAAAAGAAGCCTCTTCTGCTCACCAAGGCTGCATTTATTTAACCAAAAACACTGTAAAACAGTAATGTTGTGGAATATTATTACAATTCAAAATGTTTTCTATTTTAAAATGTCATTTTCAGCATCATTCCTCTAGTCTTCAGTGTCACTTGATCCTTCAGAAATCATTCTACTATGCTGATTTGGTGCTCAAGAAATTATTCCTGTTATTATCAATTTTGAAAACTCTTTTGTGGAAACTGTGATGCATTTTTTTTTTTTTAAGATTCTTCATTTCAGTTTTCTTGAATAGAAAGTTCAAAACAACAGCATTTATTTGAAATAAAACATTTAAAAACATTATAAATGTCCTTACTCTACATTTTTTAAACAAATTGATACACCCCTTCTGGATAAAAACATAGCGATCCCAAACTTTTTGGCAGTGTATCTGGATGTAGTACCGCCCACCCTAATCCCAGCTAATAGAGTGCCACTCAAACTTGAATCAAACATGTATTTGATCTGTTTAAATCAGACATTACTTGACTCATCATCTGCTGAGAGGAATCACATTATGCCAAACACTGATATCAATACCAGCTGATGTCAACAGCTGAGGATCACCCTTCATCTTAGGCTTTGTTCAGACTTTTTTTTTGGCATACTTGAAAGAAATCCATTTGTTTGTACTATGAACAGCAAAAAAAACACAAAAAAAAACCCAACTCTATAAAATCCATTTCAAAACCAATTCAAATTGGATGATTTATTGTAAGTCTAAATGTTCAGATCAGATTTGCATAGCAGTGAGTTAGTGTAAGTTAATTTGGATGAAATTACAAAATGTGTCATTATTGACAATGTTCTGTACAATGTAATGTACTTCGGAAAGAGTCCACAATGGCAGCTTACAGTGGTTACAGAAGAACATTTCTTGGTGTTGTGCTGATGCTTATGTCATTACTATGGCAACTGATGTATACGTGTGAACAATAAGTCTGAATCTAAGAAAACAGATATGATTGACTGTGAACAATGCCTTAAAAGACAAGAAGTGCATTATGAAACAGGCAATAGGAAATGGCAGAAGGAATGAACCTGAGTGTGGCAGTGACTCACCAGTTTGCCACCAGTGATCCAGCACTGGGACTCCAAAACTCCTCTTGGCCCATTCGAGGGTCTCTATATCACAGCGCTCTCCGGCAACAAACAAGTTCCTCAGCCTACAAAAAGAAAAAAACAGCTCTTAGAAAGTCTGTAAACTTCAGAGCAGTCTCATGTGTCCCCGAAGAGTTTGCAGGAAAAAAAAATGTGTTAAGAGAAACCTGCATTAAATATTTGCTTAACTCATTCTTGTAGTAAAGAAACAAGAAGAACTGACAAGCGGTGATTGGATGAAGCACAGCGGGTGAAAAGGTGAGGACTCACTGTTCCTGACATCAATCCTCAAACAAGGAGTGGATTAAACCGTGCTGCGGGTGGTCACATCACACAATCCTTTCATCATCTCAAGTCTACAGTAAACTACAGCCGTAATACCGAAGGGATGCTCACTAAGGAGCAAAGTCAAAACATCTTTTCATCACTGAAGCATGTTTGAAATGCTAATACTAGGAACAGTAAGTGAATTCGACTGATTTGGTAGCTTGACAAGCACAAGCTAAGCTAAGTCATTAAGCTGATTTATTTTTAGACTCTCTTTGCATTTGCATTCGATTCAAAATGTTACTACAAATGCTACTACTAATGCAAATAAAAATGTTCCAAATACAAATAAAAATATAACTGCAAGGAGCAATTAAGGGGCCAAGCACAACAGAAGCAAGCAAGGAAGCTAGCAGCAGACCAACAATGTCATAATGGACTATGATAGCAACTGAGACAAAGACACTGTATGTCAGTTTTGAAGTCAAACAGACCAACAGTACTGTAGTTAGAGCCAATTTCATGTTTTATTCAATTATAGTGCCACCAAGTGATGCAGTCCCACTGCTTTTTTTTGTGTGTCCTCAGAGTGCCCCCATACATAAGCTTGTCAAATTTGGTGAAAATATCTAATTTCGTTTAGGAGTCATATATATTTATAGGTATGAACACATAAAAACAACTAACTGTAACACAGTTCGTAAATACGGGAAGAAGGAGGTGGGAACCGGCGAACATTCAATGTAACTTTAATATAAAATAAACAAAGAACAAAATGAAAGTAATGCCGGCAGACCCTCGCGGACGTCTGCCGGCCACACAAACATAATAAAACATAACATAAAGTCCAGGCCTGGTCCTCTCTCGTCCTTCACGGTCGTCGCTCCTCCGTGAGAGACTGAAGGCCGGTGCGCCTCCCAGGTGTAGCTCGTTAACTCTCGCGCCGTTCCCTCACGGCTCTCGCCCGCCCTGGTCGCCACACTAACATTTTGAAATTACTATCAAAATGTTGACATTTGGCCATTAGCACATAGCCAACAACCTATGTTTTTGATTTCCCTATGGTTTTTCCGTCTCGATCGGACTAACGGTTTCAAAGACATTTACGAAAGTTGTTTAAACGCTAAATCACAATGTTGCACTAACTATAAGGCAAAACCTAGCATGTTTGGTATCGTTGGACTCGGCAAGGATTCAGCAATCTAAGGAGATGACTCCCGTGAAAATAAGTCAACCACATCCAAAAGTTAGAAGCATGTAATTATTTCGCTGGTACAAAACTTCTCAGGGTCCTTTCAGGGCATCGTGCCGATGACCCATACCGAGTTTCGTAACGATACACTAATGTGTTCATAAAATACAGCATTTTACTACAAAATCCAAAATGCATTCGACTCAGTATGCTTCCCCGAAACTAATGAGACACATTTTATGATTTTTGGGCAAACCGTTCAGAAGTTATAAGCAAAAAGAGCCATTTTTCATATCTCCGGACCAGTAGGTCCGAAACACTGCATGTAGCCTCAGGTCATGCTTGTGATGACATGTACCAAGTTTGGTCTGAATGAGATAAAGCATTGCGGAGATACAGCCTTGCGTCTATTTTGGCAAGAACTATGTAAAATTCATTCACGTGTTTGTCGAAAATGGTTTGACAAATCGACTTGAGTCCATAACTTTTTGTCAGCATGGTCTGAAGATGATCTGGTTCAATTTTCATGAAAATCGGAGCAATGGCCTAGGAGTTCGAAAAAGTAGGTTTTTTTTTAATTGTAAAATCTGATTAACAACTTATTAATTCAGAAATTACTAATAATTAATTATATAAACAATAATTAATTTAATAATTAACTGAATAGATTGAAGGTTTTGACATTTTATACAACGTTATAAAAAATGGTTATAAAAAATAGGCCTATATAATTTACTTTTATAAAACAAAAAAAACAATGACTTTGAAAAGCCATTTCTGGAAGCAAATTTTGATGCTTAATAAAATAAAAAGTTAATTGCAGACAATGGATATTGCAGATAGATAACGGCACAGTATATACAACAAGTTTAACGAAAACATACTGGAAAAATGTAATACATGAATGTAATAACTACTGTATCAATCAAATGCAAATAAATATAATGATACAGGTAGTAATTTGTATTATATCTTAAATGTATATATATCATTTATATTACACTGGGAACCTCCATTTCAAGATTTCCCCCCAAACCCCACATGGTTCATGAAAATTAATGAGTTTATTACAAATACGGAAGATTTATACTAGTGCACAATGCTATTCTAAAGTCTTATTTTGTTGCATATTATTTATATTTTCATAAACCAGTTAAGAAACGACTTAATGTTTAGGATATTTGAATGAAGTAAAACAATTTGTAATAGAATTTGTATTTGGATGCAAATCTCTTGACACATCTTACCCCAATGCTTCTGATACAACTACCGTTTTAAGTATAATGATTCGTAGCTAATCTTTAGCCAAATAATTTACCTGTTTTTTTTTTTTTTTTAATTGGCAAATTCACCAACAAGTACTGATATATATTTTATATTTCTAAAATTTTACAACCTGAATAAATTTACTTTGCCACAAAATTAATTTCACCTGCCACATAGAAAATTTAGTTTGACATGCAAAAAAAAAAAAAAAACAGTTTAACTTGTGCACAGTTTACTAGATTAAAAGGACAACACATCTAACCCCAATCTCCTCTATATAATCCCCCTCCATAACTGAATCTCTCTGAGTCAGTGTTTATGATCAAGTAACCATATTAAAGCGGAGTTCCTTTCCCTGTTTCACTTCAGGGTCAAACAATGCAGAAGCTATTCAATTACCAAGTTCACATACGAGTCAAGGTCACATACGCGTGATCTGCATTACAACAAGCTGGAGTCTGTTGGGGTCAAAACACCATACACTAGCACACACCTTCTCTCCCCCCACATCTCAATGCCTGTCATGTTCAGAGGCACAATCATTTGCCAGTGACCAGCATGTACTTTGGCCCGCCCTCATACACTAGTTGTACCTGAGACTAGAAGAGTTTGTGTTGTGGACATGTCAAGAAGACGCATTTTTCTGCTCTGCAAAAGCAAATCCACTTTGCATGCACTTCAAAAGGATGAGGACTCGCGCTCTAATTAATACGGTAAAACCAACGCTATCATTACTGATTATAATACTGATTATGTCCGATGTACTATCTTGTCCTTTTAACAGTTAAGGGGTTTTCCCATGACTGACAGCGATAGTCAAAGAATTTGTCAGTTGCATCTTGTTCTGTGTTCACAACAATTCAGTCTTTTCAATGTAAAAGTCTTCGCTACTGACTGACTGACTCACTCATAAAGACAGTCTTTGCTGCCATCTACTGGCATAATAATGTAACTTCTGTTGCTGTTCACGGTCAGGAACTATTTTTTCAGCGGAAGGAAGGCTTTTAGTGATTTTACTTCATGAAAGTTGCATTGATACATATATTTTTTGGCTTTAATATTTGTATTTTGCAGTAACCGTTTTATAAAAGCAATAAGGTGCTAGTGCTGAAGGGGTTGCAGGCACTTTGCATCGTGCCTAACAATGCCCTTCAGCCGTGACTTATTCACGATACAGCACAGCCTCTCATACCTTATTGCTTACGTAT
Source organism: Ancherythroculter nigrocauda (assembly GCA_036281575.1). Classification (NCBI taxonomy): domain Eukaryota; kingdom Metazoa; phylum Chordata; class Actinopteri; order Cypriniformes; family Xenocyprididae; genus Ancherythroculter; species Ancherythroculter nigrocauda. The sequence continues at coordinate 18,529,022 of VTFQ01000011.1, read as the reverse complement.
ACAAGTGCTGAGGAAATTCAGATATGGTAATTGACGTTTCGTTTCCGACACACGCTAGAAGGAGACCAATCACAATAGACTGGGTCACCTGACCAATCAGAGCAGACCAGGCTCTCGGAAACAGTGTTAATGTCGTTGACGAATAATTTGTCATAATTTTTGTCAACAACATTTTTTCACAGAAGAAAACGAGACGATGACTAAATAAAAATGCATCTTGAATGACTAAAACTATGTCTACTCCAATTGCGCACTCTACAGGCTCACGCAGGCTCTTCAGACTGCTTCGCAATTAATGAATAGCACACATTTATGCCAAGCGATTGCTTATAAGCTAATGTTGATGAATTATGAGAATGGTTACTATATGATATTTATATGGTAATATGGTTGTAAGAATGCATATTATCCCCCTCATTTGAACTTAAATGAGCAGCCTGCTACAGTGCAGACTGCAGACATTTCAGAATAAAAGTCACGGTGTATTTCGGGATGGTTTATGGTTATTATTTTTTCCTGGTCATTAATGTTATTTTGTTTACACAAACTGTATTTAATTTCATTTAATTTCTATTTAATACATAGTAAACTACTGTATCTTCTATCACAGGAAGGAAAGACTAAGAACATTATTTAACACATTATTCAATTTACTTTACAAGAATAATTGTTATTATAGTTAACTAAACCTAAAACCATAAAAAACGTCATTACTTGAAATAAACATATATAAATTAAAAATAAATATATATAAAAATGTAAACTTATTTTATTTCATCTAGTTTCTAAGTTTTGTTTAACCTGATGTATTAAAGGTGCCCTAGAATTAAAAATTGAATTTATATTGGCATAGTTAAATAACAAGAGTTCAGTATATGGAAATTACATACAATGAGTCTCAAACTCCATTGTTTCCTCCTTATATAAATCTCATTTGTTTAAAAGACCTCCGAAGAACAGGCGAATCTCAGCATAACACAGACTGTTACGTAACAGTCGGGATCATTAATATGTATGACCCCAATATTTGCATATGCCAGCCCATGTTCAAAGCATTACACAAGGGCAGGACGTCTGGATGTGCACAGCTGAATCATCAGACTAGGTAAGCAAGCAAGAACAACAGCGAAAAATGGCAGATGGAGCAATAATAACTGACATGATCCATGATAACATGATATTTTTAGTAATATTTGTAAATTGTCTTTCTAAATGTTTCATTAGCATGTTGCTAATGTATTGTTAAATGTGGTTAAAGTTACCATCGTTTCTTAATGTATTCACGGAGACAAGAGCCGTCGTTATTTTCATTATTAAACACTTGCAGTCTGTATAATTCATAAAAACAACTTCATTCTTTATAAATCTCTCCAACAGTGTAGCATTAGCCGTTAGCCATGCAGCATAGCCTCAAACTCATTCAGAATCAAATGTAAACATCCAAATAAATACAATACTCACATAATCCGACACATGCATGCAGTATGCATGATGAACACTTTGTAAAGATCCATTTTGAGGGTTATATTAGCTGTGTAAACTTTGTTTATGCACTGTTTAAGGCAAGGTGGCGGGGAGCGCGAGCATTTAAAGGGGCCGCAACATGAATCGGCGCATTTCTAATTATGTCCCAAAATAGGCAGTTAAAAAAATGAATTTAAAAAAATCTATGGGGTATTTTGAGCTGAAACTTCACAGACACATTCAGGGGACACCTTAGACTTATATTAAATCTTGTAAAAAAATGTTCGATGGCACCTTTAAAATAACTAAAACAGAAATAAAAAACTATATAGACATTTAAAAGCAAAAACTAAAAGACAAACACAAAAAATTACTAAAATGTTTAACTAAAATTACAATGAAAGCAGAAAAACTAAAAATCAAATCTAATCAATTTTTTAAACAAAAACTATAATAGTACCTCAATGATAAGTGTGTCAATCCTTGACACTGTACTGAATTGAGCTCTGTTTTTGTGTGTTTTTGCACTTGAACGGTCAAAAATCGTCCATTTTGGTGAGTAAAGAACAGTTGGCTGTCTTAAGTGAACATAAACAGTTTGGAGAATATCAGATGTCTATCAGTGTATTGGATCTGTGTATTGTTAGAGAAATGCTTACTTAATGCATTACAATTGACCTAAAACCTTTAGATTTTAGTCAAAAGACTATGACTAAAACTAAATCAAAATTTGGGAGGGGTTTAGTGAGAACAGATCTTTTATGGAACTGTTTCAGACACTATGAGAAAAGAGTTGATGCTGCAATGTAAATTATGAGAAAAAGAAAGTGTTTTTTGACCATGGATGCATGTACACATATTGTAGGAGACCTCCAAAACAAAATTAGAAACCTTTAAAGGTGCCCTAGAATCAAAAATTTAATTTACCTTGACATAGTTGAATAACAAGAGTTCAGTACATGGAAATGACATACATTGAGTCTCAAACACCATCGTTTCCTCCTTCTTATATAAATCTCATTTGTTTAAAAGACCTCCAAAGAACAGGCGAATCTCAACATAATACCGACTGTTATGTAACAGTCGGGATCATTAATATGTACGCCCCCAATATTTGCATATGCCAGCTCATGTTCAAGCATTAGACAAGGGCAGGCAGTATCAAAAAAATAAAAAAAAAATAAAAAAAATCAAACAATAGCGAAAAATGGCAGCGCGAGATTTAAAGGGGCCGCAGCCTGAATCGGTACATAGTTAATGATGCCCCAAAACAGGCAGTTAAAAAAATGTATTAAAAAAATCTATGGGGTATTTTGAGCTGAAACTTCACAGACACATTCAGGGGACACCTTAGACTTATATTACATCTTGTAAAAACTGGTTCTAGGGCACCTTTAAAATAGCATAATGGGGAACTTTAATTAAACAAAAACTGAGTGACATTGCAGCTTACTGTAAAGAAAAAAAGCTCATGACAACATAAAAAAATAACACTGATGTATATCAAACAGGATAATTCACTATATTGTGCAAAAGTGTAAGTAGGCAAAAAGATTGCACTACAACTTGTGCAACAAAGGTATCCATTTGCAACAGTATGTTTACAAATCCATGGATGTATTAGATTCAGGAATCCAGGTGGACATATCTATTGCAGCGACCTGCTGCAGGTGTGGGTTAACATCGGCCTTATGATCTTGGTGAGAGGGCAGATCCTGATCTTACAGTGTTCGCTGTAGATTCTCTGAGCTGGAAAATTCTATTGAATTGAGTCGTGCCCTCTAGCATGCATTTAAACCCACACTGAGAGCAGCAGGTTATAGCGCAGACACGAGAGACACACTCCAGGACTGAGAGCCTATGCTTTTGTGCAAAAGTCACGCATTGCACAGCTTCTTTGGGTTGAGCTGAATTGCCCTTCCTTCCATTTCATCTTTGCAAATGTCTGTCATGCTTGTGTCATTTAAGTACAAAAATAAAAAATGGCTTAAGTATTCATTAAAGGGATAGAAAAAATGAACATTTTGCCATCAATTACTTACCCTCAAGTTGTTCCAAACCTGTTCACAAAAGAAGATGTTTTAAAGAATGTTGGTAACCAGACAGTTGACGGTAGCCATTGACTTCAATACTATTTTTTTCCCCCCCATACCATGAAAGTCAATGGCTACCATCAACTGTCTGGTTACCAACATTCTTTAAAACATCTTCTTTTGTGTTCAACAGATGTAATAAAGTCATAAAGGTTTGGAACAGCTTGAGGGTGAGTAAATGATGAAAGAATTTTCATTTTTGGGTGAACTATCCATTTAAGGGTCATAGCATAATAATTAAGCCAGCAAAATAAAGCCAGTTTAAAAGGAAATAATGGCCTTGTGATTACTATGATTTACATAAGCCAAGTGTGGAAAAAACACAACTGATTTTTATGCAGCATAAATATTTATGAGGTGTCAAAAAATGTAAATGAGCACCATCTACTAAATGACAATCTCTATTATGCTATTATTAATCTAGCTGGGTCCACTATGCTCATAAAATTGTATTGTGTATTATAAAAGATTTCCCTTAAAGTAAATTCTGTTTTAAGTTCCCAAGTTTCTATTAATCAAGAATCCTGGAAGAAAAAATAAATAAATAAATAAACTATATTATATATATATATATATATAATAAGAAATGTTATCATAACAAATAATAATACAATGAGAAATCAAAAATACAATAAAACTTAATTATTTATTTTAATTTATTTAATTATAAGAATATAAGAATTCAAAACATTCATAATGTTTTCAAAAAATAAAATAAATTCCACAATTTAAATGAAGTCAGGCACATGACCACCCATATTTATATGATAAAGACAAATCATTCAAATCATTCATTCAAATCAGAAACTCTGTGATAAAGAAATAATGAGAAAGCTGGATGGATACTACTAATCCTAAATTCTATGAGAACTGGCTGAAATGGCTTTTACTCTGATCTTAAACATTTGCAGGGCACATTTCAGCACAAATTATGTTGTGAATCTGCCAAAATTTAATGCAGGCTTTGCAAAGAGGCTGTTATTACTGGATGGGGCAGTTCAAAAGTGCAGCACATTACAGTACATGCGAGTCTTAAAAGAACCGCAGCAAGAGAGTCAAATTTATTACTGAGCACATGACAGATGATGAGGTTATTAAAAGGTAAAGCTGCATGATTTATATACAGGCTAAGTAAGTTTAGTTCATGCTCAGATGAAGTGAAGATGGCATTGTTTAAAGCATATTGTACACCACTTTATACTACTCATTTGTGGTTAAATTGTAGGATAGCAAGCTTACAGAGACTTCAAGTTGCTTACAATGATGCAATGACTTTTAATTCTTTTAAAGAGACCTAGATTTCACAGCACAAGTGAGATGTGTGTGGTTGCAGGAGTTAATACTTTTGAAGCAGTTTAACCAAATCTTATGTATGAATTTCTTTGCTGGCTTAATGCTTCCAAAAAAGAAAATAATGTGGACTTATTGTATATAAGGGTCAGTACTACACGCTTTTGATCCAAGTTGTGGAGACATTGATTTGTAACCTTTTTATTTATTTATTATTTTGCTGTTGTATTTTGTTCATTTTATGTATTGTGTGTTTTTAATTTGGACCTTGAGTCTGTAATAAAGTGTGATGATGAGGAGAATGAAAATGGTCACGTACAGTAAAGCTACATTCAGTTTTTTGCGCAATAAAACTTGATTAACATTGTAGATCATAGGGATAAAAGGGTAAAGCTACAGTATACCTCCACCACACATCAATGTGATTCGTTTTCTGATTATTTTTCTCCAGGGTGAGAGCTTTCATAACCATCTATTAATTGGACATTTATGTAAATGATTAATGACCATGTGACTGAGCCTTTAAACTGGCACTGAATAGTTATTACAGGCAGAATATCATTTGAGTGCAAGAAAGAAAAGGAATTGCTGCTCCGTAATGAAGCGGTACTTTAGTTTAAATCAAAGCCATAACCATTGTATAGCAGCTCTATACTGCTTAATTGAAACACATCCATTACTATCACCATGGTAACTGCACTTTTTTTGCCCCCCAAATGCACTGTCGCAGCACACAGCAACATAGTGTTTGTAGACAAACATCCACACAAGAATCAACACTGTAATGGCATTTCTATTACACTAAAAAAGATCCATAGAGTGCCTATGCTAAATTTTGCTAGACAAAGTAATGATTTGGGGGACAAAACAGTGGCAACAGACATAAGATAAAATGGAAAACGATGTTTTTAGAACTATTATTTTAATTTAGGTGTCTACAATGTTGCTCCCCAAACTGCAACTAAGCAGGGAAATGACTTGACCAAGCTGTGAACTGTTTTTGCATTATTTAAAAATTCATCACCATTAACATAACTGGCCCTTCATTGCTAAGTCCCATTCATTTAAGATCGCACTCAATCAGATAATACAGAAGCCTTGCTTTTGTGTGGGAAAGAAAGTATACTGAATGAAAGCCTGATGTCCAATAAGTCACCATTTCTTTTGAAATATAAGCGGGCAAACAGCACAATAGTGATGTGCAAAAAATATTTAAATGTACCAAGGCTGATGTTTATATTGTAAAGTGGCCCCAAAAAGTATTTGGATACTTAAAGGGTTAGTTCACCCAAAAATGAAAATTCTGTCATTTATTACTCACCCTCATGCCGTCTCACACCCGTAAGTTGATCTTCGGAACCTTTCAAAACCTTTGTTGATATTCAGAACACAAATTAAGATATTCTTGTTGAAATCCGATGACTCAGTGAGGCCTCCATAGCCAACAATGACATTTCCTCTCTCAAGATCCATTAATGTACCAAAAACATATTTAAATCAGTTCATGTGAGTACAGTGGCTCAATATTAATATTATAAAGCGACGAGAATATTTAGTTTTTTTGGCACACCAAAAATAACGACTTATTTAGTGATGGCCGATTTCAAAACACACCTTCAGGAAGATTTGGAGCGTTATGAATCAGCGTATCGAATCATGATTCGGATTGCGTGTCAAACCGCCAAACTGCTGAAATCACGTGACTTTGGCGCTCCGAACAGATGATTTGATACACTGATTCATAACGCTCCGAAGCTTCATGAAGCAGTGTTTTGAAATCGGCCATCACTAAATAAGTTGTTATTTTGGGGTTTTTTTTGGCGCACCAAAAATATTCTCGTCGCTTTATAATATTAATATTGAACCACTGTACTCACATGAACTGATTTAAATATGTTTTTAGTACCTTTATGGATCTTGAGAGAGGAAATGTCATTGCTCCCTATGCAAGCCTCACGGAGCCATCGGATTTCAACGAAAATATCTCAATTTGCGTTCCGAAGATGAATGAAGGTCATATGGGTCTGGAACGGCATGAGGGTGAGTAATAAATGACAGAATTTTCATTTTTGGGTGAACTAACCCTATAATCCACAATTAAAAATGTATTTTGTATCATATAACAAAAAAGCAAAACAAGTTGCATTTATTTTAAAAGAACAGCACACAAAAAAACACTTTTCAAACAAAACATTTTACAAAATTATGGTTTCAAAATATAGACAAAAAGTCTTTCTGGTCAAACATGTTTAAAGTCACTGGCCCTCATTTACAAAACAAACAAATTACAGAAAACTGGGCATATATGGTAATTTCCACACAAAATGTGCCGTTTATCAATATGAATGTGAGTGGTGGCTACGATCAAATCTCAAGTCACGTTTTTGCGTGCAGCAATGTAAATCTGGCTCAGAAAACTAAAAAGGAAAGCAGCATTTGCCACTTGTTTTCATACTTTGTATCTAATGCAGTGACATTCAGACAGCGGACATCCAGTGGAATGCCACGCGTTCAATTGTTTTTTCTTCGTACCTTTTAAGATTATTGTTTTGATATGCTATTGAGATCCGGAGAAAAGACGGAAACATTCAGATATTTTTAAGTGTGACATAAAGCTTAAAGTATACTTCGCCGTCCCACGTTCCATAATGGTCCCCGTGCTGTCTGTGTGATGTATTTTTCATCATCAGGAGAGACTGTGGACGTCCGCAAACCGCATCCACGTGCAGCCCAGCATAACAAATCAGGTGGAGAATTGTTATGAGAGCATTTTGCCACGTATTCATCATTTAAAAATGTGTCGCCAATGGTAAAATATTCTATTGATAGTTTGTCATTTAGTCTATCCATAACATTAATAAAGTATGTGATGGAATTTTTTTAATCAATCATAACTAACATTTCTTTTTCCTTGCAGGAATAACATTTTGAAAACTAAATGTCCTCAAACCTTGCATGGGCCTAAAGGCCAGAACACACCAAGCTGACGCCAACGAACTAGTGGCGACGAAAGCGGACTGTGGGGTTGGCTCACGTCAGCAGCGTCTGTGTACAAAGTTGGCCTGACACACCAAACCGACGCTAAACAGCCAATGGCCAAGTAGCACGTCAGTTCTGCGCCTGCGTGAGATGAAATGCCTTTCCGAACCAGCAGGCGGCAGTAGCTGAACAGCCAATCAGAATGATCAGATGGCCCGACGAGCTCCAACGCCAATTCAACATTTCGAATCGGCCCAAAAAAAGCTTACGAGGACCAACTTCAGCCAACGGTGCGGAACACACTGAGAAAACTTAGTCGGCCGACGAACAAAAACTGCCCGTCGGCTTGGTGTGTTCCTGCCTTAAGTCAGTGTGTGTCTGAATCATGTCCAAATATAAGAAAAAGGGAAAAGAAACTTAGGGACAGTTAGACAACCATCTAAATATAATAGCCCCATGATACTGAGTAACCAACAAACTAATAAACACATGATTTGGGCAGGTCTTGCTTTACCTAGTAACATGAGGGTTTGACATATGAAGAACCAATCATATTGTAGAATGCTTTACCATGCCCCTATCCTATATAAACTGTTGTATTCTTCTTGCTGGTGGGATTCTCTTTGATTGATACGAGGTCCTCCGGCCGTGAATAAAGCATATTCTAAGGCATAGTCTGCAGTCTATCTGGTTATTGCTGTGCAGCAAGTTAGGGGTCAAGATGTTGACCGAAATATTATTAAGTGTCGATTAGGAGACGCTCTGAAAGATCAGGTATATTATTGGGTGTCGATTAGGAGATGCTCGGGTGTCGATTAGAAGACGCCCCAGGTAAACAGGAAAACTTAAATCAGGTGCGTAGGGGAAAATCTACCTCAAGTAGTTTCAGTAACACTTTACAGTAAGGTCTCATTTGTTAACGTAAGTTACTGTATTAACAAACATGAACTAACAATGAGCAATACATTTGTTACAGTATTTATACATTTTTGTTAATGTTAGTTAATACAAATCCAGCTGTTCGTTGATTGTTCATGTTAATTCACAGTGCATTAACTAATGTTAACAAATAAAACATTTGATTTTAATCATGTAGTAAATGTTGAAATTAACATTAAGATTAATAAATGCAGTAGAAGTATTCATTCTTAGTTCATGTTAACTAATGTTAACTAACGAACCTTGCTGAAAAGTGTTACTGTAGTTTCTTATATTAAATAATAATTTAATTACGAGGTTAACAGGTGTTTTTGGTCTAAGATCAATTTCTCTTTCGTTAGATTACTTTCTCTTCTTGGCCGGGTTACATTATTCCATATTCCACTATGAGGGAAACTGACTTGCATCTATGATAACATCCTACTTGTTTAGTGATAAAATCATTGAAAAAGTGGCTCAGAAAAGTAAAGATACTTCTGAGGAAAGCAGCAGTATTTGCCACTTGGTTTTGTAGGGGAATGTACAGTTAAAGACCCAAAAACACTTTTGTAACGTTCACACAACCCGTCCGTGTGCAGCCCATTTTTTGTGACCGTGCGGATGGTGCATGTACAACAGTGAGTCCACTAAGATCGCGTCTTTCCACGATCACAGCCATGAAGTATACCCTAAGTGTCCAAAAACTTTTTGGGACCACTGTAAATACATACTGTAAATACAGATTACTTGAATATACTGCACATAAAAATGTCATTACATTGTAGGGGAAGCTGTGTTTACTGTGTAGTCGCCACTATTACACAAATAAAACAAACTTGTCTGCAGATGCCTCACTGCAGAAGTTACATGTCGTGGGCTGTTATGTAAACAGATACAGGTACAGATTTGAGGTTACCTGCTGAGCGGGTACAGTTTCCCGTGTTCTGCCTGAGGGTCTTGTTGGCGAATGGCTCTGATAGCAGTGGGAGCGGTAAACATGGAGGCTGTGCCATGCTCAGACATCACACGGAAAAAGGCCCCGGGGTCCGGAGTCCCCACAGGTTTACCCTGAGGAAACAGCAACTGCTTATAGCATCAGAATGCATAAATGAGACCAATATATGAAACCATGGAAAAATGGTTCAATATTATGTTTAAAAAACCAAACAAAATTACTAATGATTTCTAAATAGAGTCTTTTGGGGGGAAAAGTAGAATTTTATTTCCTACAGACACTGCTAAAGTTTAATATTTTGTGCAGGCATTTGTTGCAAATATGACAATTTTCCCAACATTTTGGACTTATACACAAGTCTCCCAGTGTCAGACTAGATCAGCACGGGCATTTGATGCAGTTGGGGAGTGAATATTAAATCAAAGATGTGTTTGAAATGGAGAGTGGCTTGGAAAGGTGCCTGGGTGGCAGATGGCCAAAACGTATGGCAAAGAAAACAGAATAATAGTGTTGCAGAGAGATTGCACAGACAAGTAGCATAGCACAACGCTGAGCTGTTCAAATATTCATGTTTCTGCTCAGAGAGAATACTCTCAGAACTAAACAATGACTTCATATTAGTGAGAACAAATCAAACGGCTCACACACGAACCTCTCATCTTGTTTCTAGAACAGCGTTTGTGTGCGTTTCAGTGAGAAAAAAGGCCAAATCAATTTCAAAGTTATGAGATTTTCCTAAGACAAGCTTTGAACAAAGAAAACTAATAATTATTGTGACATTTGAGTGTTGTTATAGAAACAAAAAGATAGGTCTACGGTGGGATTGAGTCAAAAGAAGGGGAAAAACATCATCTGCCCATAAATAATTGTTTAACTGAACAGGAATAAGAACAAGGTTTACACCGTACAAAACAAGGATCTGCATCTGTCGCACGTTGGCGTCAGTAATTGGCAGGCATTTAAAGTTTGTACTGTTTACCCTACTGAATCACTTGCTATAAACGATCCAATATTAAATAGATTTTCAGTGAGTGATGTTTGTTCGGAGAGGGTGTTGTGGGTGGTTGCCAGGTCATTGCTTTGCGGTTGCTAAAGTGTTTGGAGGGGTTTTCAGTCCATTGCTACATGGTCGTTAGGGGGTACATCGTTATTGCTAGGGCACTTATAGGTAATTATTAGCAAGCAAGCTAATTTTATTCATATAGCACTTTTCTAAACAAATTAATGCAATTCAAAGTGCTTGACAAGGAACCAATAGATACAGCAATTAATAAAATTAAAAAGAACAATTAAAAAGTAAAATAGACCCATTTAGATACATAATAAGAATAGAATTTATAAAAATCAAAATATGAAAAATAAAATACAACATTACAAACAAAGCAAAACACAAAATATAAAGAGGTTTTATAAGATTTTACAGGAAGGCCAGACTAAAAAGATACGTATTTAATTTAGATTTAAAGCTATTAAAGGTGCCATCGAACGTTTTTTTACAAGATGTAATATAAGCCTAAGGTGTCCCCTGAATGTGTCTGTGAAGTTGCAGCTCAAAATACCCCATAGATTTTTTTTTTATGAATTTTTTTAACTGCCTATTTTGAGGCATAATTAGAAATGCGCCGATTTATGCTGCGGCCCCTTTAAATCGCGCGCTCTCCGCCCCCTCCCGAGCTCTCGACTCTATCACTGCATAAACAAAGTTCACACAGCTAATATAACCCTCAAAATGTATCTTTACAAAGTGTTTGTCATGCAGCATGTCTAATCGCGTAAGTACAGTGTTTATTTGGATGTTTACATTTGATTCTGAATGAGTTTGAGGCTATGCTCTGTGGCTAAAGCTAACATTACACACTGTTGGAGAGATTTATAAAGAATGAAGTTGTGTTTATGAATTATACAGACTGCAAGTGTTTAATAATGAAAATAACGACGGCTCTTGTCTCCGTAAATACAGAAAAAACTATGGTAACTTTAACCACATTTAACAGTACATTAGCAACATGCTAACAAAACATTTAGAAAGACAGTTTACAAATATCACTAAAAATATCATGATATCATGGATCATGTCAGTTATTATTGCTCCTATTGTTCTTGCTTGCTTACCTAGTCTGATGATTCAGCTGTGCTCATCCAGACGTTAATACTGGCTGCCCTTGTGTAATGCTTGAACATGAGCTGGCATATGCAAATATTGGGGGCGTACATATTAATGATCCCGACTGTTACATAACAGTCGGTGTTATGTTGAGATTCGCCTGTTCTTCGGAGGTCTTTTAAACAAATGAGATTTATATAAGGAGGAGGAAACAATGGAGTTTGAGACTCACTGTATGTCATTTCCATGTACTGAACTCTTGTTATTCAACTATGCCGAGGTAAATTCAATTTTCAATTCGATGGCACCTTTAATGTTTTCAGCACATCTTATGTTCTCTGGAAGATTGTTCCAGGGGTGAGGAGCCTAACAGCTAAAAGCAGCATCACCGAATTTTTTAGTTCTACTATGAGGTATCTTTAGAAGAAAAGAATCAGAAGATCTAAGAGTCCTTCTTGGTTCATATACTGTAATCATATTTGAAAGATAGTCTGGAGCAAGCCCATGCAATGCCTTATAAACTAATAAAAGATTTTTAAAATCAATACGAAAACTAACAGGTAAACAGTGTAATGACTTTAATACTGATGTAATATGAGTAATATTAGTGTGATCTGGATGGTTACTGACTGGCAAATCAGCACATAGTCTGATTTTTTGTTTTGCCCGTTTTAAAGTCTAAAAAACTGTATGATGGCCGGCTGCTTAAAAAAAAAATCCCACTTATGCCATCATCTTATCTTGAAAATCCTGTCATTGTTTACTCACCATTATGCTGTTCCAATCCTTTCTTTCTTCTGTGTAACACAAAAGAAGGTATTTTTAGGAACGTTGGGGTCCAAACAACATTTGACCCCACTGAATTGGACAGGATGAAAAAGAAATAATACACTTTTCCAAAAAATATCTTCTTTCATGTTCCACAAAAAAAGAACAGATTTAGGATGAATTTATTGGGTGTACCAATAGATGGTTCTTGCTAGTTTTAATTTATGTAAAAAAACAAAATTGCACCAATGTTTATTGTGACATTCAGTACACAAATACATTTGAATGATAATTAATTAATATTATTTTGAAGTAATGATATATATTTTCCAGATATTAATTTAATAATTTATTTCGGCTTTAGTCCTGTGCAAATACAACATAAATGCCAATTTTTATGACATGTTGCCTCTACATTATTACACTATTTTCCTTACATAGTATAAATATATTACAAAGATGGTCCCTTGCAAGGAGATGATTATTTTTGGGGTCATTGGCATCAAAACATTTTGTTTCTTAGCAAACACCACTACTGAATAATTCAGATCAGTTTTGGCATGTTGCATTACTTGATAGCATGAAACCAATATGACTACGGATGTGCATAATTACAAAAGACGTTAATTAAAACAGACCGAGGGCTTTTTAGTCTGGACATTAACATTGTATGATCTGTTGAAATCAAACTTCTATTACAGCAGACTAATAAATTCTACGAGCATCTCCCATTTTCTCATGTGGAGCGACACAACACATCTAATCAGCAGAGGAGACGCCAGTGCTGAATTCACCTTGACAGAAAACCAAACACAGTCTGATAATCTCCCACCGAGTGCAAATGATTTTAGTATTCATGCTGCGATCTCAGCTAAGACTCAATGAGGAAAACTAGTTTAATACTATAAGACCTGCTCTGTTACCAGTACAAAAGCTTATGAAAATCAACAGCAAATCGAATGCACGACAAAGTCAAACTGAGCCAGTGATTCAGGAAGTTTGCTTTAGAGAGTCGTTCTTCCTTGCATTCATTCCCGTAGAGAAATGACTGTTACAGCCTGTAAAATTCCACAGTACAGACTCAGTTCAGCATGAGCGCCAGGATCCGGCAAACCACAACAGCAGATAATTGAGTGTTAGCTAAAGCGGTCCACAGGTCAAATGCTGTAAAGCATTCACACTCATTACACATTCGCACATTCTTGCACACACATGCCCCCCATACCTCGTAGAGAACGGTTGTGTTGCCATATAGAAGCGGACCGTAGCAGATATATGAGTGGCCCACCACCCAGCCAAGGTCAGACGCGGCCCACCAGACCTGACAGAGAGAGACGTGTAGGTTAAACGGTGCGAGACAGAAGCGTTTTCAAGAGGTCATCATCATTTTATTCCGTGGAACACAAAAAAATAATTGTTAAAGAATCTATACATGGATCTTTTCCATACAAAGGCAGTTTTTTGCCACTGTACCTTCCCCCACTTAAACGCCCTCTTCTTACATGAGGAAGTCTAACGCCAAAGTAGTTTGTTCTGCCCCATCCTACAATAGCTGTCTTTTTATAAAAAAGACAGCATTACATTTTGACAAAGTCAAGCAAGGTCAGACCAAAACTATCAAAAAGCTTGTTAAAAATAAACTTCAGATGCTTGTTTCTAAAGGTGCCATCACAATAGTGAAATTTGAACAAAATTTACATTGTCTTTTATTAATATATATTAAGCACAGCTCACTTAGAAGTCACTTTCAAACCAAGCAGCTTTCCAGCTTTCTGTTGGTCAATGTGACAAATTTGCAGGGGAAATCTTTTGTGTCCATGCCAAATTCCTGATATATTGGATTCATATTGAAATGGCTGGATTATGTCACGAAAATATGCCAAACAAGGGTAAATGTGACTGTACCTTACCAATGGAATCAGAATGGGTAAGCAGAGCGGCAGGTGCTACACAATTTTTCCCCATTTTGCGTGTATGCTTTTTAATAATTTTTTTTAAATGAGAACTGGTTTTAGACAGGGTAGGAAGTATGTTTTCAAAGTTCATCAAATCTCTTTTATTAAAAAAATAACAAAAATGTAGTTCCTCATGACATTACCACTTACAAAAATCACAGATCATGACCTACCTCACCAGGAGCCAGGCCATAAACGTTAGACATGGTCCAGTTTAACATCACGGCATATCCTCCTGAATCTCTGACTACACCCTGAAGAGAAGAAGAAAAAAAACAAAAAAATGACATTATTTACAGAAAACAAACATCACTGTTAAGCGGTTAGTTCACCCAAAAATGAAAATTCTGTCTAAAGACATCGTTAAAATAGTCCATGTGACTACAGTGGTTCAACCTTAATGTTATGAAGCGACGAGAATACTTTTTGTGCACAAAAACAAAACAAAAATAATGACTTTATTCAACAATTGAGATGAGTCAGCGTTCTGACGTAGAACCTGGAAGCGCTGGAATGCAAACAGCGTAGGTGTTTTGTTTTTGTGCACAAAAAGTATTCTAAGGCTCTTTCACACCAAGAACGAGAACAACATAGCAAGATAACTATATTAGTGTCCACACCAGAGCACGATATCTTTGTGTCTATTCCAAGCGCTCACTGCAGTTTTGTCGTATGTCTTTCCAGTTTAGCTTTATAATTTAATTTAAATAATTTTCATGTATTGGTAAATATTTGTGGTCATTGTTTTACTATTTGCCAGTTTCACTTTAAGGTTTTATTAATGTAATGGCTTAATCATGTGTGAAAGTGAAAAATGTAAAACATATTCATGAATTATTATTCCATAATATTTTAATATTCATAACAACAACTATACTGAGATTGGCTGGGTTACAAAAACAGCGTGAATGGAAAGTAAACTGGAGTTCTATTATTCATGTAAATAATTATTCTACTCAATATTTGTTCACAAAGCTTTGTATTTTATTGTGTTCACACAAGTCCAGCATAAACTATGTGAGTATGTGAGATGAACAAAACACAATTGATCACAATTTTCTGTATTACAATTCATTGCGTCCCTGTTGTCAGTGAATCATTATCAAATCAGGTTGAGGGTTGATAATGAGGGACGCATTTTTATTTGTAGTGTGGTAATTAGATCCTGTGTGTGCCAAACACACTTAGATCCATAACTCTCAGAGGGGTGTGTGTGAGCAAGGGCCATTAGCAAGAGGTTTATGTACAGGGCAGCGTTGCCTTAGGCCACATATTTCATACTGGCTGGAGTCTGGGTCAGTGGAGAGCTGTGTTTTGTTCGCTCTGCCTTGAGGCCTTGTAACTTCCTCCTGTGCTCCTTGTATTCCCTTCTCTTAGCTCGCTTCTTGTCCAGTCAGTGTACATATAAAAGTGAGTTGTTAGGGATTGAACAGCACCTGAGGCATGCTAATATAAATTTCAAGGTGCCATTCACCTCTTGGACAATATTAAATAGCCAAAATAAAATGTTACATAAGGTGGAACGATAATAGAATAAGGTGGAACATTTGATGGGATCATGTAGGAATTACAAGAATACACTGCTTGAAAACAACCATTGCTGGGTTATTTGGCCACCCAGTTCTGGGTAAATATTGAATTTTATTTTGTGTTTTATACATTAACCCATTTGCTGGGTTGTTGCATAGTGCCAGTTCAAGGTTATTCATAACTCTAAAATCACTCTTTCTTAAATATATATAAGACGGGGACAGTTCATATAAAATTATTTTTATTTAATGACAAGTCAATATTTGACAATCATGATAAAATACTCAAAAACATTTAGAACATGACTGAGAAAGTGGCAGGAGCAGCCTCAGGGTATCTGTGGGAAGAAAACTGGTTTCAGTTCATTTAAAAAAAACAATCTTATGCTAATAATCATGTTTGCAAAGTTACATCAAAAACAGCTTTACCTTATGTGATCACGTCTGTCAGACATTCAAGTTTCAACCCATTAAACACGATGCTAGCATACTAGATCAATAGAGCGCTCCCACTGTAGAGCTGTACTTTATACACTGCATGAGCCCTGATCGCAGCATTCGTTTGGCAGGAGGTGAAACTTCCATATGATGCGAAGTTGTGTAAATCCAGTTTAGTAGAAGGTTAGCGTTCCAAGCAGACGTTAGCTGCGACACACATGTAAACAAAAAAAGGTACAATGTGAGACTACAGACGTTTTCCTGTTTCTACAGTAAAAATATGTTAGGAAAAAAATGCAATACAAACCTTAATTTAATTCAGGAAGACTTCTGTCAGGACCACTATCATCAAATATGATTGATAATTGCATAGAGTTTGTATTGGCAGTATGGTTTTGTTCTGGGCAAGAACTCCCTGCGCATCCATGCAGACTAGCATGGATAAGAGCAGGGAGAGCAGCAATAACCCCCTTAGGGTAAACAGAACAGAACAAAACATATGCAGATATCATTAATGTTGATAATTTAACATGTACACATATTTCAAGAATAAGTTTGATTCAGGGGAATCATAAGGCCAATCCTGACTGAAGAGAGGAGGAGCTGGGGATGGAGGAGGGTAATTAGCTCCTGAGAATGCAATAGCTGCTGATACTGAAGAGCTTATATATTGGTGCTGTTATAGGCGTCGTATTCCTATAGGTAGACGTGAGTCACCTGGGAGTCAGCTGATGCGAGCTTGACTGACGTGACCAGGTCACGCTGGAATGCTGGATTCCCCTCAGGAAGTTTTCTCTCAGAACAGAACCCGAAATGACCACTGACAAATTTAACCAATATGGCACAAACTACCCAACGAATGATAAAGCACTGGGTAGGTGTGTGAGAGGGTTCTTCATTTGTACAGTGGGTACGGAAAGTATTCAGACCCCCTTGAATTTTTCACTCTTTGTTATATTGCAGCCATTTGCTAAAATCATTTAAGTTCATTTTTCTCCTCATTAATGTACACACAGCACCCCATATTGACAGAAAAACACAGAATTGTTGACATTTTTGCAATTTATTAAAAAAGAAAAACTGAAATATCACATGGTCCTAAGTATTCAGACCCTTTGCTGTGACACTCATATTTAACTCAGGTGCTGTCCATTTCTTCTGATCATCCTTGAGATGGTTCTACACCTTCATTTGAGTCCAGCTGTGTTTGATTATCCTGATTGGACTTGATTAGGAAAGCCACACACCTGTCTATATAAGACCTTACAGCTCACAGTGCATGTCAGAGCAAATGAGAATCATGAGGGAAAAAAATGAACTTAAATGATTTTAGCAAATGGCTGCAATATAACAAGGAGTGAAAAATTTAAGGGGGTCTGAATACTTTCCGTACCCACTGTATGTTTAAAAAAACAACTTGAAGCTTGAAAATAGCCAGTCAAGCCAGATGTAGTCTCAACCTCAAACGTCACACCTTATCCGGAAACACTTCCGGATTTTCAAAGTCATCATCTGGTTGGTTGAATTCTACAGGATGTCCGGGAGACGTGTGTGTTGTGTTCTTTAACGGTCCGCCTACAAACAAATGCTGTGATGGCAAACTCCCTCGTAGAAGAAGAACGCCATCGTGTTAACAGTGAGAATGAGTGCTTACCAGGATCAGCTAAACAATGTATTTTCAAAGGTACGTGAAGTTTGCGACTCCATTGTTGCAGTAAACTTGCATAACGTTCTTGAATGAATCATTTATTAGACACACATTTTCGCGCCCTAAACATGACGTGGAACAAAAACTGTGATTGGCTGTGTTCCATGTCAGTCAAACGCCCTCTTGGGTGGTCTTTGGCCAATGAAAGTCCAGATCTTCTGCAGTCAGTCTGAAGGTCTGGCTTACGCAAGACTAAAGTCGTTTTTCAGTGAGTCTGTGTTCATACCCAAGCGATTTTCACTGGCGATGCGCAGAGTGAACGTGCAAATTCAGTGAACGGTAGTGCAAATAAACATATTTATGAATTAGACATTCTAAATAATATTTCTTGAACGTAAATAAAACAATAAAAATACAGATATAAAATGGCATGTGGCACATGGTAGTCAGAAACTATAGTGCAGATAAGTCATAATGACAGTAGTGACAGTAGGAAAAAAAAAAAAAAATAGCACATAATACACAGAGCACCCATAGCTTATAGGGGTCTTCTTCATTGTCTTCTTATCAGTGTGTATTCGGCAAGACCGTTTTGTGCTTAAGCGCCACCAAGTCGTGTTTTACTGTAACTTCAGCAGCTCCAGGCAAAAGCACCAATCTCATTGGTTGGCCAGTTTTTAACGAGGCACGTCAAACCAAAAAAAGGAACCCGAGGCATTTTTTTTAATAAAAATTACACTTTTACGCCTGCAGTTTTACGTGTCGTGTGCACAGTTCACAATGGTGCCCTTTGTTTAGTCACAAGGAGTTAAACGTAGGCGATAACGCACTTGATAATCATCCCAGTGTGCACAAGCCTTAAGCCAGCTGTAACAAAATTACTGATGCAGAGTAAAAGCTACATTATTTTAAAGAGAGAGAGAGGTGCTTTTGGTGTTTCTTTCAGTGAATTGATCAGCTATTCACACATAATGAGCAAACCAATACCTTAAATTAGCAGTTAATTTTTTTTTTTTTTTTTACTTTTGTAACAGTGTCCTACAGTCAGGAAAAAACACACACACAATGCAATGGCCAAAGGCTATGGAATAGGGATGCTCATAATTAACTGATTAACCGTTAACCTAAAGTAAGAATTTTGACCAATTAATACTATTGGTTAAAGAGTTAGTTCACCCAAAAATGAAAATAATGTCATTTATTACTTACCCTCATGCCGTTCCACACCAGCAAGACCTTCATTAATCTTCAGAACACAAATTAAGATATTTTTGTTGAAATCCGATGGCTCAGTGAGGCCTGCATAGCCAGCAATGACATTTCCTCTCTCAAGATCCATTAATGTACTAAAAACATATTTAAATCAGTTCATGTGAGTACAGTGGTTCAAAATTAATATTATAAAGCGACGAGAATATTTTTGGTGTGCCAAAAAAACAAAAGATTCATAACGCTCCAAAGCTTCCTGAAGCAGTGTTTTGAAATCGGCCATCACTATATAAGTCGTTATTATTTATAATATTAATATTGAACCACTGTACTCACATGAACTGATTTAAATATGTTTTTAGTACATTAATGGATTATGAGAGAGGAAATGTCATTGCTGGCTATGGAGGCCTCACTGAGCCATCGGATTTCAACAAAAATATCTTAATTTTTTAAATATCTTACGGGTGTGGAACGACATGAGGGTGAGTAATAAATGACATTATTTTCATTTTTGGGTGAACTAACCCTTTAAAGGATTAGTTCACTTCATAATTTAAATTTCCTGATCAGTTGAAAAGAAATTAAGGTTTATGAGGAAATCATTCCAGGATTTTTCTCCATATAGTGGACTTCAACAGCTACCAACGGGTTGAAGGTCCAAACTGCAGTTTAAATGCAGCTTCAAAGTGCTCTACATGATCCCAGATGAGGAATAAGAGCCCTTTGAAGCTGCATTGAAATTGCAATTTGAACCTTCAACCCATTGGTAGCCATCGAAGTCCACTATATGGAGAAAAAAAAAAACCTAGAATGTTTTTCTCAGAAACCATAATTTCTTTTCGTCTGAAGAAAGACATCTTGGATGACATGGGGGTGAGTAAATTATCAGGAAATTTTAATTCTGAAGTGAACTAATCCGTTAAAGGGTTTAAAAAGTAATTGAAGTAATTTTTAAAGTAATTTTTTTATATATATTTTGAAAACAATTGCTGCATGGTTAAAAATATCCTACATATATAAAATTGACTTTTTGTGCTACCTATACTGTTTTAATTGTCAGAATTGTAAGATATAAAGTCACAAATGTGAGAAATTAAGTCAGAATTGACCCTTCGCTGGGAGTTTGATTGACAAGCGATCTAACCAATCATAACGTCAAACGCCATTTTGTTCGACAAAGCAGTCAGGAGTTAGAAGATTAACCTCGGTGGACTTGAACTTGAAAAATGGTGTGTATTTACGTCTTTCCGTGTTTAAAACAACATTCCTTCTCATGTTCATTCATGTTTATTTGATGCTATAAAATAACTAGTAGGAAGAGATGATCGGTTCACAAGCCGCTTGAGCTGAGGCATTACAGCGATCTGTCATGACAATAAAAAACATTTTGTGGCTCATTACAGAGCCACAAAATGGTTTTTATTGTTCGATTTAAAAAAAAAAAAAAAAAAAATACACAATTTGAAGGCTAGGACTTTGTTTAATATCATAAGTAAATGCTCTGTCTTGTCTGTCGATGTGTTGTCAGTGTCGTGACAGATAAAGAGCCACAAAATGTTTTTTATGTTCGATTTAAAAAAAAAAAATACACAATTTGAAAGCTAGGACTTTGTTTAATATCATAAGTAACCTGCTTTGTCTTGTCTGTCTGTGTTGTCCATATCCTCTTTGCTCTGCGATGTATTTTTCACTGCGTGTGGCGTAACAGCGCCACGGCTTGTCGGACAAAGCAACAGTAACTAAGGGGGGCGGGTCTTTGCGAAGGGTCAATTGGAAGGAAAAAAGACAGGACTGTGTGATATAAACTCCCAATTAATTTTTTATTTTTTTATGTTATGTTTCAAAATTATTAAATATCTGTTCATTTAGTGAAAAATTAGATTAATGTAACTATATTTCTTACTGTATTTTAATTCTTGATCTTCTTTTGAAAAACAAAATGGTTAAAATTTGTCATTTCTGTTTGCCATTTCCTAAAATAACTTCCTTCCTATTGATTGTTTAAAAAAAAAAAAAAAAAAACATTATTTACAGGGTACTGCAAGATACATGGCCAAAACATGTACCTTGGAGTAAAAAGTACTTTTTGGTAATTTTTTTAAGCAACATCACAGCCACAGGCTAAATCCTTTATATTAAAACGAGCTCCTTTCTTCTTATCTTGAATACACAAGAGAGTTTATAAAGACGTATGGCTCATGGTCTCCTGCTAACAGAATATACAATAAACAACGCCCCTGACAGCATGAATCTAGTCCACAGTAAACAACTTCATCCGCTCCCTCAGCTGTGTGCTTTACCGCTGTGTACTGTCATAAACAAGATCTTACCTTAGGAGTGCCAGTAGTGCCGGAGGTGTACAGGACGTACAGAGGATGATGAGCGGGGACAGACACACAGTCATGAGGGCGGGCGGTGGCCATTTCCTCCTCCCAGTCCAAGCTCAGGTCAGGACGTGTGGACACCTTTTCCTATGGTAAAAAAACAGTGTTTAGGCACAGGACGAAAGCATGTCCCTCAGAATGATCAGAGACTGATATTAGGAAGCAAAATGCTCAGTCCAGGCAGCAATTATTTTAGTATTATTTAAATATTTTTATTCATATTTTAAATTAGCTTTTAGTTTTATTTAGCTGTTTTCGTAATTGTTAGTAATTTTGTTATGTGCTTTTGTTATTTTTATTAGTTTTATTTAAATGTTTCTAAATAATTTAATTTTTTTTATTTCAGTTTCAGTTGGTTCTTATTACTTCTACTTAAATTTGAGTTTTTTATCTAATATTTAGATTTTATTTTAACTTTATTTCAATTAACAAAAAAGTGTTTTAATAGTTTTAGTTTCACTTTAGTTTTTAGTTAACAATAGTACGGAGCCCCTGACATGACATGCAGGAAAAAAAAAATAGTAGGCTAAATTGTGCGCATGACTTACTAATTAGATCACCCAAAAATGAAAATAATCCCATGATCTACTCACCCTCAAGCCATCCAAGGTGTGTATGACTTTCTTCTTTCAGACGAACACAAGTGGAGATATATTTAAAAATATCCTTGCTCCTCCAAGCTTTATAATGGTGTTGAAGAGGGGGCCACATTTTGAAGACAAAAAAAATGCATCCATCCATCATAAAAGTAATCTATACAGCTCAAGGAGGTTAATAAAGGCCTTCTGAAGGGAAGTGATGGGTTTTTGTAAGAAAAAAAAATGTATTAACTGTAACAGCTAGCTTTCAGCAGACGAACATATGCATCGATTTGTGGCGGAAGAGTAACCTATGACCCGACACATGATGTACTGGCGAACATGGAAGCGCAGAGGAGAGAGCAAAACAAAACACCGGTCACGATCACCGGTCACCGGTCTAAACGATCATTTTTAAAAAGAAATGTCGGAGGATTTCGATATAAGAGAAGAGGAGCTTGAGTTTGTTGACCAGCCCTATTTGTTTAAACCGCGAGAGATGTCTAAGCTTACGATACTCCTACATCCTACATCAATCATTGCGTCATGGGTTACTCATTTGGCACAAGTCGACTTGCACAGTATGACTACGGTCATCCGCCAAAAGCTAGTTATTAGAATTTATAAAGTTTTAAATATGGATATTTTTTTTACAAAAACACATCACTTCAAAAGACCTTTATTATCCACCTGGAGCCGTATAGATTATTTTTTTGGATGGATACATTTTTTTGGGATTCAATATCTGCACATCCACCACCACCCCACCCCCTCTAATAATTATAAAGCTTAGAAGAGCCAGGATATTTTTAAATATATCTCTGATTCTGTTCGTCTGAAAGATGAAAGTCATATAGACCTAGGGTGGCTTGAGGGAGAGTAAATCATGGGATTATCTTCATTTTTGGGTGAACTATCCCTTTAAAGGAATAGTTCACCTAAAAAATTCTGCAAGTATTTATGCACTGTGATGCTGTTTCAAAGTTGTATGACTTCCTCTTTTTTCTACATTTCTTTCAGTCACGTTTAGTTGTGAGAAAAGCTTTTTTAAGTCGTATGGACTACTTTTATGGGTTTTTTTTTTTTTTTTTTGGTATTTGTTGTGGCAGTGCTTGAATGCATTTTCATTCCAATACAGTAGTTTTGAATATTCTAAAAGTTTCCATAAAAAAGATCCTTCCATAGAGTAAATCTTCTAAATATATAACAGGATGTGTACTTCTAGGGCCGGCAAATTCTCCCCTCACATATAATATTAACTCAAATTTTTTTTTTTTTTCTCATTTCCGAGATGTGTTCGCCTTCAGCAACCATGCGGGATTTATCCTGTATCCCAAACCGCTGATAAATCAAAAAGCTATTTGCTAACAGTTTCCATGACAACACAGGATGAAGCTTAAGCAATTCCCTGTGTTGTGAAATCAACATACTGATTGTAGATGTAGCAACATAACAAAACTCATTTAACAGACACCAAAACAGGAAAAATAAATTAGTTTAGCTAGAGTTTGTTAAAACGCTAAAAGCTTTGAACATTTGATTTCCTAATATTTTTTGAGTGATATATTATTACAGTTATACAAATGAAGAAAGACTAACTTCCTTCTACAAGGATTTATGTTGGTTAAGTGTCAGCCTCCTTGAGAAGGTTGAATTTAGAGGTACACTCTTTTAGAAAGGGGACCACATTTGCATTTGTATTCTCTCACTGCAGCATTATCTTCTCTTTTACCAGTTAATAGGCAGCAGAAACTGTGCCAGTTTGATAATGAGACTGGCGTCCAGGTGCCGTGGGTTTTCTGATAGCTCACCATGCTGGGCCGGTTGTAGATGAGGACTTTATGTGGTTTGTGAGTGCTGAGCTCCAGAGCTTTCTCCACCAGGGGAATGTACTCCACTCTTCTGCCTGGCTCGATGCCAAATGATGCAGTCACCAGCAACTTGGGCTGCGGAGAAAAAGATGATTTAAGAAGGGAAGTGGTTTTCGCAACCTCAGCAGAGATATGCATTTACAAAAATAGTTTATTCATTTTCATAAAAAGAAAACCCAATGGCTTGCCTTAGCATGGTCGATACGGACGGAGAGCTCTTTGGAGGCGAATCCCCCAAATATGAGGCTGTGGGTGGCACCAATACGGGCACATGCCAGCATGGCGAACATGGCCTGAGGAACCATGGGCATATAGATCACCACCAGATCGCCCGTCTTCACGCCATGCCTCACCAGAACACCCGCCAACCTGGACACCTACAAAAAGGTGTGTGGAAGATGAACTTTATGGATACGTATACAAATTCTGACAAACTGGAGGCAAGTCAGAAATCCTACAATATCAATTAATCAAAACAACAGAAAATGGACATTAAATGCAAATTGGTCCAGCATTTTGGAAAAGGAGGAAGGTTCTTGGTTTTAAAGACTTGATGTGCGGTCAAAATCTGATCTTGTCTGGTGAATTTACATGGGCAAAATCCAGTCATTTCAATAGGAATCCACACAGTTGGGAATTTCGCATGGGGGCAAAAGATTGCTCATCCATTTTTATCAACAGGTTCAAGTTGGTCACGTATATTCGCTGCCTTTTTTAAAGTGACTTCTGTTAGAGTTGCGCTTCATACATCACTACACTATTGACGACCATTTTTGCCCAAGTAATTTCACCAAAATTTCACTAATGTGACCACACCTTTAGTGTTTTACCTGGTCCTGCATTTCTCTGTATGTGATGACCTGTTTAGTGCCGGTAACTGGACTGTCATAAATGACAGCTGCTTGATCACCTCTTCCATTCTCCACATGCCGATCGACAGCATTATAACACATGTTCAGCTTTCCTCCAACAAACCTGTAACGGAAACAAGTGTTCTTAAAGAAATAGTTGAACAAAAGAAATACTCACATTATGATACCTTGACCATGATAAATTAAAAATGCCTAAAAATATCTAACCATAATCTGGTGGATTTCATATATTTATGTACTTCTACTTTATATATTAATTCTCATCATATTTTTAAGTATTTACTTGTTATTGTACCCTTTATGGTTATTATTCTTTTATATTTAATAGTATGTATGCTTGTTATATTCAATTGTTTTTCAAGTGTTCCAGTGTGACAGGTCACGCTGACACGTTTGTGGTCAGATATTGGATGCCTGCCAAGTACTGCAGGAGTGATGTTTTTCAGAATTAGTTGCTCATTTGAATCCGATCAAAATATGTCTGTTATTATTTCTGCTGACGTTTGATTGGGGGGGTTTGTCAAAACAACTCTTATATCTATTTCTGGCATCTGACCAGTTTATGATATAATGGGTAAAACCATTTAACCTTTTCTTTTTAGAACAAAAACATCAGTTTGAGCAGGTTGGGAATTTCCCTATATGCTTATGGTATAATATGAAGTCGTTGATAATTTAGTTTTTCTCAAGTTTTCGCATCACAATCAAAATTTTTAAAATGCCATTAACCGCTATGCAGTAATCAATATTAATTTCAATAGAGTGCAATAGTGTTCCCCAATTGTTCAGCTGCCTTGGCTCCGCAAATATTTTTCCCATTTATTTTTCTCATTGGAGTTTTTAAAAGGTCTTTGAAAGAACTTTTAGAATTGAAAATTGACAATATAAGTATAGAAAGAGTATATGAAAACACATTTCTTGGTGTCATTTTAGACCACAAAATCTGCTGGAAACCACACATAAAACACAACAAAGCAGAATTGGCAAAGGCCATACCAATGCTGAATAAATCAAGACATATTCTGAACAATAAATCAAAGTATATTCTGTATAATACACTCATACTACCATATTGGAGTTACAGTGTGGAAATCTGGGGAAACACCTACACAGGGTTGCCAGGTTTACACAACATGTGTTCGGGAGGGTAAAATCTGCATTTTTGGTGGGGTTCCCTGGTAAAATTCGCATTCCAGGGGCTCAATATCATGTTATTTGGGGTCTCGCGGACATGAAAAACAACCCGCAGCAACAGTGTAAAAGTAACCCAATTACGCGGGAAAACAGCGGACTTAGCGACACTGCATCTACAGGCGTTACACATTACAAAAGAGAGCAATCAGAATTATCAATAATGATGTTGGATATCTGGAACAGACAAATTCATTATTCTTAAAGTCACATACACTAAAGTTCACTGATCTAGCTGAATTTAAGATGGCACAAGTCATGTTTAAATCAAGAAATAATTTACTTCCAGGAAATTTACAAACAATGTTTATGGAAAGGCAGGGTGGGTATAACTTGAGAAGAATTAAACTTTAAAAAGCTCAAAATAAGAACAACTCTTAAAAGTATGTGCATCAGTATTTGTGGGGTGAGGTTGTGGCATAGTTTGGAGCAGGTGTAAAAAGCTTTTAAAAAGTTGTATAAAACGTGTTATTAAAAGAATATGAGGGTAAACAGAGGTGATTGTGAGTGTGGGTTATAATACTGCTTGCTTTGAGATGTGTGATTATAGGGTGATGGGTTGGTTGTAAAAATTTGGTTTGTGTTCAAAATTAATGTATATTTGTTATCTTGCTATGAATATATAATGATAGGCTATATATAAAATATATACTGGAACTACTTTGAGTTGTATAAGGGGTGGGGAAATAACAAGCATTTGCTTCATGCCAAGAGAGAGAAAAATAAATAAACAATGGATGAATATAATACTGATTTAAAGATGTTGATATATAAATCCTATCCTCTTGCTGAACCACATTCATTCTCATTTACTCAATGTCAATCCACAACACACTAAGAAACAAGACCTGCGTTCACCACCATAAACATATGTATTACTCTATCACTTTATGTTACTGACTCTGACTCAGATTAGAAAACACAATTCCCAACACAGAAGGGGGCGTTGAGATAGGAAGCGTTCGTCTGCGCCGTTTTTGATTGGTCTAGACACCCATGCGTCAGACATACGCCATTTCGTTGCGTCGCGCGCCATTAGCGTTGCGTTTTTAAAAGAGGGGCGTTAAATTAAAAAGAAACGCAAATTGTAATAATTTACTCTCCCTCATGATTTATTTCTCCCCAAAACCATGTTTGACTTACTTCCTTCAGAGTAACTGTTGTTTTGCAGAATGTTAGGGCCTGAACGTCTCAGTCACTATTCACTTTCATAGCATTTATTTTTCCATACAGTGACAGCGAATGGTGACTGAGGTTGTCATTGTGCCTCACATCACTTTAAGGTGAACTTTCCCTTTAACAACAGCTATAGCGCCTGAGACCCTTGCGTTCAATTCATAGGTTCAATTCCATTCTGTTACTGGAATATGTCAACGCCCTCTAATACATAGCCTGTACTTACCATTTTGGAAACACTGTATCCGTATTATCCAGAGTTTTGGTCCAGTGTTCAAACCAAGTGATACCACGAGCCGCTTCACTCCAGAACTTTTCGGGTTTGTCACGTGCCAGGCCAAACGCGTCCTCATAAGTGTATTTTGATGAAAATGCACGAATAAAATGTTTCCTGTGTTCGTTATAAATTGTGTTTGGCGTACAAGCCAGCGGTATACTTCCATGTCCGATATTTGTCTTTACCTTTTGCAGGTATGGTCCAGACACACCTGTGCAAGAAAACGTCATACCCAACAAACATCTTGAACCTACAACACACACTGTTTTGTTACATTCCTTAACTCTAGACACAGTTACATTTCCAATGCAGATGTGTTTTAAACGCGTAGTTTGGAAAAGACGCATGTTTTTGGGGTTTTCTTTTCAGAATAGCGTTTCAGCTCCAACGTTTGCTGACGAACAACGGTGAAAAGAGAAAGCTCTAAATTTCACAACTCAAAAATGGCCGCGCAATAATTCAGTACTTCAGATCACAGCCAGAGGCCACTCCAAGATACTGCAATCCATGAAATGCGATAGTTACGTAATGTTGGGGCTTTCTGAGGTGTCCTGCATGATTTATGAAACACAATGTTTAAGCAGTGCTATAGTATGCATATAAATGCGTCTAGGAAAATAGCCAATACCAGTTGTTTTCGAGCTGAAGAACCTCGCAATATGAAGGCAGCTATATATTTTCATGTACAGTCCCATTTATAAGCTACTGCTGCTTGAGAACATATATTAATCCAGAAAAGCCTGAAATATTAAAGAATATTCAAACATTCTAGCCTATTAAAAAATAAGTATTCCTCAAACGACTTAGCTATGTATCATATTTTATACTCACAATGATGTATGGATAATCAAATAAAGCTAAGATGCTTCAGGTTGGATAAGTGATTATCTTGGAATAATACTTATTAATAATATTAATATTAAAATGCTAAAGAAAAATCATTCATTCAATCAAAGATTTCACATGTACCGAACACTGAATGATATTAAAACCTTTACTTGCTAAACAATAAATTGAACATCTGAAGGCATGTAGAAGACAGTGGGAAAATTGAGTCTTTTTCTATCCTGAACACTGTCAGCTTTACATAAAAGACACATTTTTTTTTGTTCAGCATTTTTCCGAAAAAAAAATATTGTTCCAAAGCAGCTTTGCCTTAAAACCCTGTTAAGCAAGCTGAGGGCAACAGTGAACAGAGGAAACCCAGAAAAATACAACATTACACATTTAGAAAGCAGAATGAAACAGTAACAATGTTGAGGTTTTTTTTGTTTGTTTGTTTATTTTCTTTTTTCTTTTTTTTTACACCATTGGTCTGAATTTTTCACAGACCCCCTAGCTAGCACATCCATGGCCTACAGTCAAATCAATAACAGAAAGAAATTGTATTGGAAAATCATGCTGCCTGGTTAATGAGAGCACATGCATGGTAATAAGAGCAATGAATTGGGGGCATTAGCATTTTGAAACAGATTGTAAATACTAATATCACAGGAAAATGCATAAGTATGGATATAAATCAACCTAATAGAGCCTGAATATGCATTGCTAATATTATCATCTAAAAAACATACTGATGAATAAACAATGACTACAGGATATTATTTCTACTCTCCATGTTTGGGGTCCTGTCTCTATCTATCTATCTATCTATATGGCTGTGTTCAGAATACTTATTAGTGAATACTGCGTATATATTCTCAATGCTGGGTAGTAACCGATTACATGTAATCTTAATTACGTAATCAGATTACAAAAAGTAAGTAGTTATAATTAGATTATATTACATTTTAAAATACTCGTAATCAGACTACAGTTACTTTACTACTGATTATATGATTATGTTCTCACAAGAAGCCTCTGAGAATTTAAGTTCATAAGTTAGAGATAACTTCATTAAGCGAACCCCAGTCTAGAAAATTCTGGCATAATGTAATATTTTATGTTGTTCATGATAATGAATTAATTTATTTTCATTGTCTTTGTATTTTTATATCAGTATGGTTATCCTATGCATGTGAAAAAAACAAGTTAGGTCAAAAGTAATCTAAAAGTAGTCAGATTATATTACCTTAAATATGTAATGTAATGGATTACGTTACTAGCTAAAACTTTTGTTATGTAATTTGGAATTAGTAATCTACCCAGCACTGTATATACTTTGCATCAGTTTGAGTGACCTTGATAGCCACCAGAGGACACTCCACCCCGGACTATTGCCACACCATCTCGGACTACATTACCCATAACCCACTGCCCGGACTAATCAACCATGATTGTCTTCAGCTGTACCTTGTTTAGCCCAGCCTATGTAAACCATGTTCACTCTGTCATTCACTGTGAGGTTTTGCTAGTTTTGTCAGTGTACTCTGCCTTTATTTGCACTTATTGCCTGTATTTGACCCATTGAATGTATTTTGGATTACGGTTCTGGATTGTACCAATAAAGCTGTGTTTGGATCTTCAACCCAGTCTTGTAACAATACTGTACTGAGTAATATGAAGGTGTTTCTAGTGATAGGCAGATCGAGGCTTTGTGAAACACTGAAACAGTTGAAGCAAATGTGCCATAATGTGTCGAGGCTTCGAAACAATCTGACACCTGTCTCCATGGTGACCCCTAGTGGTCAGAACAGTGTAAATGCAACAAAACTCACGCTAAACGTGCATAAAAACACCTTTTACAAATCTATTGCAAATGTTTTATTGAGAGTAACATCTATTAAATGCAATTAATTAATCACCTAATAAGATTAAATATAGAGTGTCTGTATAATATGTGTTCTTTTATCAATTTTCAGGGCTTGTTTTCTTCCATGGCTCAAGCTAAACAGGCCAATAAGAGATTAATAACTACAATTATTCATTTTAATTATTCTAATGTCTAATTAAAAGATCTACAAATGTATAAAGCTGATCAGAGATCTGGTAAAACCATAGGGTAAAGCCCATAGACACTTGTTCAATTGTTCTCAGTGAATCTGCATGATTCACGGGTTCACTTTATCATCGCCCTCTACAGGTGAACCATTGAAATTTCGAACTGTTTAGAAACGTAACGTTATGACGTAACGAAGCCTCGTTTACTGAAATTGCGTGACTTTGGCAGTTTGATATACGTTCCGAATCAATGATTCGAAACAAAAGATTCATAAAGCTCCGGAGCTTCATGAAGCAGTGTTTCGAAATCGGCCATCACTAGGTGTTTCTAGTGTTTTTCCCATTGTGTTGTGTTTTAGGGTTAAAGGAAATGTTCGTAAACTCAGAAAATTACCAGTAATGTACACATATCAGTTGAAATAATAGATTCCACTCATACAGAACATTTTCACTCACTTTCTACTTTCATAATGGAAAAGAGCAGCTTGGACAATCTGCAAAATATCTCATTCTGCATTTCACAGAGGAAAGAAATCCATGCAGGTTCAGAATGACATGAGGGCAAGTACATTTTTGAGTGAACCATTCTTACTGAACTCTCTTTAAAACGTTTCGGATGCAATGTCTTGTCCATGGCTTTCGCAAGACCAGCCTTTTCACTCATTAATGCCTGCTGTCTGTGTCCATACACCTCTTTGACTGCTGACTGCAGTCCCGTTTTAACTGTGCAACCTGGACACTGTGATTGAGATTTTAATTGAAAATGCCTTTTAAATCCTTGAATTTGAATAGGATTTGAAATGAGGTAGTAAAATGACGCAGAACAGTCATTTGTATAATAATAATTCATGTAATAAGTGTAGGAAGTTAAAAAAGGTCAAATTAAAATGGAATGAAATTTGGCCTGACGGGGGCGCTACAGCAGTCAAAAGTACGAAATGGCACATAACTCCTAAACTGTTAGCTCAAGAGTCGGCGTGGGCTCAAGTGTCTTGACTCAAGGCGGACAAGATGCATGCCTCGGATTCTGTGAAATTTTCTGGTATTTTGGATTTTTCGAAAAACCTACTTTTGCTAACTAGTCCTAGGTTTTTGACCAGATCAGAACTAACCCAGAACAGCAAGATTCTCTGGAGTCTAATTGTCAATAACTCAGATTCACGGTCCCATAACGGCCACCAAACGTTCTAAGTGGCCGGAGCCACTTTTAATAAAATGGTCATAACTCATGAACGGAATGAGATATTTTCACCAAACTCAGCACATCTGTTTAAAGGCAGGAACACACCAAGCCGACGCCGACGAACTAGTGGCGATGAAAGCAGACTGCGGGGTTGGCTCACGTCGGCAGCGTCTGTGTCCAAAGTTGCCCTGACACATCATACCAATGCTTGACAGCCGACGGCCAAGTAGCACGTCCGTTCTGTGCCTGCGCAAGATGAAATGCCTGACCGTACCAGCAGGTGGCAGTAGCTGAGCAGCCAATCAGAATTATTAGATGGCCCAACGAGCTCCGATGCCAATTCAACATGTCGAATCGACCGGAAAAAAGCCAACGAGGACCAACTTCAGCCGACGGTGTGGAACACACTGAGAAAACTTAGTTGGCTGACGAACAAAAACTGCCCAACGGCCAACCATCAGCTTGGTGTGTTCCTGCCTTAAGAGCTCATTCTGCGACCACGGTGACTGGCCTCTTAGTCATGCTATAACAGGAAAAAAACATGAAAATGACTATAACTACTTTAAGTCATTTATAAGGGTTCACTTTATCATCGCCCTCTACAGGTGAACCATTGAAATTTCGAACTGTTTAGAAACGTAACGTTATGACGTAACGAAGCCTCGTTTACTGAAATTGCGTGACTTTGGCAGTTTGATATACGTTCCGAATCAATGATTCGAAACAAAAGATTCATAAAGCTCCGGAGCTTCATGAAGCAGTGTTTCGAAATCGGCCATCACTAGGTGTTTCTAGTGTTTTTCCCATTGTGTTGTGTTTTAGGGTTAAAGGAAATGTTCGTAAACTCAGAAAATTACCAGTAATGTACACATATCAGTTGAAATAATAGATTCCACTCATACAGAACATTTTCACTCACTTTCTACTTTCATAATGGAAAAGAGCAGCTTGGACAATCTGCAAAATATCTCATTCTGCATTTCACAGAGGAAAGAAATCCATGCAGGTTCAGAATGACATGAGGGCAAGTACATTTTTGAGTGAACCATTCTTACTGAACTCTCTTTAAAACGTTTCGGATGCAATGTCTTGTCCATGGCTTTCGCAAGACCAGCCTTTTCACTCATTAATGCCTGCTGTCTGTGTCCATACACCTCTTTGACTGCTGACTGCAGTCCCGTTTTAACTGTGCAACCTGGACACTGTGATTGAGATTTTAATTGAAAATGCCTTTTAAATCCTTGAATTTGAATAGGATTTGAAATGAGGTAGTAAAATGACGCAGAACAGTCATTTGTATAATAATAATTCATGTAATAAGTGTAGGAAGTTAAAAAAGGTCAAATTAAAATGGAATGAAATTTGGCCTGACGGGGGCGCTACAGCAGTCAAAAGTACGAAATGGCACATAACTCCTAAACTGTTAGCTCAAGAGTCGGCGTGGGCTCAAGTGTCTTGACTCAAGGCGGACAAGATGCATGCCTCGGATTCTGTGAAATTTTCTGGTATTTTGGATTTTTCGAAAAACCTACTTTTGCTAACTAGTCCTAGGTTTTTGACCAGATCAGAACTAACCCAGAACAGCAAGATTCTCTGGAGTCTAATTGTCAATAACTCAGATTCACGGTCCCATAACGGCCACCAAACGTTCTAAGTGGCCGGAGCCACTTTTAATAAAATGGTCATAACTCATGAACGGAATGAGATATTTTCACCAAACTCAGCACATCTGTTTAAAGGCAGGAACACACCAAGCCGACGCCGACGAACTAGTGGCGATGAAAGCAGACTGCGGGGTTGGCTCACGTCGGCAGCGTCTGTGTCCAAAGTTGCCCTGACACATCATACCAATGCTTGACAGCCGACGGCCAAGTAGCACGTCCGTTCTGTGCCTGCGCAAGATGAAATGCCTGACCGTACCAGCAGGTGGCAGTAGCTGAGCAGCCAATCAGAATTATTAGATGGCCCAACGAGCTCCGATGCCAATTCAACATGTCGAATCGACCGGAAAAAAGCCAACGAGGACCAACTTCAGCCGACGGTGTGGAACACACTGAGAAAACTTAGTTGGCTGACGAACAAAAACTGCCCAACGGCCAACCATCAGCTTGGTGTGTTCCTGCCTTAAGAGCTCATTCTGCGACCACGGTGACTGGCCTCTTAGTCATGCTATAACAGGAAAAAAACATGAAAATGACTATAACTACTTTAAGTCATTTATAAGGGTTCACTTTATCATCGCCCTCTACAGGTGAACCATTGAAATTTCGAACTGTTTAGAAACGTAACGTTATGACGTAACGAAGCCTCGTTTACTGAAATTGCGTGACTTTGGCAGTTTGATATACGTTCCGAATCAATGATTCGAAACAAAAGATTCATAAAGCTCCGGAGCTTCATGAAGCAGTGTTTCGAAATCGGCCATCACTAGGTGTTTCTAGTGTTTTTCCCATTGTGTTGTGTTTTAGGGTTAAAGGAAATGTTCGTAAACTCAGAAAATTACCAGTAATGTACACATATCAGTTGAAATAATAGATTCCACTCATACAGAACATTTTCACTCACTTTCTACTTTCATAATGGAAAAGAGCAGCTTGGACAATCTGCAAAATATCTCATTCTGCATTTCACAGAGGAAAGAAATCCATGCAGGTTCAGAATGACATGAGGGCAAGTACATTTTTGAGTGAACCATTCTTACTGAACTCTCTTTAAAACGTTTCGGATGCAATGTCTTGTCCATGGCTTTCGCAAGACCAGCCTTTTCACTCATTAATGCCTGCTGTCTGTGTCCATACACCTCTTTGACTGCTGACTGCAGTCCCGTTTTAACTGTGCAACCTGGACACTGTGATTGAGATTTTAATTGAAAATGCCTTTTAAATCCTTGAATTTGAATAGGATTTGAAATGAGGTAGTAAAATGACGCAGAACAGTCATTTGTATAATAATAATTCATGTAATAAGTGTAGGAAGTTAAAAAAGGTCAAATTAAAATGGAATGAAATTTGGCCTGACGGGGGCGCTACAGCAGTCAAAAGTACGAAATGGCACATAACTCCTAAACTGTTAGCTCAAGAGTCGGCGTGGGCTCAAGTGTCTTGACTCAAGGCGGACAAGATGCATGCCTCGGATTCTGTGAAATTTTCTGGTATTTTGGATTTTTCGAAAAACCTACTTTTGCTAACTAGTCCTAGGTTTTTGACCAGATCAGAACTAACCCAGAACAGCAAGATTCTCTGGAGTCTAATTGTCAATAACTCAGATTCACGGTCCCATAACGGCCACCAAACGTTCTAAGTGGCCGGAGCCACTTTTAATAAAATGGTCATAACTCATGAACGGAATGAGATATTTTCACCAAACTCAGCACATCTGTTTAAAGGCAGGAACACACCAAGCCGACGCCGACGAACTAGTGGCGATGAAAGCAGACTGCGGGGTTGGCTCACGTCGGCAGCGTCTGTGTCCAAAGTTGCCCTGACACATCATACCAATGCTTGACAGCCGACGGCCAAGTAGCACGTCCGTTCTGTGCCTGCGCAAGATGAAATGCCTGACCGTACCAGCAGGTGGCAGTAGCTGAGCAGCCAATCAGAATTATTAGATGGCCCAACGAGCTCCGATGCCAATTCAACATGTCGAATCGACCGGAAAAAAAGCCAACGAGGACCAACTTCAGCCGACGGTGTGGAACACACTGAGAAAACTTAGTTGGCTGACGAACAAAAACTGCCCAACGGCCAACCATCAGCTTGGTGTGTTCCTGCCTTAAGAGCTCATTCTGCGACCACGGTGACTGGCCTCTTAGTCATGCTATAACAGGAAAAAAACATGAAAATGACTATAACTACTTTAAGTCATTTATAAGGGTTCACTTTATCATCGCCCTCTACAGGTGAACCATTGAAATTTCGAACTGTTTAGAAACGTAACGTTATGACGTAACGAAGCCTCGTTTACTGAAATTGCGTGACTTTGGCAGTTTGATATACGTTCCGAATCAATGATTCGAAACAAAAGATTCATAAAGCTTCGGAGCTTCATGAAGCAGTGTTTCGAAATCGGCCATCACTAGGTGTTTCTAGTGTTTTTTCCCATTGTGTTGTGTTTTAGGGTTAAAGGAAATGTTCGTAAACTCAGAAAATTACCAGTAATGTACACATATCAGTTGAAATAATAGATTCCACTCATACAGAACATTTTCACTCACTTTCTACTTTCATAATGGAAAAGAGCAGCTTGGACAATCTGCAAAATATCTCATTCTGCATTTCACAGAGGAAAGAAATCCATGCAGGTTCAGAATGACATGAGGGCAAGTACATTTTTGAGTGAACCATTCTTACTGAACTCTCTTTAAAACGTTTCGGATGCAATGTCTTGTCCATGGCTTTCGCAAGACCAGCCTTTTCACTCATTAATGCCTGCTGTCTGTGTCCATACACCTCTTTGACTGCTGACTGCAGTCCCGTTTTAACTGTGCAACCTGGACACTGTGATTGAGTCATTCATCAATCTTGCTGGCAGTTAAGGGATGATGTGATTTACAAATCGCTTGTGCAGTGTTTTCTATTAGAGTGGCTGAGGCGATTAATGCTAAGTGGTCCTAGTCCTGCGTGGCAGATTGTCTGTACGTAGATAACGAAGTGAATTGCTCAGGATTTAATAGAGCTGAATAAGATAAATATATCTTTCAGAGTGATGCACATTGCTAAATTGATGACATTTACCCTTTTTTGGTTGTAAAACAATGATGTAACTAACTGTTACTGCAAAACAGCAGCATTAAAAGCTGGTAAAGAAATGTGCAATGTAAAAATGTGCTGCTGGTCCACTTGTAATTCAAATACAGTTTTTGATTCATTTTAATCAAACCAAATCAAGTGTGAACGCACCCTAAATGTGCCACAAGATAAGACAGGAACACTGTTAAATGAAAACTTCAGTCACTATTTCCCAAGACTGGAATCCTTCAGAAGAATATGCAGAGTTGTAGGTGCTACACGCAGCCAAAAACAGCACAAGGTTTAACATACTTTATCATATTTTAGTTTCATCTTTCCTTCTTCTGGAGTTAAAATAAAACAGCATCTATCTGGCTTCCTCCTCCTAGTAAGGAGTCTTCGACGTGCTCAGAAGTTGAGAAAATTTCAGTAAATGTCCTTATTGGACTGAGAATGTTTTCCATTCTTGAAGTTCAAATGTGTCTTTTATCTCAAAAGATAAAGGAAAAATTGATTCCTTATAATACATCCCAAAACTATCTTGTGCTGAATGCTCAAATTACTCCATAAATGTCTCTATTCTGCCTGCCATCTGACATTCGCCACAACACGCCGATCTCCATTTGCATGTATTTGTTTTAGGGTTTGCATTTCCAATAGTCTCACAGCGTGCCTTCATCTCTGATCTGCATTCAGCAAGCACATCACACAAACTATACATCTTCAATGAGTTTCCTCTCTGTGTTGCAGGATTCTAGACAAGATTCAAGCCTTAGAACTTAATGCCCTTCAACTTGCTCCCAGCACCAATTTGTCAGTACGAGGACTTTCTAAAACAAAGCCATTCATATTGCCATAACTCTCTCTCTCTCTCTCACTGGTGGTAACAGCACAGTTATTATTTGACTGGAAATCATTTATATTTTGTCTGCTGCCCTAATGTGAACATGTGGAAGGGTGTCAGTGATCTTGCTACAACGTAAAGGCACTCACAGTGCATTATGTAAGAGCCTGTATCACTCCCTTTCCTTTATTTAACATCTGATTTGATGAGTGCCAATTAAATTAGTGCAGCTGAAGCTGATGGACAGCCACTCTTGCATGGGCTTTGGTGAGAGAGCAAGAAGGGTGTAAAATGCTTATGAGATGGTTAAGAATTAATAGAGGAAAAACAGACATCATTACACACTGAAAAAAATGGTGTAGGATTTACTTTGCTTGTAAATTTCACAAATAATTACAAAGAAATGGTAAGTAACACGTGATATTATTGAAGTAAAAGGCTGAAGTGCTTTCTTGTTAAACATACTGAAAAAATATTCTTTGAAAAAGACTTTTTTTTTTTACAGTCCTCATAGACAATATAAAAGAATTACACACAACAAGGTTTTATTTGGACAGATAAGCAATCTGTTTAGTTATGTTCAATTTTATCTGGGTTCAATACAAGTTAAGCTCAATTAACCACATTTTTGGCATAATGTTGATTATTAGTTCCAACTCCTCCAAAAATCAAGCAAAAATCAAGGGTACAATGATGAGGTACTTACAATAATAATTGTAAATAATAATACAATAATACAATAAATAATACAATAATAATAATAAAAATAATTGGGTTAAATTTTTAGGCCTTTAAATGCAGAAATGTAAAACTTAACTCATATTTTTTGAGCTGTAAAATTGTTTAAACTATGGATACTCTGGTTGCTCCACTCTTAGAAGAAAATGTTTTATATAGAACCTTTAAGGGTTCTGTCAGCCGCTTCCTATATAGAACCTTTCATGACTTCCTATCATGAGATCATGATTTAGTTTTAAGGTACGTTTACATGACAACAGTGTACTTAAAGGTGCAGTGTGTAAATTTTAGCGGCATCTAGCGGTGAGATTGTGAATTGCAATATAGAGAGGCTACGGTGGCCAACACAGGACAAATATGTCATCTGAGACAGCAGAGAGTAGCTAGTCAAGCAAACATGCTCTGTAGAGCAATTTGTCCGTTTAGGGCTACTGTAGAAACATGCTGGTGCAAAATGGTGACTTATCATGTGTATGTAGATATAAATGGCTCATTCTAAGGTATGTAAGGTCTTTATACACCACTGAAAACATAGTTATGTATATTATATTGAATTTCTGTCTATAGATCCTCCCAAATTTTACACATTGCACCTTTAAATCAGAAAAGTTCAAAAGTTTTGTATACAGATGAAAATGTTGTCAAAACTATCCCCGTTCACACGGATCCGCGAAAACGACTAAAAACGCTGTATTATGCATGCCAGGCCAGAAGTTGGCGACGTCAGAATTAGAATTTGCGATGTTAGAATTTCCTATATGTAAATAATACGTCTCCACTGGTCATAGTAGTGGTGCAGTAAATCTTTGCTGGAGAAGCTTTAATAAACTCTTGAGCAGCACAAACACAGTCTGCCATTGTTGTTTAGTTGTTAAAAGGTTTGTTAACCCAAAAATTAAATTCTGTCGTTAATTACTCACCCTTGTGTCGTTCTGCACCAATAAGACCTCTGTTCCTCTTTGGAACACAAATGAAGATATTTTTGATAAAATCTTGAGAGCTTTCTATCCCTCCATTGGGAGCAATCTAACTACCACATTCAAGGTCCAGAAAGGTATAAGATATCAATAAAATACTCCATGTGACTCCAGTGGTTTAACGTCAATTTTATGAAACAACACAAGTGCTCTGTTTGCACAAAAAACATAATTTAACACTTTATTTACAAAATAATATTATCTAAAGCGGGTTTAAAGAACAACTTCCGGTCTTGAGTCAACACAACACGCATACGTTGTGGTGCTCCCCCTACTGGATTGCAGGTCAATATTTTCTTAAAGACCCCCAGTGGTAAAAATCAAGTTTTTAATGTTGTTTATATGTCTATGTGGTGTTTTTACTATGCTTTAATACAAACCATGAACAAATTCTTAAGTCAACACCATTGTTGAGTATTTTCTCTTTAAAATCTCTCAGACTTCATCAAAAAGATTTGTGTTCTGAAGATGAACAAAGGACTTATGGGTTTGGAACGACATGAGGGTGAGTAATTAATGACAGAATTTTCATTTTTGGGTGAATTATTATTATCGACTAAACACATAATACGCACACACCTGATGTCACTGTTTTCTCAAATTCACGTTTTTGTAGTTTACACGGAGACAATAACATTATCGTTTTCAAAAACTTGCACTTAAAAACGCAGTTGTTGTGTAAATGAACGACCAAAATGCATAAAAAGTTTTCCGTTTTTAGTTGAAAATGGTGTCGTGTTAACAGCACCTACATTAATACATTTTATTTTATTTTATTATTTTCAATTAAATCTTATTATTATTATTTATTATTATTAAACATGAAAGTATTATGCAAAAAAAATTGGCATAAAGTGTTCTTAAAATTGAGCCAAGAACCGCACTGAACCTTTTTTCTAAGTGTGTAGATATGGCTGTGTCCCTCTTTCAATGTAAGTCTATAGGACTTCATCATCTGTTTTATTATCTGCTAGGCAAAAACCACAAGTCTGATGGCATATAAAAGTAATAGCACACCTCTACTCAACAAACTACATGATCTGAAGTGTCACATCTATGTTTGTTCAAAACCTTAACCCAAAATATGAGCAACAGTAATAGTGACACTCGCCTTTACAAACACCACCAAGAAGAGCATTCAAGCAGGCCATGTTTGACATATCCAAATATCACAATGACATGCTGTTTGGTTTGCTTTCTGAGACGTGTCAAAGTAACACATTCATCTCGATGTTCATGAATCAGACAAAAACATCTGCCTCTGCTGTGCTAAACGGGGGAAAAAGAACAAAAGTGAGCTGTCTCTCAAAGCACGCATATGTGAGCTAACAGCAGCCGTCTTGTCTCTGCCCCCTTCGAGCCATTTTCAGCTCACAATATTCTGTCCTTGCACTGAACACGTCTCTGTTTGGAAGGAGTCCTACAGGGATTTGGTGTCATGTTCCAAAACTTCCTGACAGCCAAATGACTAGGTGCTGTTTTCTTGAGGAAAGTGCAGATACATCGAACGAATGATAGTATTTCTAGCCTGAATAATAAGGCAGCTCTTCGTTTGATTTTTCTGCTCAAAACAAGCTGAAATCAGGTATAAAGATTAAAGGAGACATCTTTGTTAAAAGCCATAGATTTTATTGTGTCTTCACTTGTTGCTTTACACCCACATCATACAATTATGCACCATTCAGATTTTAATTGAAAATGCCTTTTAAATCCTTGAATTTGAATAGGATTTGAAATGAGGTAGTAAAATGACGCAGAACAGTCATTTGTATAATAATAATTCATGTAATAAGTGTAGGAAGTTAAAAAAGGTCAAATTAAAATGGAATGAAATTTGGCCTGACGGGGGCGCTACAGCAGTCAAAAGTACGAAATGGCACATAACTCCTAAACTGTTAGCTCAAGAGTCGGCGTGGGCTCAAGTGTCTTGACTCAAGGCGGACAAGATGCATGCCTCGGATTCTGTGAAATTTTCTGGTATTTTGGATTTTTCGAAAAACCTACTTTTGCTAACTAGTCCTAGGTTTTTGACCAGATCAGAACTAACCCAGAACAGCAAGATTCTCTGGAGTCTAATTGTCAATAACTCAGATTCACGGTCCCATAACGGCCACCAAACGTTCTAAGTGGCCGGAGCCACTTTTAATAAAATGGTCATAACTCATGAACGGAATGAGATATTTTCACCAAACTCAGCACATCTGTTTAAAGGCAGGAACACACCAAGCCGACGCCGACGAACTAGTGGCGATGAAAGCAGACTGCGGGGTTGGCTCACGTCGGCAGCGTCTGTGTCCAAAGTTGCCCTGACACATCATACCAATGCTTGACAGCCGACGGCCAAGTAGCACGTCCGTTCTGTGCCTGCGCAAGATGAAATGCCTGACCGTACCAGCAGGTGGCAGTAGCTGAGCAGCCAATCAGAATTATTAGATGGCCCAACGAGCTCCGATGCCAATTCAACATGTCGAATCGACCGGAAAAAAGCCAACGAGGACCAACTTCAGCCGACGGTGTGGAACACACTGAGAAAACTTAGTTGGCTGACGAACAAAAACTGCCCAACGGCCAACCATCAGCTTGGTGTGTTCCTGCCTTAAGAGCTCATTCTGCGACCACGGTGACTGGCCTCTTAGTCATGCTATAACAGGAAAAAAACATGAAAATGACTATAACTACTTCACTGTTAACCTGATTAACTTGAAAATTGGTGTCTTGGTCCAAGGAGCCATGATTGTCTATGAGGACATTGGCATATCTCGAAAAACATGGCCACCATCGGCCAATGAATTTTGATCACCTATTAGACAAGGTTAACAGAGGCCAATCAGTATGAAACTCGGTGAGCATGTTCTACTCATGGTTCTAGAGGTCTGTAAGAATTTTGAAAGAAATTGGCCACTAGATGGCACAAACTAGTTTTACACCTCTGTAATCATGTGGTGTTTCACACGATATTCATATTATTTGATAGATGTCCTTGTGTTGAACAACTTTGTCTCAAGAAAGGCTGCGATCAATCAAATATTCACGATTAATGTAAAAAACCTACTTTTGCGAACTAGTGCTAGGTTTTTCACCCAATCAGAACCAGATTGAGCGGAAAAAAGTTTAACTTTACCTTTGGGTATCTATAACAGGGTAATTTAGAAAATGGGTGTGGCCAAGTGCACGCAAAAGCCTATAACTCCTAAACGAAAACTCAGAACTTCACGAAAATAGGTGCACACATGCAGCATATGCAGGGGTGTACATAAGTGGTGCGCAGGTGCGCATACATGGTAAAAATAAACAATGCGCACCAGTAAACTTGGAGGGAAGCGCTTTTGAGTACCAACATTTTTGTGGACTGGCTCACATGGACATGTTTACTTACTGGAGTAGGATTTTTCTACATCTCTGGTAAGATAGCAATCATGATGATAAGTGTGTTCTTTAATTATTAGGGGTGCAATGGATCGCAGTTAATCCGTGATCCGTACGGATAAGGTCCAACGGTTCGGCACGCATGTGATTTGCGGATTAACTGCTAAGTTCAACTATCATAGAGTGAAAGTTTATCATTTGGACGTGTTTTGTCTCACCACATTCAAACGATTTTAAAAGCGGAAGAAGAGGCAAAAATCAGGACTCGCAAGCTGTTATCTGTACCACACCCAAAGCACGTGCACACAGAGAGAGAGAGAGGCGCATTTCAGACAGCACTCGAACACCGAATTGATTCCTCTTTCGTGTTTACTTTGGCTTGAACGGACACATACACACAAAATTACCTGTCTCTGCAAGTATTCTCTCGGTTATGTCATAAGCGAACAGTTGAGAAAGAAACCGGATGTGTGTCAGTATATTCAGTCTGTGCATGCATTCCGTCTTAAAGTGACAGCAGCCTAATATTCTTGCTGTTTTCTGTGTCATTAATGTTAATAATTTAAAAAAACAAAACAAAAAAAAACAATTTACCATGTTTGAGAGAAAAGTAGTGTGAGTACCAAGCAACATCTCCAGGTGCTCCCTTGAGAACCAGACTAAAAAATTTATGTGCGTCCCTGAGCATATGATTCTAAAGAAGCATGCCATCTTATATGGAGATCGGACCATAGGTGGCTCTTTAACTGTTAAAAAGCCGAACTTTTTTTAAAAGATGTAATATAAGTCTAAGGTGTCCCCTGAATGTGTCTGTGAAGTTTCAGCTCAAAATACCCCATAGATTTTTTTTAATTCATTTTTTTCACTGCCTATTTTGGGGCATAATTAGAAATGAGCCGATTCAGGGTGTGTGGCCCTTTAAATCTGGTGCTCCACGCCCTAAAAGCTCGCGCTTGCCTTAAACAACATAAAAAAAGTTTAAACAGCTAATATAACCCTCAAAATGGATCTTTACAAAGTGTTCGTCATGCAGCATGTCTAATCGCGTAAGTATAGTATTTATTTGGATGTTTACATTTGATTCTGAATGAATTTGAGGCTGTGCTCCGTGGCTAACGGCTAATGCTACACTGTTGGAGAGATTTATAAAGAATGAAGTTGTGTTTATGCATTATACAGACTGCAAGTGTTTAAAAATGAAAATAGCGACGGCTCTTGTCTCCGTGAATACAGTAAGAAACGATGGTAACTTTAACCACATTTAACAGTACATTAGCAACATGCTAACAAAACATTTAGAAAGACAATTTACAAATATCACTAAAAATATCATGTTATCATGGATCATGTCAGTTATTATTGCTCCATCTGCCATTTTTTTGCTATTGTCCTTGCTTGCTTACCTAGTCTGTTGATTCAGCTCTGCACAGATCCAGACGTTACTGGCTGCCCT
Source organism: Ancherythroculter nigrocauda (assembly GCA_036281575.1). Taxonomy (NCBI): domain Eukaryota; kingdom Metazoa; phylum Chordata; class Actinopteri; order Cypriniformes; family Xenocyprididae; genus Ancherythroculter; species Ancherythroculter nigrocauda. The sequence goes on along the minus strand of VTFQ01000011.1, from coordinate 18,485,152 downwards.
TGTCTAATGCCTTTCATAATGTTGGGAACATGGGCTGGCATATACAAATATTGGGGCCGTACATATTAATGATCCCAACTGTTACGTAACAGTCGGTGTTATGTTGAGATTCGCCTGTTCTTCGGAGGTCTTTTAAACAAATGAGATTTATATAAGAAGGAGGAAACAATGGAGTTTGAGTCTCACTGTATGTCATTTCCATGTACTGAACTCTTGTTATTTTATTTAACTATGCCAAGATAAATTCAATTTTTTAATCTAGGGCACCTTTAAAAAATTTATTTCCTATGATAAACTAACTGTTTTGGCTGTAAATGGTCTTTTCCATCTATGATTGACATAATACCTTTTTATGCATGTGCTTAAAGGCCTTAAAGCGCTTGAACCCCGATAATTGCTGCTCGCAGTTATATTTTACTGTATTTTTTATTAAATAAATGCAGCCTTGGTAAGCATATAATAGTTCTTTGAAACACATTAAAAATTTGACTGTTTCCAAACTTTTAACAGGTGCTGCATATCTGGGTATAAAAATACAGAATTAATTATGCAGATGTTTATGTTTTGTCACACAGCTAGTTTATTTCACTCTGTGCCTATATTGAATTTTTTATTGAATTGAGTGAATTCCTCATCTTGTCATTCATAATTCATTCTGTTGTGAATTGGCCCATTTGAATCACATTACAACTCAAACTTGATGGTAATTTTTATCAAATTCTGAAATTTGCTCAACCCTGACCTACATACAGGCCTAAAATAACACATTCCAGAGAAATATGAATCAGAGTTGTTATACACGAGCTACTATACACCTTCCCACCTCTTACACGTTCACACGGCCTAAAAATAGTCTGTCTACTTCTCATACTTGCACCCAAACATTCCTTGTCAGTTTGCTCTCAAATCTGCGCATCCATTCAAAAATCAATTCATTCTCATTGGGAAAGCTTCCCAGTGCACTCTGTTAATCAGACTTTTTTCCAGCAGAATGTTTTCCAGAGGCTGTGTCCCATATGGCCATGAGAGCATAATCTCCCTGTGGCCTCTTTCTCTCTGGCTTTAAGCCCTCCATCCATCCATCCATCGCATTAGTTAGCACATCTGTCTGCAGCTGGAGGACTGACAGAGCAATCCATCAGTGTTGTTATTTCTGAAGCAGACTGCAAACTGCAAGTTTGAAGCATCTGACGGATTTTCTTAAAGGAATAGTTCACCTAAAAAAAAAAAATCAAAATTCTGTCCTGTCCCAAGTTTACTCATGAGAGAAGTACACTATCTAATAATGAATGAATCGTCTAAAAAAATATAGCACACCCTCCAGTTGGCTGTTAGTGGTAAGGCCTTAAAAAATGAGTATTCTAACAGTACATTCATGAAAACATGCAAAAAACTGGATAGAAGACTTATGTGCTCAAAATTACTTTCACTGTGCGTTTCACAGACACCAAACAACTGGATATGAAATACAGACATGCATTCACACTGCAGGTGCCACACTGTCTAGAGCTCTAGCTGCTGCTGTCAGTTCACTGTGAAGGTTATAGGTTGTGCACAGGATTTGTCTCTGCTTAATTGAAGCCTTGTGTTTAACCCTGAATGTGCACTGAGATGCACGCATCCAGAACTACAGCTTTTGCGTATATTCATGGAGATTAAAGGGTTAGTTCACCCAAAAATGAAATTTCTGTCATTAAGTACTCACCCTCATGTCGTTCCAAACCTTTGTTCAACTTTGGAACACAAATTAAGATATTTTTGATGAAATCCAAGTGTTTTTTTTATCCACCCCTGCAGAAAGCAACATAATTACCATCATTCAAGGTCCAGAAAAGTAGTAAAGAGACTGTTAAAATAGTCAACGTGACTACAGTGGTTCAAACGGTAATTACGTTGCTTTCTATGGGGGATAAAAAAAAACTCTTGGATTGTATCAAAAATATCTTAATTTGTGTTCCGAAGTCGAAAGAAGGTCTTATGAGTTTGGAATGACATTTTTGGGTGAACTAACCATTTAATGTAAATCCTGCAAATTCAGCACCCCAAAAATCAATGAACATAAAACAACTGCTGTATATGGAGTCAAACTGAAATTAAATTGAAATTAAACACTTTAATTCAAACTGCTCCATCATATTCAACTTTACATTAGGAATTAAAATTTTAAACATCAGATTATCCCATATTCAAATGGTGTAACAAATTGTTTTTTAAATTTTAAACATTATTGGCCCAACATTCAACAACCCCTAAAAATGAACATTTTAAATCTGTTTTACATCGCATATTTAATCAGCCATTTATTTCACGTTCAAGAACAAAACTTAAATATTGGATTTTGGTCAATCATTATTTTTATTTTTTTTTATTATTATTTATATAAACATCATTTATCCCACAAAATTTAAATATCTTATTGAACTTTCAGCAATTTAGAAATTGACATTTAAATTTTATAAGCTTATCCCAAGTTTGATGAGTGGTTTTAAACTTCTGATTGTTTCCATGTTCGATGAATTTTTAAACACAAATCTTTAAACATTTTAACAAATTATATATTTTTCCGACAACCGTTGTTTTATTTTAAATGCCCAATTTAACCAAAGATCGACATGCATTACAACTTTCATGTCTTATTTATCTATGTAAGCATTAGAAATGCATTTATTTCAAATGTAAAAATCTGAATTATCTGATTTGTCAGTCATTCGAAATGTTAAAATTAAACCTGTTTTTTAAACAATTTCTCCCACAAACTTTAATTTTTAAATAGCTATCTTATTCCACATTCAACAAAAGTTAGAAAAAGCCTTATTCCAATAAGTTTAAAGGATTAGTCCACTTTCAAATAAACTTTTCCTGATAATTTACTCACCCCCATGTCATCCAAGATGTTCATGTCTTTCTTTCATCAGTCAAAAAGAAATGAAGGTTTTTGATGAAAACATTTCAGGATTATTCTCCTTATAGTGGACTTCAATGGCCTCCAGACGGTTGAAGGTCAAAATTACAGTTTCAGTGCAGCTTCAAAGGGCTTTAAACGATACCAGACAAGGAATAAGGGTCTTATCTAGCGAAACAATCTGTCATTTTCTAAAAAAATACAACTGTATATGCTTTATAAACAGAAATTATCGCCTTGTATGTGGTTCCGCTTTCCGTATTCTCCAAAAACTTACGCCGTATGTCCTACGCTTTCCCTATTCTACTTACAGGGAAAAAAAGGAAACTGGCGCCGCGTTCATTCTGTAAGTTGAATAGGGAAGGCGTAGGACATACAGCGTAAGCTTTTTGAAGAATACGGAAAGCGGAAGCACGTGCACAGTGATCATTTGTGTCGAATGTAAACGTTTATTCCATGCTCGATGAGCGTTAGAAATGTACATTTTACACATCCGAGTTATGTATTGTTCAACAATCACTGGAAATTTTCATTTTAAACAATAATCGACAACCATTAGATCTTTAGATTTTAACGTCTTATTTATCCCAGTTCACAAAGTTTAGGAATTTACAATCAAAAGATAAACGTAGCGTACTAGAGACACTCCAGCTCCACCTGATTTATCCCATTCAAAATCGTCCACTACACAAGCGGTTGGTAAATAATCCCATTCCCCTCCCAACCACTCCCATCATCCGCACGATCCAATCCGCGCTCACTCGCTCTCTCTGCCGCTACAGTGCGCGCTCTGATGCCGCAGCTCCAGCCTCTCTCTCTCTTTCTCTCTCTCTCTGAGCGATAATAACACAGCACAGTCATGGCGACAGTGACAGTCCAACCGCTCACCCTGGAGCGAGGTGAGTACCGACAAACCACGTCCATTCATTCTTTGCTGCTGGAGATAACTTTAAGCTATCGCGCCTTTCGTTTCTCGGATTTTTGCGTTATTGGATTTGCCTCATGGGCTTGTGATGTTTTGGTGATGTTGTCTTCTCAGTTCGGTTTGTGTCCGTTAGGTATGATGATGGTGATGATGATGAACAGAACATGCTCTGTGCTTCAGGATCCATCAGTGTGCGTTATAATAATGGGATCTGTATTCGGTTTATTTTTTAATAAAGCACTTAATTTGATGCATGCACTTTGCTGATGCTCAAAGCAACGCTCTGTATTTTCTTTATTTCGTCCTTATTTCACTTTACAGAAGATTCTACAACTTCTCTGCGTGCAAAACTGAATTTGAAGCTGAGCTGTGTTATATACTTCAATAAAATAAAACCGGACTAGATTAGAAAGAAGCGCTCGAATAATTTACTGTACGCGCGATGCTTGCATTACAGCTGAAAAAAAGAGAAATATGTCACAACGTGACTCAAGTCATGTGAACAGAAGCTTGCCTTTTTGATATTATCATGGCAGTAACCTTAATTTATTATCAGCGGTCAGTGTCCACGATCTGGACTGTCAGAGCAGCCTGAGGAGACAGTGAGTGCAACAATATGGGCCGTTGTGCGCTTAAATCGCCAATAAATAAATTCCGTTTCATTTACTATACGATTATACAGTAGGTCTAACAGTAGCCTATGGACACTCAACCCATTTCAAGCGTCACTCAAGCAAAGCGATAGAGATATTTATAGAGAAATTAGATACCTCTGGCATGTGCGCGCGACGCGCTGTGGATATGTGGAAACTGTGTATTGCAACTAGTAGCGTTGTCCAATTGGTGAACGAATTGTTGTTTTGAGTCAGGTCTTTCAAAACGAATCAGTAGAACCGACTCACAAAACCTGAACGATTCCTCAGCGAATCGTCCGAGCGGTTCTCGAATCAACTGACTGGTTAAACCGAGAACCGACTCTTTTGGAAATGGTAATAAGCCGAGAAATGATAGTTCATTCGGCGTGAAACGATAATATATGTTTAATAGATCGGAAATTAAGTAATAACCAAAATGTAACAGACAAAACGTAGCCTACTGTTGATGAATTGATTATATGACCGTTTTAGTACCGAACGTGCTGTTGAATGAGCTTTTTAATCCAAGAGGAACTTGTGAATTTGTTTATTGTTAATGCAAAATATGCATATTCATGAGCTGAATCAAGTCTGCCTACATAATATGGCTTTATTGAAGCATTTTACAACATATAGCCTAATACACCACACTGGAAAATGTCAGGGACATAAAAGAATTATGGATCATTGTTTTGTTTTTTTGTTTTTTAGCTGAAACTGTTTCTTGAAATGAACTGTTCCAAAGAACCAGTTCATGAAAATGAGTCTGTCTTCCCATTACTATAAACTAGACTTATTATAATTAAAGACATTAGGCGTTTCTCAATGTCAAGGAAGGATCCTCGGAAGCCAGAATGTCGAGGATGCTACGTCATCGACATCCGTCGAAGGACTGTTCCAATGTCGAGGATCCTCGGAATTTCAAACAAGGACTGAGTCCTTCATTCGAAAAATATCCCATATACAGGAAAGGATGCATATGTGTAGCCTTCGCGCTCTTCGCGCTCTAAAATCACCCACAATCCTATGCGTGCAGCTTTGCGATCTTGTTCAAAAAATTTTAAAAAAATGTCGGACGTTAGCGGGCAATATGCTTTCAAATGTAATATATTGACATTACCAAACATTTGTTATAACTGTAGTAAATATGTCAGATAAATAAAGTTTAACATTTAAATGCCAGTACAAATTACTACCTTATTGATATTATAAATTATACAAATACAAATTACGTTATTGATGGCTAACTGAACCAGACCGTCATTTAACAATTGTTAGCTTGGTTTCCGTCACCGGCATTTCTTTAACCTTTTCACTGACGTAATGACGCGCACTTGCTAGTCTGTTCCATTTACGTGTTCTCCGAATGCTAAAGAGGAGCCTCGCCTAGCCTCTGAAGGAAGTGACTTGGAAGGACCAGTCCTGCCAAGGAAGTATCCCTGACATTGAGAAACGCCTATAGTTTAAGCATTCAATCATGTCGTCAGCAACCAATTCAACCAATCAGAATGCTAATAGGAGCGCTATCTGGTTTGATTTGTTTGCTCTGTATGTTGTCTAACTATTAGATCGTATACTTAGAAATAACAGGAATCCATTGTGTTTTTGATTGTCAAGAATCATATATAGGGTTAAAATATGGTTTTTATTTTCATAGATTTCATACAGTCTATGGTGGCACTAAACACATCTTTACACACCTACTGTAGGTCTATGGGGGGTGAGCTAACCTTATAATTTTGCCTGACAGCACAGGGAGCAGACTGTCAAAAATGACCACCTACATTCTAGACTTCTAAAAAGTGTACAGCAGAAACTGCAAATGGTGGCCCAGTAGTTCTTATTCATTGGTATTATTTAAACAGAACCTCCAGAAACAATTAAAATTAAGTGGAGACAGATTTATTTTGGTGACATATTTTGAGCATTGCCAGAAGCCCAAAGTAGTTGTTACGCTTAATGATAACACATTTAAATAGACAGCTTTCCAAAACACCACAGGCCTCACATTTTTCAACATCTCTTGCAATGAGACTGCTATGCCTGAGGTTATGCAGGGATAGTGAATTGTAGCTATAATTTGATCACAGAGAAAATAACCTTGCGTGTCCCTTCATTTTGGGTGCGTCCGGTTAACTGAAGGTTGTTATACTTTCCTGCAATTGTATTTAAATAACAGATGTTCGAAGATAAGATCAGCTCCCTGTGTGAGTGTTTGTGTAATCCAGGACATATGAAGGTGTGTATGGAAAAACTAATCTATCAAACTAAAATCAATACTTAGTCAACATTTGTACAGTACAGACTTGTAATCCAATAAGAAACTCTAACCAAGATCTCAGATAAGGATGGAATGCTTGTGTTTGGAAAACAGAACTGTACTAGAGTTATTCAGAAGGAGAGATTTAAATCAGGGAATATCAGGATCTTGGAGTCGTGAAACCTGAGAATGACTACTGACCTGCTGCTCTGACTTAATTCCAGGGATGGAAGGGCCATAAAGAGCTCCGCAACTTTTCCCGGTGGATCAGTGGGCCAGCTGTCGAAACCAAATTTAGATACAAGGAAGTTGTAAAAAAGATTAGAAGAGAGAGAAAAAGTTCTGACAAAAGTATTGGCACATTTTTAAACTACTGCTGCATCTGATCATGCTGACTTCCCTACTATATAGTATGCGAAAAACAGCACTGCAAAAGAGTAGGATGTCCAAATTTGGAAAACAGTACCTGGATGACTTACTATTTCCACTGGAGTGTGCAATCGATGAACACTTTACCAATCTCTTTTACCAAAGCCAGTGGAGAGGAGTTGTGAATGGCAGTGAAGCAATGCAACTGATGCTGTATGTCACATGACAAGGCCAACATGGCAGATGTAGTACGTCTGGTTTGCATTCATGCTAATATACACACATTCATATTATATAAAATGTACTTTTTTAAAGGTGCCCACGAATGAAAAATTAAATTTTTCTTGGCATAGTCAAATAACAAGAGTTCAGTACATGGAAATGACATACAGTGAGTCTCAAACTCCATTGTTTCCTCCTTCTTATATAAATCTCATTTGTTTAAAAGACCTCCGAAGAACAGGTGAATCTCAACATAACACCGACTGTTACGTAACAGTCGGGGTGTACGCCCCCAATATTTGCATATGCCAGCCCATGTTCCCAACATTATGAAAGGCATTAGACAAGGGCAGGCATTAACGTCTGGAGCAGCACAGCCGAATCATCGGACTAGGTAAGCAAGCAAGAACAATAGCGAAAAATGGCAGATGGAGCAATAATAACTGACATGATCCATATTTGTAAATTGTCTTTCTAAATGTTTCGTTAGCATGTTGCTAATGTACTGTTAAATGTGGTTAAAGTTACCATCATTTTTTACTGTATTCACAGAGACAAGACCCGTCGCTATTTTCATTATTAAACACTTGCAGTCTGTATAATGCATAAACACTTCAAATACAACTTCATTCTTTATAAATCTCTCCAACAGTGTAGCATTAGCCGTTAGCCACGGAGCACAGCCTCAAACTCATTCAGAATCAAATGTAAACAATATAACAGTATACAATACTCACATAATCCGACGCATGCATGCCGCATGCATGACGAACACTTTGTAAAGATCCATTTGAGGGTTATATTAGCTGTGTAAACTTTGTTTATGCACTGTTCAAGGCAAGCGCGAGCTCCGTGGGCGTGGAGCATGAGAATTAAAGGGCCAGTAGCCCTGAATCGGCTCATTTATAATGATGCCCCAAAATAGGCAGTTAAAAAAACGAATTAAAAAAAATCTATGAGGTATTTTGAGCTGAAACTTCACAGACACATTCAGGGGACACCTTAGACTTATATTACATCTTTTTAAAAAAAGTTCTAGGGCACCTTTAATGGTCGCAAAGTAAGTTCTTCACCAAATGTAGTGCCTACTCAGGCATTTTATGCAGTTTACCTCTTTCCTCTCTAGTTTTTTTCAACCAGCCATGCGAAACCTTGTGGAAACACATACATTATGGTCCCTTGGAATTGTGCTGGGCGATGCTACATCTCCGGTTTCTGGTTTAAAAAACAAAAACAAAGCACTGCTTTGGTTACAATTTTACATGTATGCATTTGGCAGAGGCTTTTGTCCAAAATGATAAACATTGCATCCAACGCAACTACCACTCCAAGGTCCAGAAAGGTAGGAATGACATCATTAAAGTACTCCATGTGACTCCAGTGGTTTAACCTCAATTTTATAAAGTGACACAAGTGCTTTTTTTGTGCAAAAAAAAAAAAGTTTACCACTTTACTTACAAAAATATTGATCTGTAACACAAGAGCTTCACGACGCATGCATACTGTGTTCAGACTCACATGCGCAAGTGTTCACGAGAGCTTCACGACAAATGTGTGCTGTGTTCAGATTCACACGTAAACAACGCACATGCGCGAGTGTTCATGAGATCGTCACGACGCATGCGTTTTGTGTTCACGTGAGAGCTTGCATTGTTGTGTGAACACGCTTTGGATGATATTATTTTGTAAATAAAGTGGCAAATTATGTTTTTTTTTCACATCATAAAATTGAGTTTAAAGGGAAAAATGAAAATTATCCCATGATTTACTCACCCTCAAGCCATCCTAGGTGTATATGACTTTCTTCTTTCAGACAAACACAATTGGAGATATTTTTAAAAATATCCTTAGTCCTCCTAGGTTTATAATGGTGTGGTGAATGGGGGCCCATATTTTGAACAAAAAAATGCATTCATCCATAATCAAAGTAATCCATATGACTCCAGTGGGTTAATAAAGGCCTTTTGAAGTGAAGTGATGCATCTGCCGGAAGCATGTTATTTGAATTTATAAAATTTTAAATATGGATATTTTTCTTACAAAAATACATTGCTTCACTTCAAAAGGCCTTTTTTAACCCACTGGAGCTGTATGGATTACTTTTATTATGGATGGATGCATTTTTATTTATTTTTGTTCAAAATGAACCTTACGACTAAGGATATTTTTAAAGGGATAGTTCACCCAAAAATGAAAATTTTATGTTTATCTGCTTACCTCCAGGGCATCCAAGATGTAGGTGACTTTGTTTCTTCAGTAGAACACAAATGATGATTTTTAACTCCAACCGTCGCCGTCTGTCAGTCATATAATGCATGTCAGTGGGAACTTCATCTATAAGAGTCAAAAAAACATGCACAGATAAATCCAAATTAAACCCTGCAGCTCATGACGGCACATTGATGTCCTAAGACACGAAACAATCGGTTTGTGCGATAAACCGAACAGTATTTATATCAATTTTTACCTCTAAAACACCACTATGTCCAACTGCCCTCCACATCCGGTTAGTGAGGTCTGAACGCGCTCTGACAACGGAAGTGATGTCTCGATCTCATTGAAGTAAAGTGCGAGAGATCACTTCCATCATCAGAACGCATTTTTTGACCTCACTTACAGGATGTGGAGGGCAGTTGGACATAGTGGTGTATTAGAGGTAAAAAAAAATGATATAAATACTGTTCAGTTTCTCGCACAAACCAATCGTTTCGTGTCTTAGGACATCAATGTGTCGTCACGAACCACAGGGTTTAATTTGGATTTGTCTGTGCATGTTTTTTTCATGCTTTTTTTGATGAAGTTCCCACTGACACACATTATACGACTGACAGACTGCAACGGTTGGAGTTAAAAATCATCATTTGTGTTCTACTGAAGAAACTATACTGAAGTCACCTACATCTTGGATGCCCTGGGGGTAAGCAGATAAACATCAAATTTTCATTTTTGGGTGAACAATCCCTTTCAATATATCTCCGATTGTGTTTGTCTGAAAGAAGATCATATACACCACTGATGGCTTGAGGGTGAGTAAATAATGGGATAATTTTCATTTTTGGGTGAACTATCCCTTTAAGCCACTGGAGTCACATGGAGTACTTTAACAATGTAATTCCTACCTTTCTGGACCTTGGAGTGGAAGTTGCGTTGGATCTGTATGTAGGGACAGAAACCTTCATCAAAAAGATCTTAATTTGTGTTCTGAAGATGAACGAATGCCTTACGGGTGTGGAACAACCCGAGGGTGAGTAATAAATGACAGAATTTTCATTTTTGGGTGAACTAACCCTTTAAATACAGATGTCGCTCCCAAAACTTTGCATTCGCTAGAAGCCACAGGGAGACTTCCTGCACAAATCCCTCATGTTATACTAATACTGGTGTAGGGTACAAATCAAGTTAATCAAATCAGTAAAATCACAAATATAAATGCAATCAAATGTGCCTCCAGTTCTTAGTTTATTGAAAATGTCAATTTAATTATGTGGGATTCAATTATGGTTCTCTATAATTAGCATTGCATGACATATTCCTCTCAAACTATTCTTCCATTTAATTGCTTTTCCTCTGCAATGTAAAAGCAATATTTCTGAACTAGACTACAGCAGGTGATAGTGTGTATTAGGCTAACAGTGGTTCCGAGCTGTCTTTAAGTCACGTTCCCACCCTGCTTTATTCTACTAATGCATTACACTTGATGGATTTCTTCTTTCTTTTAAGATCTTGCAATAAGATCTTGTCATATTGATTTTGGTCTGAAGTACTCTTTTTTTATTCAGAAAGACAAAATTCTTCCAGGTACTTTGCTAAATGAAACATGAGGTGTTCCGCTTTGACATGCTAGAATTTGATCAGATTTCTTTTGGAAGAATTTTAGAGAATATTGACAATATCAAGACAGCCATTTAAGTATTCACTAGTTCAAAAGCTTTGAATGTAATTTCCAAGCATAGTATGGTTACACAACTTGTGCAATGTACCATCGAGTTGTATGGCATAAAATAGCACTGATATAATCTTTCCTTTAGGCAAAATTGCTTCTGAACATTTTATGTCCACTTTTGTCCATCCATTCGAGGATAAAAGCCCAGACCAGACTGAGATCGAGATCAAGGGATCATATCCAAGACTATTTTTATCCGAACAGGACCGTCTGTGTCACCAGTAATTGCGTGCATGAAAAAGAAAGGGTCTCAAAAGACAGACAGTAGTATCAGTCAGACATCAGGCACAGACGCTCTGTGAGGTCATTTGTGCATTACTTCCATAGTTCTCCGTCTTAGCTATTATACTGCGAGGTGATTTATGTGCCCTTTGCAGTCAGGAATGTCACAGTTGGGCCAATTACTGATAATTCACAGGGTTTGATAAAGTGAGGTTCTGGGATATGAGTCGGACAGCAGAGGTGGGTACTGCACTAACTCCTGCTGTTTTGGCAGGCCTGCTGTCCAGAGACCAGAGTTTTCTTCAGGCTTGCCTAACCCATAAAGGATGGCTGTCTGAATCTGGAAAGCGGCAGATGGCAAGCACTCTCTCAGGAAATTCATTCTGGTGTATAAAATGATGAAGACAATGCACTTCTCAGGAAAATAGTTCTGTTAGAAATGTGTGAAACAGCCTAGAAGTGTCTTGGCTGACCATGTTGTCAGTTCACAATAAGATGAATGTTCCATGCGGAAAACTGATGCGATAAACTTTAATTTGAATGAACACCTGTTAATGTGTGTTCAGATTGACACAAACAAAACTGAAGGTTGTGCACTGCAGCCCTCCAGACAAATTGCAGGCGAAAATCGCACCAAATTTTTGTGCCAAACATTTGTGTTAGTGTTAACAGACTTAAAGGTATACTCCACCCAAATATGAAAATTATCTTATCATTTATTCACCATCTCTCAAAAACAATCAATTTCTGTGAGTCCATAATGCAAGTAAATGGGTGCCCAAAAGTCGATCCTTGAGAATCCACATAAAGTGATCATGACAGTAATCCATACAACCCCAGTTGATGAATCAATGTCTTCTGAAATGAAACTATAGGAGTGTATAGAAAATATTAATATTTAAAACTTCCACTTCTGGCCAACTGTCATATACGGAAGAGGATTAGGGCCAAGCAATAATAAAAACATAAAACCATCTCGAGATTAAAGTTGTTAAATTTCGAGAAAAAACTCGAAATAAAATGTTGAGAATAAACTCGTTAAATTACGAGAAAAAACTTGTTAAATTTCGAGAAAAAGGTCGAGATAAAATGTTGAGAATCAACTCATTAAATTACGAGAAAAAACTTGTTAAATTTCAAGAAAAAAGTCGAGATAAAATGTTGAGAATAAACTCGTTAAATTTCGAGAAAAAAGTCGAGATAAAATGTTGAGAATAAAGTCATTAAATTACGAGAAAAAAAGTCATTAAATTACGAAAACAAATTTGTTAAATTATGAGAAAAATGTTGTTACATTTCGAGAAAAATGTCGAGATAAAATGTTGAGAATAAAGTCATTAAATTATGAGAATAAAGTCGTTAAATTTCGAGAAAAAAAGTCGAGATAAAATGTTTAGAATAAACTCGTTAAATTACGAGAAAAAAGTCGTTAAATTAAGAGAACAAATTTGTTAAATTATGAGAAAAATGTCGTTACATTTCAAGAAAAATGTCGAGATAAAATGTTGAGAATATACTCATTAAATTATGAGAAAAAAGTCGTTAAATTTCGAGAAAAAAAGTCGAGATAAAATGTTGAGAATAAACTTGTTAAATTACGAGAAAAAAGTCGTTAAATTACGAGAACAAATTCGTTAAATTCAGGAACAAATTCGTTAAATTACGAATTTGTTCTCATAATATAACGACTTTTTTCTCATAATTGAACGAATTTGTTCTCATAATCTAATGACTTTTTTCTCGTAATTTAATGACTTTATTCTCAACATTTTATCTCGACTTTTTTCTCGAAATTTAATTACTTTTTTCTCGTAATTTAACGAGTTTATTCTCAACATTTTATCTCGACTTTTTTCTTGAAATTTAATTAGTTTTTTCTCATAATTTAATGAGTTTATTCTCAACATTTTATTTCAACTTTTTTCTCGAAATCTGACGAGTTTTTTCTTGAAATTTAACAACTTTAATCTCAACATTTTATCTTGACTTTTTTCTCAAAATTTAATGACTTTTTTCTCGTAATTTAACGAGTTTATTCTCAACATTTTATTTCAACTTTTTTCTCAAAATTTGACAAGTTTTTTCTTGAAATTTAACAACTTTAATCTCGAGATGGTTTTATTTTTTTATTATTGCTTGGCCCTAATCCTCTTCTGTAGTCATATGCATGTTCATGAGAGCATCGTGAAGCGGCATGTCAGTACGTTGTGAAGTGTGACGTAAGCGATGGCTGGAAGCTATGGTTTATAATAAGTTTTTATAAGTTTAATAAGTTTTAATAATGCCTGGCTCACACTACAGGAGGTTTAGGCCAATTTATGCCGATTTTCCCTCCTGAGAATCAGAGAAAAAATATACACTGCCCTCCAAAAGTTTGGAAACGCCCTAGAAAAGTGGGGTTTTGGACAATATTGGCATGAATCCTTTTTAATTTGTGATAATTTTGCACTGATAAGGGACAACACAAACTACAAAAACATTTTATTATATAACAGTTTATACATAGAAAAAAAACTTAAATTTTCGATTCATCAAAATATCCACCATTAGCAGCTATCTGACCTAAACTGGGTTCTAATTGGTTCATTGTATTCTAAACTTAATTGTTGAAGCTATTAAGGTGTGCTGACCCAAAAATCCTTTACAAACGTGGGCCAAGTTTAAACCAGTAACCAGGCATCACAGCTGGCAAAGGGGCATGTCTGACTTTGACATGTATATATTGCCATTATTATGTAATCAAAATGAAAATTATTATTGCTGGTCTTCAATGATAATGTCAAGTTATTTTAATGTATTTGCACCAAAAAATGATAAGGATTTATGCTGATATCGTCCAAAACCACACTTTGCCAGGGGCGTTTCCAAACTTTTGGAGGGCAGTGTATTTACATCCGCTTCCCAATGAAATCACATGAGGTGCTCTTCTGGGTATGATAATCTTAATAATATCCTATAGTGTGTGCTGCGGTACAAATTTCAAATCTTGCAGTGTGTGCATGTTTGATATTTGTGAGAATAAAATCTGTGAAGATTCTCCTTATGTGTGTGCTGCAACCAGACTTCATATTCAGTTAGGATTTAAAAACTCCTCTAGTGTGAGCTCGGCTTAAGTTAATAAGTTTTAAATATTAATAGTTTATATACACACCTATGGTTTCATTTCAGAAAACATTGATTCATCAACTTGGGTCATATGGATTACTGCCATAATTACTTTGTGTGGTGGTTAAAGCGTCAAGTTTTGGGATACAATCCACTTGAATTATGTAGACTCGGAGATGAATTATTCTTCTAAAAATCTCTGTTTGTATTCATCTGAAGAAAATTTCATATATATTTGGGACACAGGATGGTGAGTAAATGATGAGAAAATGTTCACTTTTGAGTGAAGTGTACCTATAAGACCACATTGGAACATGGTGTGGATGTTGCCATCCATTTCTTATGTTTAAAATCAATTCTGGTCCCAAGTTATTTTTTTGAATATCCTGATTCACTATGAAATGTACCACATTACAGAAGTAAAATGGGTAACAAATGGCATTTTATATTGACCTTAAACAAAAACAATATCCTTTTATTACATAATCCTAAGTTAACTTGTGTTATTCCAAACTTCAGATAGGCCTTTTCTTCCATGTACATTTAAAGTCAAAAAATGACATGTAAAGAAGAAAAAATGGCTCCTATTAGCTTTGCAGGTGTTCAATTGTCAACAAGGATGTCTCTTGGCACACTGCACCTATAAACAATCCTATGCAATGCTAATATTTGCAGGTGTGATGATCAACAGAGATGTTTTACACATGTTCCTCTGAAAATTTGCTAAACAGGTTTTTATATTCATGTCCAGTAAAGTGGGAACTTTGACTGTGTAACTGTGTAAATCTCTTGTGATGCCATACACCCATAACTCGGTGGATCAGAATGGAAACTGTAGTTATGGTGGGTTTCATTTACCTCAGAGTAGGGATGTTGTAGCTGGGAATGACATCACACACCCGAGTTGACTGTGTTTCATTAAACGGGCCAGAAAACTAAGATAAACTAAGAGGGCAAACATTTGTTGTGCTTGATCTTTTGGAAACCAAACACATAAATAATCAGTAATTTGCACAGATAATGCAGAGGATGGATAGTACTTTGTGCACCACTGGGTTTGTTGAGACATAGACAGACAGAAGTGCTAATAAACAATTGGTGCGTCCCAATTCTCATACTTATGCACTATTCTATGATGTTTTTAAGTATAAACAAAGTCCCTCTAAGACAAGTCATTTAACTCGGCGGCCATCTTTGAAACACCCCTCAGGCATTCAAGTGCAGCTCCTATCTCTTTGAATGGGGAAACATCAAATTCTCCAAAGCTGTTTGCCAAGCTTTCGATTTCACCAATGAAATCTAACAATTGTCTCAAACATTTTGTTTCTAAACGCTCGAATCATGACAAAAAACTATATTGGTCCCACTTTATATTAAGTGGCGTTAACTACTCTGTATTTACATCAAAAAATAAGTACAATGTACTCATTGGGTTCATATTGAATTGCAAAACACATTTGCTGCTATTGAGGTGGGATATGGGTAAGGTTAGGGAAAGCTTTGGTGGTATGGGTAGGTTTAAGGGTAGGGGTAAGGTGTAAGGGATGGGTCAACAGTGTAATTACAAATGTAATTACAGAAATTAATTACAGATGTAATTACATGCAGGTGTTTTTAAAATATAAGTACAAGGTAAAAACATGTATGTACACAATAAGTGCATTGTATCAAATGATTAATTTAAATGTAAGTACATAGTAGTTAAGGCCACTTAATATAAAGTGGGACCACTATATTTTTCAGGCTGGATCAAGCTAATGCGCATGCGCAATCCTAAATGCGCATCTCTTGTGTCTCATTTCGGAGGCGCGCGTCTGACTGTTTCTATAGGAACCGGAGCTTCTAACGGCGGCTGCAGTGACGCGATGACTTTACCAATTGCCGATTGGCTCTTATTTAGAAGGCGGGACTTATTCTGCCATATTGCGCGTTGCACTTTCTCCCATTCAAAACAATACGAGTGACGCGTCTTGTGTTATTCTGTAGTCTTTGGTATAAATATAGTCTGAGTAGTGTGTTCACACTGAAAATTCCAAAAAGAAAAAGTGCACTTTAAATATATACCTGGATGATGCACTAAATTAACAGTAAAAACAAAGTGTGGACTGTTGGATACTTCATGCACGCAACCGTCACAGCTTTTATTACGTTGCGCAGAGGGAAGTGGGGGAGCAGACTCCAATGTTGAATGACAAAATATCCTTATAAAATTCACACACTACATGGATGAATACATAGTGCATAAGTGCATAGTGCGTCATTTGGGACACAACTAATATATTACTGTTTCAATACCGTTGATGCGCTGAGCAGCCATATTGCGCTTCCACCCTCGCAACTCCGACTTTAGGGGCATTCAAGTTAAAAGTTCCTACTGGAGAGTCGGGACTAGGACTTTTCCACTTCCAAGAACAAATGGAACGCACCATTAGAGAATTTCCAACTCTTCAAGTTGAATGGAACAACAGACCCTCAACTCTTTGCAGTTAGGTTGTATATGCAAATTATATTGCACACTATATAGACAGAGCAGATTACATGTCAGCAGGGAAATTGTCATTCAAATACAGTACACACAATGCCCAGTCACACCTTCAACAGTGTCTTCAACAGAAAAATCATTTGCTACAGACTCTGGCCTCGATATTGAATTGTGGGCTTGCAATGTGCACGCTTGCCACAGAGATTGATGTCTTTGTTATTAAATCCTGTCTACAAAAGGAAACCTTCACAGTGCTGAGAGATATGAGTTTTACTCTCACTTGAAAGACAACACTGAGTTTTAGTGTTGAGGTTTCTTTGTCCACTGCAGGTATTTGACTGTGTTTTATAGTATATTTTTTACTTTTACAAAAAGTTCCTTCTACCTTTGAAATTACTATAACACCAGTCTCTGTTAAAAAGGTTGATTTTTGGTTAAAAACAACTCTCTATCTTTTACTCTACATGTTTTTGTCTGATTTTTGCTATATGCATATACCAAGCTTAATTTATATTCACTTGTTCCTCTTAAGCTAATGGGTTCATCTAGCTATAAAGTAATTAATAATCATGCAAATGAATTTTAGAAGACTGCACTGTGAATACTGAATATAAATTCCAATGCAAAACCTGATCTACACTCAGCATCATTGAAATTCAAATCCTCATAATGAATGTATAACTATGTTTGAATAGTGGAAAGTGTAGGAAGGTCCCCAGAGGAAAATTTCAAAACTTATGAGACTTAATAGAGTTCTCAGTTGAGCAGTATCAACTTTGTCTAAAATGTTTCTTCTAAAATTGCTAAGAAGATTTTTAAAAGCAATAAACAAATGATTGTTGACATACAGCCCAACTGAAAGGGCTCCAACTTAAACCAATCTAAGAAGTTTTCTGGTTTTAGCTGGTTTAAGTTGCTTTTAACTAGTTTTAAAAAAGTCTCACAACCCAGTTAAGGCTGGTGTGTGACTAGTTTAGCTGGGTGCATCCCTTTTAATCCAGCTAATAGTCCAGCTTTACCTGGTTGGGAGACCAAGTAAACCAGCAAACCAGTTTAGGCTGTTTTTTTTTTTTTTTTTCCCCAGCAGGGGTAAGAGTCTATTTAATTTGTAGGAAAAATGATGAAATCTCTGACTTTTGATTGCATACTTTGGTATCTAACTTTGCAGACTCTGTTATTCACACATCATAATCTGAAAAAGTCTCCATTTGTTGTCCATCTCATAGCTGTCTAGGAGAAACAAGTGAAGTTTGTGACTCTACAAATTGAACACTGTAAATTAGTAACCAATAAAACAGAAAAAACCTGTTTGCAGCAAACAACATCTTCTTGAGAAGTTCAAGATCTCTCATAAATTATGTAATACTGAGTTGACACTGTTGCTGAGTTTGTATTTTGTGTAAGGTAAGCTCAACAAAATGTCAAATTATGTTCTTAAAACCTCTGACTTGTCATGATAGTATACCATAGTTCATTGGTACAGAGATTCTAAGCATAATTGCTGTGAAAACTGAATAAATATGTAAATAGTCCCTCTCAAAACTTTTCACATTATTAATGCTGTTTAAGGGCTGAAGCCTGTAGACATTCCAAAACCAGATTAATCTTAATCTTAATAACTACTATTAATTTTGTATTTAATCATTTATAAGTGATATATAATTGTTCATGAAGGCTGGAAATGAAAAACGCCTTATATTCAGGTGTGCAAAATTATTAGGCAGGTTTTCTTTTACACGCAAAACATGGCAAAAAAAACATTTAACTCAGACTGAAAAGTGAAAAATGACTGAAAAATGACTCAGAATGAAAAATGACCCCCACTTAATAAGAATCACAAGCTGAAGTGTTGTAATACACAAAGACTGATTTTTATAGGCTTTATAGACAGAGAGATTGAAAATGACTCTTGAAGGACCAGCACCACATCCTCTTGTACCACTGTTAGAAGAATTTATCTTCCAGAATCTGGCAGTAAGTTCTGGGAGTTCATTTTTAGTCCATCTCCTACCCTGAAGTCCATTTGCAAAGATGAATGAACTCCCAAAACTTACTGCCAGATCAGCTTCACTTACATCAACACTTCAGCTTGTGATTCTTATTAAGTGCGGGTCATTTTTTAGAATTCTTTACCTAACCTAAGGCTCTGAGATCCTGACACCTTGCACTTCTGGAGTCTCCAGGTAGCTTGCAGTTCTGGAAAGTGGTGGCGCTGGAGACTAAAGGGTTCCTGATGGTTTCACACCTGTTTTTGTCTGACCCTGCTAACCCGATGAGATTTTGTCTGTAAAAGAAAACATACCCAATAATTTTGCACACCTGAATATAAGGCGTTTTTCATTTCCAGCCTTCATGAACAATTATATATCACTTATAAATGATTAAATACAAAATGAATAGTAGTTATTAAGATTACTGTGGTTTGGAATTGGTAAAATGTTCCTGGGAAAAAAAAATATGATCAGAAAATCAACTTGCCTAATAATTTTGCACGCACTGTAGAGGAGAGTTTGTCTTCAGTACATGATCTAAATCCTATGGCTGGTCTAAGCGGTGTTTTAAAATAGGATCATGGTGGCCCCTGCTCCATTAGCAGCAATGCTGAAGGCTACAGTGGTTTGAATGGAAAGTCGAGTCAAGCAGACATACTGTAGTTCGGTACACTGAAAGGCTGAATACTCTCTATCTCTGTGCTATCTTTGCCCCCCATGCTTACTCACAGATCCGTGTGGGCAGGCAAGCCCATGTGGGTTTTACATTTAAAGGTGCAAAAATTACGCAATCACTCTGGCTTATTTCTTGTTGGAAGACCACACATTACGAGAACAGATACATAATAGTGTACTCTTCCACTCCATTGCCAACGCATTTGCAGCCCCCTCCGCTGCACTTACTGGTCTCCATAGTAATGTAGTTTAATGTACCAATCACAAACCTGGGCTCTGTACACCAGCAAGCCCTTTAAATGTCCTGTTTGTAAGCCTGCGCTAGTAGACGTGACGTAAATCCCAGGCTAGATCCACACAGGGCCTTGAGCTGCCACCATGCAAATCTGAATCTGATGGATTTAGCTCTTGGCATAACAATGTGTGCTACGATGTTCCCCTTTTTCTGCTAAATGATGACATGTGTCACTCAGATGTGTGAAAAGACTTTACTAGGATGAGACTTGTACTAATAAACCAAGCCCAGGTTGGCTGTTCACTGAAAGCCGGAAGAAAACCCGAGGCGCCACGGAGAATTAATCTTATCTGTAATAGCTGTGCATGATGCAGGAGCTTGAAATGCTTTTAGAGGCTTTTTTTAATTTATTTTATAACTTTGTTAATGGATGAATTTATCTTCAAGATGTTATTTCGTATTCCCTCGAAGATATAGTTATTACCAGTCTCCACAAATGCATTAATCAGTCCATTTATTTTTTTTATAAATAACTTTGCCCACTGAATGACATTATGGTGATTGATCTTCAGACAGTTAATATTAAGACATTAGACATCATTTCCTTCCCTGAGGTTATAGAGTTTCAGCTCAATATAGTTAAAGGTGCTGTATGTGATTTCAGCCGTTTTGCTAACTTCCACTACAATTAGATATTCCAGTCCCTTCAACCACATACCCCATCGTCCCAGCAAACCAATACCTGTAAAAGGAAGTGTTTCCGATTGGCTAAAAAAAGCGGGGGCCACTCTCCTACCCTTTGTGAGATTTACAGAGCTAATGATATAAAGTAGATTAATATTTCTAAGCAAGTCTCAAATATGCAATTGTAAGATACATTGGCATCAAATATGATGGGTTCTGTACCTATTACCTTCTGCCAAAGCCGATTGTGTCCCAATCACTTTCTGAAATCCCTACTAATGGCAGGGATGTATCTAATACATCTTACAGAGAGAGCATCACCAATTGTTGAGCATATTCATTTAGTTTCGGTGTTATAATGAGGGATTTTTACAGTTGTCAGCTGCACAAAGCGACAGTGACAAATTCTCTCCCACATACAGTTCTTAGACATGCTCAAATTTATCACTTTTCCACAACTCTCTATTCATTCCGGTGAAATCACTAAACAATATGTAAACAAATATGTTCCCAAACAAATATTGATAAACATTCACTGATGTACATCTACAATCTGGAACCCCAAACCCCTCGTATTCAAAGCGAAAACATTACTGCCAGACCCAAGTGCTATTCTTGACAGTCACCTGCTGATCCATGTATTCATCATCTGTCCTATCAATTCCCAAGTATGAATTTGAATTGGACAGCATGAATGGCCCCCATTGAAATACAAGGTACAAATGCAATTCAGCTGAAGAATATCCAGAGATACTACCTGGTTATGAAAAGCATGTTACAGTGAACAGTGACGTCAGTCTTGTGCATGATTACATAGAAAAAAACACTGCATATATATATATATATATATATATATATATATATATATATATGTAATGGTTAGTTCCTGTCCTTGATTCTGATTGGTCAAGCTGTGTTGTATTCACAATAAAACACGACTATGACCGTTTCACCCAACAGTTCTATGTATCACTACACAACACCCTTAGCAACCACTCAGGATTATTTCCAGAACTGTTTGTTCACAGTTGATATTGTTCATTGAAGCTTACTGTATTATGTAGAACTAGAAGAGTATAGTGAAAAAGAGATCGATTGAGCGAGTTTATTACCTGCATTCAGATTTAGCATTTTCCTTCAGGTCAGTCCTATGTTCATAATAAAAAAAACTGTTTAAATGTCCGATGTACTATCTTGTCCTTTTAACAATTAAGGGGTTTTCCCGTGACTGACAGCGCTAGTCAAAGCATTTGTCAGTTGCATCTTGTTCTGTGTTCACAACAATTCAGTCTTTTCAATGTAAAAGTCTTCGCTACTGACTGACTCACTCATAAAGACAGTCTTTGCCGCCATCTAATGGTGTAATAATGTAACTTCTGTTGCTGTTCACGGTCAGGGACTATTTTTTATGGCGGAAGGAAGGCTTTTAGTCAAAATTTACTTCATGAAAGTTGCATTGATACATATTTTTGGCTTTAATATTTGTATTTTGTGGTAACCATTTTATAAAAGCAATAAGGTACTCGAGGCTAGTGCTGTATCGTGAATAAGTCATGCTTCACGTCGTGCCTAACAACAGCCTTCAGCCGTTACCTATTCACGATACAGCACAGCCTCTCATACCTTATTGCTTACACACACACACAAACATTTCTGTCATTAATTACTCACCCTTATGTCGTTCCAAACCCGTAAGACCTTCGTTCATCTTTGGAACACAAATTAAGATATTATTGATGAAATCTGAGAGCTTTCTGACCTCCTTATAGACAGCAACATCATAACCAATTTCAAGGCCGAGAAAAGGTAAAGGCATCGTTAAAATAGTCCATGTGACTAGAGTGGTTCAACCTTAATGTTATGAAGTGACAAGAATACTTTTTGTGCGCAAAAACAAAACAAAAATAACGACTTCATTCAACAATTTCTTCTTTTCTCTGTCAGTCTCCTATGCTGTTCACGTTGTAAACAGTGCAGCGCTTCCAGGTTCTAAGTCAGAATGCCAGATTATTATTAATAAAGTTTTTATTTTTGTTTTGTTTTAGTGCACAAAAAGTGTTCTTGTTGCTTCATAACATGAGCCACTGTAGTCACATGGACTATTTTAACGATGTTTTTACTACCTTTCTGGGCCTTGAAATTGGTTATGACATTGCTGTGTTTTGGGAAGTCAGAAAGCTCTCGGATTTTATCAAAAATATCTTAATTTGTGTTCTGAAGATGAACCAAGGTCTTACAGGTTTGGAACGACATAAAGGTGAACTAACCCTTTAAATGATTGTAATCATTAATGCAAATATATCAGTTTTGACTTAAATTAGCAAATGCTCCCCTTTAGACCTGATTTCTAGATCAATACATATATATTTATTGAAACTTCAAATTGTTTGTCCATAACCTAATTTATATTTATGAGCAAAGTCTTCCATGACATAATCACCCCATCTGTACCCTATCCCCCCCAAAAATGACACCCATGGTAAGATGACTATGCTCTGCTCATTATAAACGGTCTTAGGCAATGTGTACGGCAAAACACATTTGTGACATCTAAAAGTTTATCTTTAAAGCAGCTTAAAAGCAGCCTAAATACAGTAACTTTCTAAAATAACTGTTAATGAGCGTGAGAGACCAGGAACAGAGAAAGAAACATCTGAATCAAGACACACGAGAAGTATGAGTCACAAAGAGAGAACGGAAGTGAGAAAGAACAGAATATCATCCATGGTCATTCTCTGACCTCTCGGTAATGAGACATAAATGTGAAAAGGAGTGTTTGCACAGTTTCCTGTGCTGGCTGAAAGGACAGCAGTATGTTCAAGACGGCTCATTACCCCATACGCGACTCCAGACCTTCCTCTCTGCAGAAATCCGCCAGTAATGACAGAGCTTCAGCACAGGATTAATGAAGAAACGGTTGTCACACGCTGTGAAGCTGCTGTACATATGTGGATTTGAGAAAGCTGCCACGGGACATTACTGCAAAGGTCACCTTCACTAATCTGATGTCATGCACTCTGTTGTTGGAAAAACAGAATGAAATGTCCAGTGAGTGGGGCTAAAAGCATGTTCAGTTTTATCAGATGAACATGAATCTGGCAACATTTTTTTTTTTTTACATTGGTTGTTGTATGTATTGTGGCAGTTCGGAAATGTAATGTCTGCTGAGGTTTATGCATTTGAAAATAACATAGTACCTACATTAAACCCTACCGTAAACCTAACCAAAAGTGTTACATGAGGTAAAAATGCATTTGCTGAAAAAAAACACGCCAAGTTAGCTTGCGTCTACGAGTCTTTGAGCTCTTTAATTGTGACTTGTGTTTTACGGTATTCATACCCAAATGTGTTTTACGGTCTTACGGGTTTGGAACAACATGAGGGTGAGTAATTAATGACAGAAATGTGTGTGTGTGTGTAAGCAATAAGGTATGAGAGGCTGTGCTGTATCGTGAATAGGTAACGGCTGAAGGCCGTTGTTAGGCACGATGTGAAGCATGACTTATTCACGATACAGCACTAGCCTCGAGTACCTTATTGCTTTTATAAAATAGTTACCATAAAATCCAAATATTAAAGCCAAAAATATGTATCAATGCAACTTTCATGAAGTAAATTTTGACTAAAAGCCTTCCTTCCGCCAGAAAAAATAGTCCCTGACTGTGAACAGCAACAGAAGTTACATTATTACACCATTAGATGGCGGCAAAGACTGTCTTTATGAGTGAGTCAGTCAGTAGCGAAGACTTTTACATTGAAAAGACTGAATTGTTGTGAACAAAGAACAAGATGCAACTGATAAATGCTTTGACTAGCGACTGTCAGTCACGGGAAAACCCCTTAACTGTTAAAAGGACAAGATAGTACATCGGACATTTAAACAGTTTTTTTTATTATGAACATAGGACTTACCTGAAGGAAAATGCTAAATCTGAATGCAGGTAAAAAACTCACTCACTCGATCTCTTTTTCACTATACTCTTCTAGTTCTACATAATACAGTAAGCTTCAATGAACAATATCAACTGTGAACAAACAGTTCTGGAAATAATCCTGAGTGGTTGCTAAGGGTGTTGTGTAGTGATACATAGAACTGTTGGGTGAAACGGTCATAGTCGTGTTTTATTGTGAATACAACTTTGAGCTCTTTAATTGTGACTTGTGTTTTACGGTATTCATACCCAGGAGCTCCGCAATATGCAGTGTTGTACCAGGTGAGCTGCCGAGCAAGTTTACAATGTACAAATGTATTAGTTTACAAATCATGTACTATAGTAAAAATGTTTTTTAAGCCTTTATTAATCTATAATCTGCCCCTGAAATCATAATTTGTGTTAAAAGGAATAAAAGTGGTTGGCATTATACTGCCTCTAATGTTCATTTTAAGATGGAAACTGCAGTGAAATGTATGTATAAATATGTTTCCAGTGAGCCTTTGTTGGTATTTTGAGCATTAGATCTGCAGTAAGGCAGTAAATTGTAGTAACATGGACATATTCTGAGCATACGCTCTAATTACATTGTCAATATTATGAAGTGTACCATTGAGCCTATGGCTTTGTCCCAAAACCTATAGAGCGGCCTCTTAGGCACACTCCCGACAGGGAGTCTCTTACAAAAGTCATGCGTTATTAAGCAGCCTTCTAAGATAGCATCGATAATGCAAACGTGTATGGACTAAAGATGAACATGGTGAGGGAGATGAAGTGAAAGGAAGGAAGTGAGGACTTCAAAATTGTGACAAATAAGCACTACTAACAATACAAATCACTAGACAGTGCAGTTCCAAACTGAAATGGTGGGTGTGAGCCACTGAATAGCACAGAATTGTTCCATTCACTGGTGAGTGAAACCTGCACCCAGTGGGAAATGTGCTGCGAATCTGTGACCATTATAAAGTGGTTATAGGCAGCACTCTGAATATGATTCCCAACTCCAGGTCTTTTTCCAGTCCCATCTTCTGCTCTTCTCCTTTGTCATATCCTGTCTCTTCTACCCTATACTATCCTAATAAAAGGCGAAAATGCCCCTATATTACCGCTCAAAAGTATGGGCTTTGGAAGATACAAAAAAAAAACAGTTAAACAAATGTAATATTGTGAAATATTATTATCATTAGTCTGTTACTCTTCAATGTCACATGATCAAATCAATGTAATATAATGATTAGGTGCTCAAGTAGGATTATTTCTTACTATTATCAGTGTTGAAAACAGTTGATATCCTTAGTGAAAAATAAATATACTAAAATGTATTTGAAATACATTTATTTCATGCTAAGTATACTACAATTACATTTACATATTTATGTACTTAATAAAAATACCCTGCAATTGTACTTTTGGTGTACTAAATTGGTATACTTAAAGTCTGATAAATTCGAACAACTAATTTTTTACTTAATGCACTTTAATTGTGTGGAAGTAGTGCTGAGAGTATTTCTGAGTATTTCTGATAGTGCTAAAAGGGAACTATTGCAAGTTTACTTTAGGTACACTTTAAATATCTTGCATTTAAAGACTGATATTATTCAAAGTTCATACAATCCTTATCAATATTGACATTAAAACACATTTTAGGCTTAATATTAAGAAATGTGCATTGTGCACAAGTAGTACTCCAAATAAAGTTTAATTATAATTTTTATATCAGTAAGTCTCAAGTGATATGTCAGTAAACATGTAAATATATCTGAACTATACTTAGTATGAAATGAATGTATTTTAGATATATGTGACCCTGGACCACAAAACCAGTCATAGGGGTCTTTTTTTGAGATTTGACAGCATCTGAAAGCTGAATAAATAAGCTTTCCACTTGTATGTATGGTTTGTTAGGATTTGGTCAAGATACAACTATTTGAAAATCTGGAATCTGAGGGTGCAAACAACTCAAAATTTTGAGAACATTTTTGATATATTTACAGTAGGAAATTTACAAAATATCTTCATGGAACATGATCTTTACTTAATATCCTAATGATTTTTGGATCATTTTGGCTATTGCTACAAATATACCCATGCGACTTACAACTGGCTTTGTGGTCCAGGGTCACATATTACTTTTTCACAAGGGATGCTTAATATTTTTGTGAAAACCTTGATGCATTTTTTCAAGATTCTTTGATGAATAGAAAGAGCAGCAATTGTTTGAAATATGTGAAGAACGTAAAAGTCTTCACTGTCACTTCTGATTAATTTAATGCATCCTTGCTGAATAAAAGTACTATTTAAAAAAAAAAAAAAATCTCTCTGGCCCCAAACTTTTTGAACGTTAGTGTATATATTAGAAATGTACAGTATAGGCCTAAAATTAAATATTTTTTAAACAAAAATTGATTATTTTTGGTTAAAATTAAAGTATCTGTCTCTGTCTTTATACCTTTACTACATGTTCAGAATTGACTATAGCAACAGCATTCTTTATGGCACATCATTCAAAGTCTAAATAACCTCCAGTACATCCAAAACTCTTTGCTGCTCTCGCTGTGACCACATCACCAGTGTCCTTCAAAAGATTCACTGGCTCCCTAGCTAACAATGGATCTTTTTCAAAGCCCTCCTCTTCATTCACAATTCACAACTCCTTCCTCAAAGCTCAAGCTCCTTCAAAACTCAAATTCAAAACCTCATTATACTCAAAACTCACCTGTGCCTAAGGTTTTATTGTAATGCATTTGTCATTATGTCTTGAAAAGCATCTTAGAGTACCTTGAAAAGTACACTATAAATAAAATATATTGTTAAAATTCAAGGTTTTTTTTTTTTCTCTTTATTTCCTAATCATAATATTCCCACAGTTATGCTTGGGTGGACCAAAACCGTTAAATGAATCATATTTAACCATCCTTGTTATGTTATTCCATCAAAACTGTAAGCTATTATTGTTATTTTGTCCATGGAACATAACGAATAATTTTTGAAGATTTTAAGCATTTTGTTTCCATATGCTTTGCTGCTTTTATGTAAAAAAAATTATGACCAGTCTTAAAAAAAATAGATGACTAACTTGTAATATTTGTTATTTTATTATTAATTATATACTATTTTTATTAAAGCTTTTATTTTTATATTTATAGTTCTTTAATTGATTTTTTAGTTTTAGCAATTTTAGTATGTCAACTTAAACGTATTCAATTTTGGTTAGTTGCCAAGACAACATTTCTAATCTTCGTTTGAGTTTTTTAAGTTTAAGTTTTCATTTAATATTTATATTTCAGCTTTATTTCAATTAACAAAATCAATTTTAATCATTTTTTGTTTTAGTTAAAGGATTAGTTCTCCCAAAAATGAAAATTCTGTCATTTATTACTCACCCTCATGCCGTTCCACACCCGTAAGAGCTTTGTTAATCTTTGGAACCCAAATTAAGATATTTTTGTTAAAATCCAATGGCTCAGTGAGGCCTGGATAGGGAGCAATGACATTTCCTCTCTCAAGATCCATAAATGTACTAAAAACATATTTAAATCAGATCATGTGAGTACAGTGGTTCAATATTAATATTATAAAGCGACGAGAATATTTTTGGTGTGCCAAAAAAACAAAATAACGACTTATATAGTGATGGCCGATTTCAAAACATTGCTTCAGGAAGCTTCAGAGCATAATGAATCAGCGTGTCAAATCAGCGGTTCGAAGCGCCAAAGTCACGTGATTTGGTGGTTTGACACGCGATCCGAATCATGATTTGACACGCTGATTCATTACGCTCCAAAGCTTCATGAAGCAGTGTTTTGAAATCGGACATCACTAAATAAGTCGTTATTTTGTTTTTTTGGCGCACCAAAAATATTCTTGTCGCTTTATAATATTAATATTGAACCACTGTACTCACATGAACTGATTTAAATATGTTTTTAGTACATATATGGATCTTGAGAGAGGAAATGTCATTGCTGGCTATGGAGGCCTCACTGAGCCATCGGATTTCAATAAAAATATCTTAATTTGTGTTCTGAAGATTAACGAAGGTCTTACGGGTGTGGAACAGCATGAGTGTGAGTAATAAATGACATTTTCATTTTTGGGTGAACTAACCCTTTAACAATGACAGCACTCTTTAAGCATGCAACAGGCCGCAGTTTATGCCCCATGTTTATTTTTCACCAAAAAGCATTAGTCATCAATTTTTACTGACGTGTAGTGACAATAGAGTGAATAATGTCATGCTGACAATCTTCTGAGGCAGAGCCAAGTGGGACATGCCAGGACGCTGCTCAGTTATGGATCTAGCTGTCAGTTTTTGATAGAAAATAAGCTGCCTTAATGACACAAGAGCTTTAATTTAGATCTTCTGTTTTATCAGAAAAGCTCTCAAATTCAGTGCAATGTGTCATATTAATGAAAAATGTACCAAAACCGCCCATTTGGGATTTGAAGATTAGAGCAAAAGGTTGTAAGTCTCCTGTCAATGTGACTGACAGAAAGGCCTTCAAACTGCAAGAGATTTCGCTCAGATTGTTGCATCTGTTGTTGTCCCATGAGCCCACAGGCCATAATAGCTTTTGTGTCGGCTCTCCTAGTCTCGCTGGTTTCAGTTTTATTAGTTCCTGTCTGGGTCTGGCCTACTTTGCTTTGCTGTCTGTGTTCGAACAAAGTTATTATCTAATGTAGGCTAATATGGGACATAAAGACCCTCGTTTTTGTCAATTTGTGAACCAAAATTTAGGAGTATTTTTCTAATTTTTCACCTCAAACAGTTGCACATTACATAAAATGGGTGTAATTTGTCACGGTCCAAAGATGAACGAGCACAATTAGCCACATGCTTGCCTTGACACAAAAACAAATCACCCAGAGTCGTACTGAACACTAAATGTGACCAGAGGCTCAACCATCCATAACGTGATCTTTAGCAATTTGTAAAACTACACATTTTTTATCTTTAGCAGGGTAAGTGACAGATATTCATCACATAAATATGCTTTTATCATAGTCCTCCAAAAAACGGATTATACTTAACAGCAGGAGCATTCAACGTCAATCTATAATTGATTTACTGGTAATAATATCTAATGTGGTCAAAGGTGATGCTTTGATGCCTGTAGTAATGGTGTTTTATTTTGGAGATACAAAGAGAAAGTTTTACTATGCAGGTAGTCTAAAAGCTAAGAGCAGGGATGAAAGTACCATTTTTCACAAAAATGTAATTTTAAAAGATAATGTTTTAGACAGAGATATATTTTTGCTGTAGTCAATAACTCACAAGTGTGGTCTATCAATACCAGGTGGCATTTTGTACAAATGTAGAACGGCTTCAGTATAATTTCACTTTGAACATAAATTGCACGTCATTTGGGACGAAAGTAACACACAGGTGGGTCAAAAATAACACAACAATACAAGCTAGATTTTTTGTGTTAGTCTTATTTTTATCAAATATACCTGAGTATGACCTTGTTAATATGTAACTGCAAACATATTTTGTCCTTTATCTTTGCAAAAAAAAATATTAAATTAGATTTTCATTTTAAATTGAGAATTTCAGTTTCATCAAATGTTTCAAAAGTATCCCGACAGTACAAACTTGAATTGTTTCGATTTTTTTTTTTTTTTTTGGCAATGTCAATTTATTTTATAAAACATTTTTTCAACAGTTTCAAAACATTTTTATGAACAATATGAAAATTAAATTAAATTAGCATAATAGAAATTCTCAACATAATGTAACAGTAGTCATGTTTCCAATCCATGCATAAATTCAAAATATGCATAAAAACATCTGAATTGAAGCACTGCAAATTCATAGGTGGATATGGAAAAGCTAAGGAATGGCTAAAAACTAAATGTGACTATGGTAAATGTAAAGAGATTGAGTGAATAAATGGTGACATACAGAAATCAGCAACAGATATGTCCAGAAATGCCCTCTCATTAACATCTGCCTGAATCAGACCTCTGTCTGCCTTTCTGACCCTTACTCTTGGCATATTCTGCTAGTATAATATGACATTATCATGTTTTAATAAATGCTGCAATGCAGAGAAAGCCACCACATTAGCAGTGGGACAAAAGAATAACTTGGAATGCAAATGTAGTCAGGGCTCTGAAAAAATCGCTTTGTTACTTTCGTCCCGGTTCTCCCACTGTCAGACAAGCTAGCATGCTAAAATAGTATGCTAAAAGTGTGAAAAAAATTCATCCGCTTTAAACCATTGCTTCAAAACAATTAAAGCTAAAAATAGATAAACTTCTGAAGTCAAGAACTCACTAATCAATCAATCAATTAACCAACCAACCAGCTAATCCCTAGCCAGGGTTTAGCTGATTAGCTTCAACAGTTAGCCTAAGCTGGTAGAGTGTGTAGTGCTGTAACTACATCGTAACTAGCATCTTGGGGGTTGTTCTCACAAAACACTGTGCTGCTTTTCCATTGTATTTCTTATGTAAGCATGTGCTAGAAATACTTGTTCGACCGTTGTGTTCACGTCTTGCATTTTTTGCAGCGTTCTTTATAAACAGCCCCTTACGCCACTGACTCCAAATTCCATAGCTGCTAGTAAACTTAGCTTGGCTCTAAGTAAAGAGTTTAATAGTATACTGAATGCGTGTCTTTTACAATAGTGCTGTTGCCACTATTTTATGCAAGTATGCTATTAAAGGAAGGATTAGCTACTTAGCTTAAAGCGACTTAAAGGGTTAGTTCACCCAAAAATTAAAATTCTGTCATTTATTACTTACCCTCATGTCGTTTCACACCCGTAAGACCTTCGTTAATCTTTGGAACACAAATTCAGATATTTTAGTTGAAATCCGATGGCTCCGTGAGGCCTCCATAGGGAGCAATGTCACTTCCTCTGTCAAGATCCATAAAGGTACTAAAAACATATTTAAATCAGTTCATGTGAGTACAGTGGCTCAATATTAATATTATAAAGCGACGGGAATACTTTTGGTGCGGCAAAAAAACAAAATAATGACTTATTTAGTGATGACCGATTTCAAAACACTGCTTCAGAAAGCATCGGAGCATAAATGAATCAGCGTATCGAATCATGATTCAGATCGCGTGTCAAACCGCCAAACTGCTGAAATCACGTGACTTTGGCGCTCCGAACTGCAGATTCGACACACAGATTCACAATGCTCCGATGCTTTCTGAAGCAGTGTTTTGAAATCAGCCATCACTAAATAAGTCGTTTTGTTTTTTGCCGCACCAAAAGTATTCTCATCGCTTTATAATATTAATATTGAGCCACTGTACACTGTACATGAACTGATTTAAATATGTTTTTAGTACCTTTATGGATCTTGACAGAGGAAGTGACATTACTCCCTATGGAGGCCTCACGGAGCCATCGGATTTCAACTAAAATATCTTAATTTGTGTTCCGAAGATTAACGAAGGTCTTACGGGTGTGAAACGACATAAGGGTAAGTAATAAATGACAGAATTTTAATTTTTGGGTGAACTAACCCTTTAATGTAGTTTAGTGTAATTTTGTCACTTTGGAGCCCCCTAGAGTTAAGTGAGTGGAATTCACTGTTAAATGTGCTAAATGCTTTAATGTGTATGTGTGTAATTAAATGTCCCTTACACAAACTTAAAAAGCTTACCAGCCAAGCAATGTATTTATTTGCATGCTATCCTGAGAGGAGACTGTTAGAAGACCTTTGAAATCCCAGACAAACTACAAAACTCTTTGAGATTGGGACGAAACTGATGAATTCTTGGAGCCAGAGCCTGTTCTCGGCCAGGTGAACGCAAACTGGCTGCATGTTTCCACAGACTTGAGAAACGAACGGTGATGTAACGCTGCTATGTGTTGTTTACCTATGTGTTGTTTACCTATAAATAGTCTAAAATCAAACACTGTGCAAGTGTGCATCCCAAGGTTCTATCATCTGTCCTTTCTGGAGATATAGGTGCTTTTGCACCAGAGGAATCTTTTCATAGTTCCTAGAACTAATGGCAGAAGTGCCCACTTTTTGCATTGTGTTATTTTCTCAGCCTCGATGATATGTAGCACAGCAAGTTGTTATAGGAGATTTTGTTTCTTAGCCCTCCTTTTTGCTCTGTCCATCGCATAAATTATACATCTAAATTTAATCTCTGTTATCACGAATCCCACAACACACAACAAAAACACAGCTCCAATCATGGCATCCTCCATTCTCTAGTTGTTGAATGCCGTGCTTCAAGGATTAGTTCAATTTCAAATAAAATTTTCCTGATAATTTACTCACCCCCATGTCATCCAAGATGTCCGTGTCCTTCTTTCTTCAGTCGAAAAGAAATTAAGGTTTTTGATGAAAACATTCCAGGATTATTCTCCTTATAGTGGACTTCAATGGCTTCCAGACGGTTGAAGGTCAAAATTACAGTTTCAGTGCAGCTTCAAAGGGCTTTAAATGATACCAGACGAGGAATAAGGGTCTTATCTAGCGAAACGATTGGTCATTTTCGAAAAAAGTGTAAATGCTTTATATAAACAAATGATCGCCTTCCAAGTGGTTCCACCAAAACCGCATTTTCGTATTCTTCAAAAAGCTTATGCTGTACTTCCTACGCCTTCCTATTCTACTTACGGAAAAAATGGAACTGGCGCTGCGTCATTACGTAAGTAGAATAGGGAAGGCGTAGGAAGTACAGCGTAAGCTTTTTGAAGAATAAGACCCTTATTCCTCGTCTGGTTTTGTTTAAAGCCATTTGAAGCTGCACTGAAACTGTAATTTTGACCTTCAACCGTTTGGAGGCCATTAAAGTCCACTATAAGGAGAATAATCCTGGAATGTTTTCATCAAAAACCTTAATTTCTTTTCGACTGAAGAAAGAAAGACATGGACATCTTTTATGACATGGGGGTGAGTAAATTACCAGGAAAATTTTATTTGAAAGTGAACTAATCCTTTAAATGACGTCGTTGTCGGCCAGCTTATGTCACTTCAGAATTCCTACTGGCGGTGCGAATGCAACCAGGAAAATTGCACTAGGGGAACATTTAGTTCTCGAGGAACCACCCTGGTGGCTAGTTTCTATACCGAAGTTCCCTGTGAAAGCCCCTTTTACTAAAACTGTTGATTCACTCGCTCTCTCACATGCTGGGTCTCTCTCTCGTGCAGAGTTTTATATATTTAGATATAAAGAGCAATGTAGTGCAACGTTATTACATTGCTCAACGAGACTGCCGAAGACAGCAACAGCCTTACTCCGTCTCCGCTCCCCACTTCCATTTAAGATCAGCAAGTTTTTAGGGCCAGAGTTGAACCCAACTTTCTGGCCCGGAGCCCCCTTTTCTGCAGAGGAAATGCACGGTTCAAGAACAGACAAAGGCCGGGAACCTGCACCGGAACGATATCAGTGGAAAAGGGGTATCAGATCAAGACAGTGAAAGCTGTGGCAAAGACACATATGTATTTGTTGAAACAAGCCATGACTGACCCCATCGAATGTGTGTCCTGTAGGTCTGCTGAATAGCGGGGTTAGAGCCGAGTGATGTGTCTTTTGCTACATGTAAAGAGAGCACTGATTGCTTTCAGTGGGCCCTCCGGCCTTCATCGAGTCTATTTCCATTATCCCAGCAATCGATTCGCTGCAGCTCCACCATATCTCTGCCCTTTACTGCAAACTTTACCCCCTTCTCTCTCTCTCTCTCTCTCTCTCTCTCTCTCTCTGAATCACAGACCCTCCATTACTCAAACACATCTGTGTTTTCTTTCTCTCTTTCCATCTCAGATGTTGCCAGGGCGATTGAGCTACTGGAAAAATTACAGGAGTCAGGTGACGTCCCAGGTCACAAGCTGCAGTCCCTGAAGAAGGTTCTACAGAGTGAGTTCTGCACAGCCATTAGAGAGGTGAGACCTTTATTAAGTATAGCTGTCACCTCCAGAGTTTAGCACCATATACAGGTGACATAGTTAAGACATTTTCATAATTATATTACAATGGCAGTTCATCCAAAAATGAAAATTGTCAAAACTGACTCAGCCTCATGTCTTACGTTTACAAAAAAAGTCTTCTGAAGCCATACCATCATTTTGTATGAGGTACAGACATCTGAAATCTGTAATACTGTATTCTGAATGAACAATTATGACATGGTATGATGTATAATGACCGCTAAACATAGTTGTTTTGTCTCTTGAGGAAGTCTGTGGGCTCTTTCTTCTCACATATGAAATAATTTCTTTAATCTCTTTGTAATAATTGATTAGATTAACTTCAAAATCAATTAATTGCATATAAATTGCACTTAAACTACCTATATCTGTGTGTGTAGATATATCAAAGTTGCAATTGTTAACGGTAGCACTTTACAATAAAGTTTCATTTGTTAATGACATTGGTTAATATGGAAAAGATTGAACAATTCTTCTAAAGCATTTATTAATCTTAGTTCATGTTAATTACATATTACTTTACAATACATTATTATAATCAAAAGTTGTATTTGTTAACATTAGTTAATGCACTGTAAACATGAACAGACACTGAACAGTTGTATTTTTATTAACTAACGTTAAGATTAATAAATACTGCAACAAATATATTGCTCACTGTTAATGTTAGTTAATGCATTAACTGTTAACAAATGAGACCTTATTGTGAAGTGTTACCACTAAAACTATTAAAAATAAAATTAATAAATAAAAATAAATAAATAAATAAAATAAATTTCATTAATTTAAATAAAAGTGAATTAAAATAAAGACTGAAAAGTTAAATTTCTCAAATTAAAAAAACTGAAATAAAAATAAATTAAAGCTAAATAGAAGTATTTAAAACTAATAAACTAATATTAAAGGTGCTCTAAGTGATGTCACGTTTTTTAGGCCAAAACATTTTTTGTCACATACAGCAAACATCTCCTCACTATCCGCTAGCTGCCTGTCCCCTGAACACACTGTAAAAAAACGTGGTCTCTGTAGTCGCCACAAGCTCCGAAAACGGCAATAAAAACAAACTGGTGCAGCCTGGACCACGAAACATAATAAACATGCTCCAGCCAATAACTGACAAGAATGATTTTAAATGCGCGTTCATGACTGTTTCAGGAAGCACAGAGGGGAGGGGAGGAGGAGGAGGAGGGAGGGTCTAGCTAGCCTCTGTTTTGTTTGACAACACTTCGAACGTCAACAGGAAGTTACTCCACCCAGGATCACTTAGAGCACCTTTAACTAGTACAAATGACAAAGGCATATAACAAAATGACTAAAACCTAAACTAAAAAGCTAATTTACAATTTATTGTAATAGTGTGTGTGTGTGTGTGTGTGTGTGTGTGTGTGTGTGTGTGTGTGTGTGTGTGTGTGTGTGTGTTTATTTTAGTATTATATATTACCAGTTTCAATGGCGATGAAGAAAATGAAAGGGAAAATCCTTCTAAAATTAAGGACACAAAAAAGCAGACTTTTGCAATTTATTGCAGAGGAAGCATTTGAGCATCAGAGGCTGTGGTAGATATAGACCGAGGATCATCAATTATGGGATGGAATCTCAGCATCATCTGAGGTTGTCATTAGTGACAGATGTGCGTTGAGGGTGCGATGACAGGAGTGTGTCTGTCAGGCAGAGATAGTGGCGACATGTGCCTGTTTTACTCTACTCCTCCAGTGAACTTGCAGAAATGCAATTATTCAGAGAATGAGGTTGACCTGGGCCACTGGGGTTTTAAGTGCAGCACTAAGGCAACATCCTCACCGCTTTAAGATGTCTCCATCGTCCATTTCCATGCTCAAACACCGGAACCGCACTAGCAAACAACTAAAAACCAATCTCACAGACAGAAACATTTTTGTACTTTTGCCACAGCATGTTACCCTGGTGGAAATGCCTTTTCCCATTTAGGGGTGTGTGCATGTGCTGCACAACACATGGGTGAGAAAAGAAACCTATTATGTTAATTTGTTGGTTTATTTAATTAATTATTACAAGGATGATTATATGCTGCCTTTTAGTACGACACCACAGCTGTGCTTTCTGTCAGTAGTGGGCTGAGCACGTATAATCTTGCGATTGTTTATTTTGAAACAGTATGGGAGGATCGTGACCAGCTATATGAAAAACGGTGGGGAAAAAATACTCACAAAACAAATATTTAGACATCAATTATTAACTTTTTGCCACTACTGTCAATGTCAGGAGAATTGAGAAAATACTAGCGTCCACACTAAGGGATGATAGTGTTCTGTTTATTATAAGTACACTGTAGTTATGTCGTCTGATGCTCAAGTACTTTAAAGTCGGTAGATTCTGATTGGCTGTCAAACTTTATTATTGTTCATCAGCTTGAAAAAAAAAAAAATGATTCCAACGATACCATTCCTCTGTGTCGTGATCATTATAGCTGTGGTACGGTATTCCCTACCCTAATAGGGTGTACACATCTTGTTTAGTTTCCTTATCTGGTAACACTTTATTTTAGGGTCTTTTAACTAGTTGCTTATGTTGGAAATCTCAGAAGCGAAGACCAGGAGACTTGGATGTATCTTCAGCAGGATTCTTTATTGAGAACACGTGCTGTTGGTAGCTGCAGTCATCAAGTCTAACTAAGGCAGTGTACACTGAAGTTTATATACATTTTAGGGGACAGTGCTTAGGGATAGAGACAAAGCACCAGGGAGACGACCTTAAACAAATCATGCAAATGAAGTATTCAGGTATAGGAACCCACCCTAGACTCTAGAGTGTCGCAAGTCCTAATCTAATCAGCGTACCTATTCAATTAATGGAGGAGGGGCTCCAAGAGCCATTAACGACAAAAGGTGAGAATCTCAGTAACCTGACTGATTAGAAATACAATAAAGAGAACAGGAACTGAAAGAACTTTTGCTGGAAACTTTTGCTAAACAGTATCATTCATCTGATGTCGTCATCTTTACCTTAAAGGTGCCGTAGAACGTCTTTTTAAAAGATGTAATATAAGTCTAAGGTGTCCCCTGAATGTGTCTGTGAAGTTTCAGCTCAAAATACACCATAGATTTTTTTATTAATTTTTTTAACTGCCTATTTTGGGGCATCATTAAATATGAGCCGATTTAGGCTGCTGCCCCTTTAAATGCTCACGCTCCCCGCCCACAGAGCTCACGCTTGCCTTTAACAGCATAAACACAGCTAATATAACCCTCAAAATGGATCTTTACAAAGTGTTCGTCATGCAGCATGTCTTAATCGCGTAAGTATTGTATTTATTTGGATGTTTACATTTGATTCTGAATGAGTTTGAGGCTATTACACACTGTTGGAGAGATTTATAAAGAATGAAGTTGTTTATGCATTATACAGACTGCAAGTGTTTAAAAATGAAAATAGCGACGGCTCTTGTCTCCGTGAATACAGTAATAAACGATGGTAACTTTAACCACATTTAACAGTACATTAGCAACATGCTAACGAAACATTTAGAAAGACAGTTTACAAATATCACTAAAAATATCATGTTATCATGGATCATGTCAGTTATTATTGCTCCATCTGCCATTTTTCACTGTTGTCCTTGCTTGCTTACCTAGTCTGATGATTCAGCTGTGCACATCCAGACGTCCTGCCCTTGTCTAATGCTTGAACATGAGCTGGCATATGCAAATATTGGGGGCGTACATATTAATAATCCAGACTGTCACGTAACAGTCGGTGTTATGTTGAGATTCGCCTGTTCTTCGGAGGTCTTTTAAACAAATGAGATTTATATAAGAAGGAGGAAACAATGGAGTTTGAGACTCACTGTATGTCATTTCCATGTACTGAACTCTTGTTATTTAACTATGCCAAGATAAATTCAATTTTTAATTCTAGGGCACCTTTAAAATGCTAAATACAATATACTTCACCTTAGTATTTCATGTGATGTTATGTCAGGATGTAGGATCATCAGATCTTAAACAGATTCTTAAATTTGTAATCCCACACTTATTAGCATGCATATTACTAGAATATTGGCTATTTATTAGTACTTATAAAGCACATATTAATGCCTTATTCTGCATGACCTTATTCTACATTCTTAATCCTACCCAATACCTAAACTTAACAACTAGCTTACTAACTATTAATAAGTGGTAAATTAGGAGTTTATTGAGGAAAAAAGTTGTTAATAGTGAATATGTGTTCCCTATACTGAAGTGTTACAAATTATCTTGTTCTGTTTAGTTCTATTGTCATTGTCTTTGCCTGAGTTCTCTTTTGTCACCATGGTTTCTAATTAGTTTCACACCTGTTCCCTGTTCTGTTTATTACAATCTTCTGTCTCCACTGTGTGGTACGACTTGGCTCGGCGCGGCATGGCTTGGCTCGCTTTACTTTGGCTCGGTTTGCTTTTCCACTGCAGTTTAGTACCACTTCAAAGTGGCTTGGATTATAGATTGATTGCTATAGTTGTGCCGCCTCTACTGCCATGGATCCACTACTTAACTACCAACGACAGGAACATCTGCACCTCATCTACTGACCATGATAGAGCCATTTCTTTTTTCAAGTTTAAAGCAAGTTGTTTAAAAAAGTTACTGTTACTGACTATTTAAATCTAGCGGGTTTGGTGTCTTGTGTTTCAAATCCAATGATGCTGGTAGTATATATTTATAAATCAAATGTAAATTCATGCCCTTACTCTTAACGTTGTCAAATTTTCCTAGTTAAATGAACATAACATCAAAAAAGAAACCAAATACAATTCTATTTTGCATTTTATTTATTGCGTTCTATTTATTAAAACCAAGTCAATCTCATCAAGTTAGTGTTTTAAGCATTTTTACATTTATTCTAAAATAATAACTAAAGGCAGTAACAAGTTAAACAATATATTTTATTTGTGTATTGATGTTCAGCTTCTTTTTAATAGTAAACTTATTTCGGATCATCAATCATGCTCGGTAAACACTGTCTGTCACAGACACGAAGATGTATCTTCACCAAGCTGATTGCTCACTAAAAACCCAGGCAGTCATCATGTTTTCAGGTCTTTTTAAGTTTGATTTTGACGTGACATAAAGCGGTGAGCCACTGACGGCATCATTTTGTTCATTCAGATAGACGCACATAAACAATAGGCGTATTTATGACACAAACCAATCATAACTAGTCACATCCAATCATAGCGTGATGGAGGCACTGCCTCCTCTCACGTGACTTTCCCCATTCATTCTCAATTACCCCCCACTAAACCCACTGCACGCTTTAGGGGTTCTGTTGATTTTCTATGAGCTGACAGGAGGCACGAGAGATGCGGACTCCTGCTGTAACTTCACTTGCGGGTGTCGCTGTTGGACAGTGTTCCATTAGAAAAGTGGAATTTTTAATATCACATTTTGTAATATTTGAATTGTTTTATTTTTGTAATATGGATTATTTTCTCATCCTATGTTTTGAGGAGGCACTGCATCCCTTGCCTACTCAGAGGAAATGCCCCTGCTCACTTCATGGTTCGGTGTCATCAACACTTATGTGTAGAGCTGTTTATTGTTCCTAGTGTATATTAAATTCTCTTCATCTGTCATTCTGCATCATGCATCTGTTTTGGATTTTAAACTACACAGCCCTGTGCCACAACACTGAACCCAAGAAAGGATTTAGACCACAGAAATTAAAGGATAATTATGAATTTACCTGTGGTTCGCCACCTCCTGCTCGAGCAGGGGGATTGTTCCCTCGAGGATCACACAAGGGACTTCTTAGATCTTGCGTGCCTCACCCACTATCCCGACCACTCACTTTGCGTATTCTTCAACACCAGCCTCAACCAGAGGTCAAAGGCACACCTGCCCGTGGAAGGTCCTCAAGGGAACTTCACCAAATATGTGGGGTGGGTGCTGGTAAGGTGTGAGTCCCCCTTCATTGTCTGTGTCATGGATGAGGAGATCACCAGCCCAACTCTGGACCCAGAATCTGTGGATACCTCAGCTCCACCTCAAGTCTCCGATCCGCAGACTCCACCTCAGCCCTCCAACCCATCTGATCCACCTTGGCTCAATGCTCCCTCACCTCCACCATGGTCGGTCATACCTCAGGCTCAACCAGGCTCCCTCATCTCTCTGGCTCCACCTTGGTCAACTGTCGCTCTAGCTCCACCTCTAACTTATATCCCTCTGGCTCCGCTGGGCTCCTACTTCCCTCTGGTTCCACCATTGTTCTTAGTTGTACCAACTCTGCCCTGGTCTGTCAAGCCCACGTCTCCATCTCAGTCATGTGCATCTACGGCTCTACAAGCCTTCACTATCACCCTGGGTCTTTGTCTCCCGATTCTATCTTTGCTTCTCGGTTCCACCTCGGGCCTTCGTCCTGGCTTGGCAGTTGAAAATCTGTGTGAAACAAGCCAGATTGGAGCTTGTGATTTTGAGGAAGCTCTTGCTGTTTTTGTGGGAAATATGCATCAGATGGTTCATAAACAGTTTGCTGGTATACAGTCTTTGGCTGAGATTAATGTGGCTATAACTATGCATGAGGAAATGTGCCAAAACCAGACTTGGAACAGGAACATCTGTAGAGACATGCTTCAGATTGGATATGAGATTCAGCTTATAGGTTGCTACACACCAGATGACACAACAGATGAATAGTTAAGTACAGCATCATTTTGTAGCAAAGTTTATCATCAATCAAAGAGAACAGTCCATTAATGTAATAATACATTTGGTAGGACATCAATTCACACTCCCAGCATCCGTCAGGCCGAGTTTCACCGAGCTGTGCATTGATGCCCTATGAGCTCATTTCATGGCCCGGCAATTGCGCAAGGTATCATATGGCGCAATCTGTCTCTTACATTCCCGTAACGAGGGTGTGAAAGGACACAGCGTCGACTCAATTTACAGCGCCAACAGCAAAGCTCTGCATAGCAGGGACAATGTCAGCATGACAAAATGTGCTATGTAAATGTCCTCAACCAAAAATATCTAAAGAAGGGGAAAATTAGATGCCACAAACACGGACCACTTCAAGATCATGACTACCAGAAACCAAGGTGCTTCATGACAAGAGGTCTCGCTCTGGCCTATTCAGATGAGTCATCAAGCTCACTTAGCCATGTGAAATGATTGCCAAAATGAGGACATCAGTGGCCAGAACATACCCTCTCAAAATCACTCATCTCTCATGTCTCTTCAAAAAAAATATTTTTTGCATATTGAGTACAAGTTTAGCTTTACATGGGCTGCATCTATGGCATGCTGCTGATTGCTAGCAAGAAAAAAAAAAATTACACTCAAAACCCAGGCAGTCATCATGTTTGATTTTGACGTGACATAAAGCGGTGAGCCATTGACGGCATCATTTTGTTCATTCAGATAGACGCACATAAACAATAGGTGTATTTATGACACAACCCAATCTTAACTAGTCACATCCAATCATAGCTCGATGGAGGCACTGCCTCCTCTCATGTGACTTTCCCCCATTCATTCTCAGTTACCGCCCACTAAACCCACTGCACGCTTTAGGGGTT
Source organism: Ancherythroculter nigrocauda (assembly GCA_036281575.1). NCBI lineage: Eukaryota > Metazoa > Chordata > Actinopteri > Cypriniformes > Xenocyprididae > Ancherythroculter > Ancherythroculter nigrocauda. Next base: position 18,443,127 of record VTFQ01000011.1, on the reverse strand, counting down.
CTGTTGATTTTCTATGGGCTGAGAGGAGGCACGAGGGACGCGGACTCCTGCTGTAACTTCACTTGCGGGTGTTGCTGTTGGACAGTGTTCCATTAGAAAAGCGGGTGACTTAATATCACATTTTGTAATATTTGAATTGTTTTATTTATGTGAAATGATTGCCAAAATGAGGACATCAGTGGCCAGAACATACCCTCTCAAAATCACTCATCTCTCATGTCTCTTCAAAAAAAATATTTTTTGCATATTGAGTACAAGTTTAGCTTTACATGGGCTGCATCTATGGCATGCTGCTGATTGCTAGCAAGAAAAAAAAAATTACACTCAAAAATGTTGTTTACACCAAAGCATTTACAAAAGAAGTCTGTGAAAATGAAATGTGAAGAGTGTATGTTTTTGTTTGAAAAGATCAGTGTATGTTAGGGTATATAAGCCTGAATTCAATTCGCATTTACGAGTATACTTTTTTTAACAGAACTGTATATGCAGATTTAGATTTTATTTGTATAAATATTACAGCTGTCAGTAGAATAAAATAAATTAAATTAAAGATTTTTTTACAAAGCAAAAATTAATCATTTAAAATTCGATAAATGGGTAAAAAAAAGATTGTATAATTTTAATAATTTAAATTTAATAATTTAATTATTATTATTAAATGTGTAGTATATAAAATTGTTAAATTCAATTAATTTAATACAGTATATAATATAATAAAAGTGAACTTTGTCAACTCAAAAAAAACAAAACATAAAAAATAATTTTCTCTCAAAATTTCTGAAAGAATCTCTAGTACACACTTGCTGCCCAAATTATTTTCTGTTGTAAATGAAAGCTGTCAATGGGACTTAATTCATTTTAAATGTTCCTTTAAGGCAAATATCAACCAACTGTGTTTTTACCTATTTAAAGGATTAGTCCACTTTTAAATAAACTTTTCCTGATAATTTACTCACCCCAATGTCATCCAAGATGTTCATGTCTTTCTTTCGTCAGTCAAAAAGAAATTAAGGTTTTTGATGAAAACATTCCAGGATTATTCTCCTTATAGTGGACTTCAATGGCCTCCAGACGGTTGAAGGTCAAAATAACAGTTTCAGTGCAGCTTCAAAGGGCTTTAAACGATACCAGACGAGGAATAAGGGTCTTATCTAGTGAAACGATCGGTCATTTTCGAAAAAAATACAACTGTTTATGCTTTATAAACACAAAATATACTTCCGGTTTCCACATTCTTCAAAACGCTTACGCTGTATGTCCTACGCCTTTCCTATTCTACTTACAGAACGAACGCGCCGCCAGTTTCGTTTTTTTCCGTAAGTTGAATAGGGAAGGTGCTGTACTGAAGCTGTTCAACCGTTTGGAGGCCATTGAAGTCCACTATAGAATAAGAGAATAATCCTGGAATGTTTTCATCAAAAACCTTAATTTCTTTTCGACTGACGAAAGAAAGACATGAACATCTTGGATGACATGCGGGGGTGAGTAAATTATCAGGAAAAGTTTATTTAAAAGTGGACTAATCCTTTAAGACTACAGTCAGTCCTAGATTATATATATTGATCGAGTCAGCTGCTAAAAGCATTTGATTTTAGATTTTGTCCTGCTTTCTAGTGATCTATTGCATACTTTTCGAATTTCAGAAAAACAACTGACCTACAATGATCTCTTTTAAAAATGAGAATTCAGATGGGATGCTTTTATGTAGTGAAAATCATTTCCCACAGTCCAGTCTGTCAGAGCATCACTACAGCAAACATGCATGATTTCAAATGCAACTCTCAGAGGAATATACGAAAACAGGGCCATTATCAACTGAGAGCTTTAGTCCATCAATGCCTACGCCACTGCTACAGGGTCAGAGATGTCAGCCTCTCTCATTATTAATTGTGTGTGTTTATGTGGAATAGCCTCTTTGTGCTTGGTGGGATGGATTTGCAAATGAGAAGCTTTGCTGTGAATCAGGATTCATTGAATTACCCGACTGACACTGAGCAGTGCGAGAAGATGAAAAGATTTAAGAGAGGAGCGAGAGCAAGGTTTCAAATCAGAACAAGTGAAATCGTATTTCTCTTTATAGACAGGGCACCATGGTTACACAAAGTACCTCACTGCGACCTGTGGTTGTATTTTTCCATCAGGCAGAGTAGTGAGAAGGAAGAGTGATACACCTGTGTGTGTGTGTCGATCTCACTGGAGGTAAAACAGATAAAAAGCCAACCGAACACCCAGTGAGCTGAGAGGAAACAGAGTGATCCCTCGAGACATGGGAGACAGGAAGACAGAGAAACAAGGACATGGCTTTAGATAGATATACAGTGGCATGAAAAAGTATGTGAACCCCTTGCAGAATCTGTGAAAATGAGAATTATTTTAATAAAATAAGAGGGATAATAAAAAATGCATGTTATTTTTTGTTTAGTACTGTCCTGAGTAAGATATTTTACATATAAGATGTTTGCATTTAGTTCACAAGACAAAACAATAGCTGAATTTATTAAAATAACCCTATTCATAAGTATGTGAACCATTGATTCTCAATACTGTGTGTGGTTACCTGATGATCCACGACTGTTGTTATGTTTTGTGATGGTTGTTCATGAGTCTCTTGTTTGTCCTGAGCAGTTAAACTGAGCTCTGTTCTTCAGAAAAATCCTCCAGCTCCTGCAGATTCATCAGTTTTCAAGCATTTTTGCATATTTGAACCCTTTCCAGCATCTTTTCACACTGAGGACAACTGAGGGACTCAAACACAACTATTAAAAAAGGTTCAAACATTCACTGATGCTCCAGAAGGAAACACAATGCATTAAGAGCCGAGGGGTAAAAACTTTTGAATTCAAATATCAAGGTAAATTGTACTTAATTTTTCTGCCGGGAAACATGCAAGTATCTTCTGTTGGTTCCGAAGGGCAGTACTAAATGAAAAACAATGATATTTAAACAAAATAAGAAAAATTGTGACATTTTCATCCTGTTCAAAAGTTTTCACACCCCGACTCTTAATACATCAGTGAATGTTTGAACCTTTTTTAATAGTTGAGTTTGAGTCCCTCAGTTGTCCTCAGTATGAAAACACAGATCTCAAAATCCTATAGTCACTGCTGGAAAGGGTTCAAATATGCAAAAATGCTTGAAAACTGATGAATCTGCAGGAGCTGGAGGATTTTTCTGAAGAACAGAGCTCAGTTTAACTGCTCAGGACAAACAAGAGACTCATGAACAACCATCACAAAACATAAAAACAGTCGTGGATCATCCAGGTAACCACACACAGTATTGAGAATCAATGGTTCACATACTTATGAATGGGGTTATTTTAATAAATTCAGCTATTGTTTTGTCTTGTGAACTAAATGCAAACATCTTTTATGTAAAATATCTTACTCAGGACAGTACTAAACAAAAAATAACATGCATTTTTTATTATCCCTCTTATTTTATTAAAATAATTCTCATTTTCACAGATTCTGCAAGGGGTTCACATACCTTTTCATGCCACTGTAGGAAAACTGGAAGAATGACACTGTAAATTTCATAAGAATGTGCATTTCACCCCAAAATCAAAAGAAATAAATAAGAAATTCCATTTTATGTACCTGTTTTTAGGACCATCAAGTTGTTTTTTTTTCATTGTAACATTATTTTATTGACAATTAATTACATTTTCTGAGAAATTCTCATTACCATAATGTGGTAATGAAAATCATGAAAATATATATTATTGAAAGCAGGGCTTTATCAACAAAGTGGAACTAGAGAACAGTGGTTAAATAGAGCCCTACCCTTGCCGACTGCCTTATAAATCACATTATCAACCACAAATAAATTGTCTTCCAATAAAGAACGACATAAATAGTTCCCAAGGTGTGTTTTCTAAATCTCAGATCACAAATAGATGTTGACGAGCAACAATCAGCTAGATTATCAGCATCAAAGACTATAAAATATGTTTTTTAAGTAGTTCAAAACCAAAACAAATCTGATTTGCACTTCAACCACTAGCTGTTTTTGCACACAGCATATGAATAACACACTAAAATAGCTTGACCTTTATTGATATTCATGCATTTCCAAGACGCAATTAAAAGACACACAATCCTCCACCCGTGGGGACACACACATGTACGCACGTATAGCTCCTGAAAGATTTACTTAGGTCTTTAATCTATTGATTTGTTCCATCTGGTTGCATTGATCCCCCACAGATCTATTGAAGTACAGTCAATAAAGGTAAATTGATTGAAGTTTAATAGTTAATTGCCATTAACCAAACATAATAAGCAGCTAAAAAGGACGTAACTATGATTATGATTGAAAAAATGTTATTAGATTGTTATAATGTGCCACAGTTGGTTGTTCCATGATGAAGAAAGTCACTCAAGTTCAGAATGACATGAGGGTGAGTTAATGATGACAGATTTTTTTTGGGGGGGGGGGGGGGGGGGGGGGGGTGAACTATTACTTTAACACAGCAAGACTTTATTGAACTTGGAGCAAAAACTCAAGAGGCTTCCCAAACATGCTGTATTTTTAAAAAGATGACAAGCCAGACATAAAATAACAACTGCACTAAATAAATAAGGTGTACAACATGCTGTTCTGAAATATATTACAGTGCAGCTTTCGGAGTGAAGCATATTTCACATGAAGGATGTCACCTTTCCTTAGTAACTTAAGCCGCGTTTCCACCGAAATTACCCGGAACAATTGTACCAGGAACTTTTCTCCCAGGAACTTTTTGTCCCCCCCAGACCTGTTGCCTTCTGCGTTTCCACGCGGTCTAAAGTACCGTGAAGATTAGGCTAATTTGTCCGGTGACCTAGTACTGCGTGCGTTTCTTCCTGTCAGTGACGGACCACTCGTTTCGTCTGGAAAAACATGGTGTAAAAAAGTTAGATTGATTTTTTTTACTACAACGACTTTAAGACGATATCATTTAGATGTGATATATACATATTATTTATTTACCTTCAACCCACTGTTCATCGGATTCCGACATGGCTTCCAACAATGCAGTAGCGGAGTCTTTTGTCACCGCTGAACCAGAAAAGGACGGTCTGTGTCCCAGCAACGCATCCAGGTGGTCAAACCACTTGTTAGTACGCCGATCGGAACCACTTCTATTGTTGTGATCCTTTATTTTCTTGTAATCTTGCTTTAGTTTTTTCAACTTCTCTCGGCATTGTTTTCCAGTGTGCACAATCCCAAGCTTGCATAACCGACTTAAGGTCCTTTCACACTGGACGCGATTTTGACGCGCGAATTATTCGCGTGATGGTTTTGTTTTTTGATCAGCTGTTTGTGTAATGAGTGCTTCCAGACCGAACGCGAATGTGCTGCTGCGAAAAAACGTTTATTTTTTTCGCTTCAATGTCGATTTTTTTTCACATTCGAGGCGACAGAAAAGGCTTCAACCAATCAAATACAAGGAAACAAAGGTGATGTCACAGCAACAATGACGGATCATCTGATAGCTTGTGTGTCGACGCATTTACAATAGAAAACTACCTTGTGAATGTTTATTTAAACTATATGTCTGGTAGTTAACCTTCTATCTGTAGTCCATAGGCATACAATTTTCCCATTGTGGGACAAATAAAGGTTTTCTTATCTTAGACAGAAGCCTATTTATAGCCTGGGCTACTCGCAGTATATGTGAGTGGGTTTCTTTTCTGTAAATGAAATGTCCAGTAGATGTCACTAGCTATTCAATCAACATTAACCTTTGACAGGTAGCCTATCGCATTTCTCACGAGATTACAGCTCCTGTGGGAGTACATGCAAGTCGCTGTAGGCTACAAGGATAACATAACCTTCTGAGGTAAAACTTGTTTTGTTTTTTTTTTGTTTTTTTTTAAACCTAAATTGTGTCCGTGACTATGGAAAGTGAATGTGTTGTTGTTAAGACTGGGTGCACCCAAAAACTTCTTTTCGGTCTTTGAAAAAAAAATGAAAAGCTCATCTTAACTGGATGATAAAGTGTCTATGTTGTTTGTCCTGAGCAGTTAAACTGACCAACCTTTCCAACAGGATGAAGATTATTTTGTTGAAATATATATATTTTTTCATTCAGCTGTCGCTGCGAATGTTTTGGAATCTTTCAGAGCACAAACGTCGCAAATTCGCGTCGCGGCTGATGTGAATGGTTTTGACGCGAACTATTCGAACACGAACTATTCGCTTTTTCGTTTCGCTTTTCCGTTACGCGTCCGGTGTGAAAGGGCCTTTACTGCTGCGTGGAGTCGACCAATCAAATGCGGCGTGAATCCGACCAATCAGCATGTTCAGCGCCTAGTCCCACCCCCGAGGTTCCTGGACTTTGAAAAAGTACCACCTCGCCATCAGGGACTTTTCTGAGGGGGAAATTTTACCCGGAACTTTATTTAGTTCCTGGTTCCTGCGGTGGAAACACACCGAGTACCAGCCCAAAGTCCCTAGTTCCTGGGTAAAGTTCCTGCGGTGGAAACGGGGCTTTACTCAGTTTTGTAATCATCGACACTTAGCAGCCTCTGTCATTTCTTTTCAAGCTGTTTCTAAAGGCCATCCGATGGTTCCTGCCTGTTGAGAAGGTTTAGAGTGAGTGGTTTAAAGTCAAAGAGCAACAGGCATAGAAAGAGACACTTTAAATGTATTTTATCACACTAATCTCTCAGTAGGAGGTTAGTAAAACAGCTAAAGATTCTGCCCAAGGTGCTGGAGGACAGATTAAAGAGAAACTTGTTATTTAGGAGAGACAGAGAGAGATGGAGCTTCCTGTAGCACCAGCTGCGTTTCAGAAGCGCTGGTTAATGAGATAAACATAGGTTCTTCAAATCCTCAAAGGACCTCAAGCTAATAGTCTCATGCCTGAGTGGTGTGAAAGCAGATAAGGGCTCTGTACATGCACCTGTTTGTGAAAATATAGGATCAGTGATGAAAGCCATTGCATGTGTGCACTTTAGAAATGAGATTTTGGAGTCTATGGAACTTGATTAAGCTCTCTTTACTCTTTAAACAAAGGATGATAAAGGTTTGTAGAAACTGAAAGAAGCATACATCTAAGAATCATTCATGCCAAAATGCCAAACTAACTATTTTTGGTCATGTAGACCGAGTTCTCATTGCCACTGTAGCATTTGAACACCACAGTGCAGCCACAGGTGCTCCTTCTTGACATTTTATTCACATTTCTCATTTCAGAAACAAACTAGCACAAGTACTGTACATAAACACGAGAATGCTTAGCCAGTGCATTGCAAGAATGCAGTCCTGTCAAACATACTTGTGTACACTCTTGCGGTGTGGTCACATTTACCTTTATATTACCTTTATATGCAGTCATTTCAATAGGAATCCATGCGATTTGGAATTTTGCCTGAGGGAATTGTTGAAGAATTTACTTAAGTGGATTTCACATTGGATTCAAATTTGTTTCACATGAAAATTTGCCACATTTTTCCAATTAAAGATGCTTGGTTTGGAGGTTACCTCTGAGTAAGTGGTGCCTCACTAGACTATTGACATTGAACCTACTTTGCTCACAGATTTTTGCAAAAGATTTGCTAATGTGACCACAAACCAGATGTTATCAGTCAGGTAGCTAGCTATAAACAGATCGACGAATCTGTCAATAGATCACAGTAGTTGACCTGAAAGAAAAAGCTGACCATAGAAGAAGTCACTTTACCCTAATGCCCACTATAGCACCCCCTGTGGCCACACTGAAAAACGTAACACATATTTGTTTTGCGATATTGCCTTGCGAATAATTTCATTTCTAAATTGGTGAAATTAAGCTTGAGAAGCATTCACATACTTTTTAAAGTATGATTCGGGCTTTTACCTTGGAGGTAAAATATTAAACTATAACATTTCTTAACAAATGGACACTGTTTTGCTTTAGGGCATTTTCACACCTATAGATCGTTTGTTTTGTTCCAAAACAGGGACTTAATTTGTTACAATGTTGCATTTTCTTCTTGGTTCGGTTCAAACTACATAAATCAAACGCACACTCTCTGGATCTCCCAGCGCTGTCTATAGAAGTGTTGAGCCACACTATACGAATGTAGTAATGCAGCAGAGCGGCTTCATCAGGACAGCATTCTCGCACAGAGAAGTGTAATTACACATCATTTTAAGATGAAGAGGTACTCTTTTGGTTTTCAACTGTGATAACTAATGTGCTCACTCACAAAATCACTCACGAACCACCCCAGCGTTTGTTTGCAATCAGTCCGCGACCACCGATTGTTTTGGTGCGGATCCCAGCATGATTGCTGTGTTCACATATGCCTAAACGAACCAAACCAAGAGAGAAAACGCACCAGGTTCTGAAACAAATGCTCAGGTGTGAAAGCACCCTTAGATCACATTTATAACATTAAATTACCAGTTTATCTGCAATCCATTACATTTTCTGCATCTAAACCTGGCTTACTTGAATTTGTAAAGCCTATTGTTGGAGAATGCCTTACTGCTGTTTAGCCATGTTTTATGTAAATTTACTAAAACTATAGAAGAACCGAAACTAAAAAGTCTTTTTCCCCCCTTTATTTTAATAGGTCTATCAATACATGCATGAAACAATAACAGTGAATGGATGTCCAGAGTATCAAGCACGTGCCACAGCTAAGGTATGTCTGAGTTTATTTATTTCCACATCATCTACCCTGTGTTTCTGTACTACACTCACAGCATAATTATATCTGCTAAACTAATAACAGCCCTTTTCTGACGTTTAATGAGCAATAAGAAGAAATCCATTAACTAAGAACATTTTCAAATGTTTCTCCGCAAACTGTCTTGATTTGATAAACAATCAGCAATTAGCCAGACCTGCATGCAGACACTTGCCAGTTGCTCTTCAGAAACGGCATTCATTCAAATTCATACTGTGTGAAGAGTGCACTCTTGTGAGAAAGAGAGGAGACATAAAAAGGGTGGGGTGGGGGGGTGCCTTGCTGAATCTTTAATGGGAGAATTACAGCCACACCAGAATACTGGTTTCTTTAGGGATGGGTCACAATCCCCATGGTATTTTTGCCCTATGTATCAGTCACTGTGGCATGCCAGATGTCTCAGATTGACTTTTGACAAGAAACCCACCTTTAAATATGTCTCTTAAGACTCCTTGTTCTGTTCCATTCCTGTTTTATTACATTCTATTTTGAGAATCCAGACCCTGATTGGCCGAACCTGAAACTAGCCTAATTATAGAGGGCTCCTTTAAGACTGATTAGTCGACTAGCCATTCAGGCAACTCACCAACTGGATGATTATGAAAATATGTACTTATGCGCATCCCTACATCGCCTACAGAGATATACACCAATCGGCCAAATGCGAGAACCCTGCCAGTTAAAGGCCAAACTGCTGTCCAGAAAGTTCCGCCCACCATCTCTCTCTGCATGGATGCACAGACCAGCAGACTCGTGCACAGTTACACTGTTAGACACAAAGAGCCAAGCGATGAATGGCAAGCGAGACAGAAAATACAAAGCACGCTTGGATGCTACAAAGGATGCTGAGCAGTACCCTGCAATACCTTTTTTGAATTGCTCAATAGGCTGCTCTTGTGGGTATTGTTGTAATTGTGTCTTGATCCCAATTAGGCTTGTGTTAAGAGTAATAGTCTATTAATTACGCAAATCCGAGTAAAAACAAAAGACTTTCCTAGTTATTGAGGGTGTTCTTTGTATTTCAATATCTGAAATGTTAAAGGATTAGTTCACTTCTGAATGAAAATTTCCTGATAATTTACTCACCCCCATGTCATCCAAGATGTTCATGTCTTTCTTTCTTTGGTCAAAAAGAAATTAAGGTTTTTGAGGAAAATATTCCAGGATTCTTCTCCATTTGGACTTCTGTGGAGTTCAATGGGTTGAAGGTCCAAATTACAGTTTCAGTGCAGCTTCAAAGGGCTCTACACAATCCCAGATGAGGAATAAGGGTCTTATCTAGTGAAACGATCTGTCATTTTCTATTAAAAAAAAAAATAAAAGTTTACTTTTTAACCACAAATGCTCGTCTTGCACTGCTCTTTGCGTTGTAGACATTGGACAAAGCTTTCCAACGTGATTAAGTAATGCGTGCCGCATTGCAGAGTTAGTGCAAGATGAGTATTTGTGGTTAAGAAGTATATCAATTTTATTTTTTTTAGAAAATGGCCAATCGTTTCACTCGATAAGAAGACCATTATTCCTTGCACTTAAACTGCAATTTGGACCTTCAACCTATATGGAGAAGAATCCTGGAATGATTTCCTCAAAAAACCTTAATTTCTTTTCAACTGAAGAAAGACGTGAACATCTTGGATGACATGGGGTAAGGAAATTTTCAAGACATTTCATTCAGAAGTGAACTAATCCTTTAAACTGTCTGAGATGCACAAAAAATTAATGCATTTTAAAGGTGTCATATTATGAGAAATTGAATTTTACTTGATCTTTACTTTTACTTGATTCAAATGAAAGACTTTGATGTACTATGAAACTGACAGTTGAAGAAATGAAAACCACCTCCCTAGTCCAAAAAGACCATTGCTGAACATGACCGCCCGCATTTACACATTAAAGGGTTAGTTCACCCAAAAATGAAAATTCTGTCATTTATTACTCACCCTCATGCCGTTCCACACCTGTAAGACCATCGTCAATCTTCGGAACACAAATTAAGATATTTTTGTTGAAATCCGATGGCTCAGTGAGGCCTGCATAGCCAGCAATGACATGTCCTCTCTCAAGATCCATATATGTACTAAAAACATATTTAAATCAGTTCATGTGAGTACAGTGGTTCAATATTAATAATACAAAGGGATGAGAATATTTTTGGTGCACCAAAAAAATAAAATAACAACTTATATAGTGATGGCCGATTTCAAAACACTGCTTCATGAAGCTTCGGAGCATTATGAATCAGCATTATGAATCAGTGGTTCGGAGCGCCAAAGTCATGTGATTTCAGCAGTTCATGATTCAACACAAAAGATTCATAATGCTCCAAAGCTTCATATTGAACCACTGTACTCACATGAACTGATTTAAATATGTTTTTAGTACATTAAAGGATCTTGAGAGAGGAAATGTCATTACTGTCTAAGCAGGCCACACTAAGCCATCAGATTTCATCAAAAATATCTTAATTTGTGTTCCAAAGATGAACGAAGGTCTTACAGGTGTGGAACGGCATGAGGGTAAGTAATAAATTACATTATTTTCATTTTTGGGTGAACTAACCCTTTAAGGAAGCCTATATTTGTCCACCTAGTCACGCTAAGTAACAAGAAGGAAGAAGGATAGATACCATTCATAATGCAAGAAGAAGATGAAGATTCCAGGTATATAACTAAGAGTAATGTGTCCTTAAAGTGGGGTTGTAAATATCATAATTACGAGTTCCAAGCACATAAATGACAGAACATGTTTGCATTTAAAATTGGGAAGCTTGGAATTCTCGATGAGTTGCCGAGTTGTGATGTTGGAAGGGTGTGTTGATTTGAAACACTGGTCTATAGTAGAGATAATATTATATATTTAATATATATCATTAAGAGATCAGTGAGAGGAAAGCCGGTCTGTAGTGCATTATAATTAATGATTTTGCAAGTTATTTTAATTTTAAATGCTGTATTTCAATCATTTTTGAGGTGTGGTGTACAGAACAACTTATAGACAACAAGTGTGAAGTTAATCACTTGAATTGAACAAAAATTTAGTTTTGATATCATATATAAATACATAATAGAACTGAATAAATTTCATTATTTTGAATTGAAATGTATTGTTCACAATATAATTATTTTGTTTTGTTTAGGTTACTTCCACATTATGTTTATGCCTTAAAAGCATGACATGTCGTAATAACAAATGCCCGACAGGGAGGTACGAGTTTTCCAAGGTGCATCTGAGGGCAGCATAAGAATAAGATGTGGGGAGAAGTTTGCAAAATGTTGTGTTGTTGTTGGCTGCACAAGAGGCTCTGAATAACATTTGTAGGGCGAGTGACTAAAGAATATTTTTAACACTACTTCTCAATTTCATTAAGAAAATGGCAGATGCTTTACAATGTCATACTTTGTTCCAGCCCACTTAAGGATATCATCTACTCAGTATTTGAAAATCACCCATTCATTTCTCTAGAACATTCTTTAAAGCTTGTGTAAGTGAGTAACAGTAACCAAGGGGGCAATAAGTGCAAAACAACCTTGACTAACATTATAAGTGGGCCTTTAGGGGAAATATAAAATGAAAAACAAATTTATGACCTTAATATTTAATTAGACCCACATCCTGTCACCGCTGAAGGACACGTTTCAGAGGTGACGTATATTTAGGTATTATGGTTTTATGATCTAAAATGATTTTCCTCTGCTTAATCTGTCGACTGGTTGGCAATTCATGCACAGCAAACGCTTTCAGAATTTTTATGAATTAATGTCCTTGTCATTGATTTAGAGTTATAATACAATTTCAATAGCAACTGCTATTTTAGACTCTGTTGCAGTTATTGTCAGCTTTTGATTTCAACATAATGAAAACAATGAAAGCAATAACTTTAACAGATAGTATGGCTCATTTGAATGGTGTTGTAATAATATGGAGCTATACTATAGCAATGGCACACAGAAAACAGCAGCACTTATTGTAATTAGTATGCTCAGTGAGCAGGTCTCGCAAGATGAGCAGAATTAGCATATCAATTAAAGTTCTAATGCAGGATGTAAATTACAAAAGTCTTAGAGTGCCTCAAAGCACCTCACTTGGTCACTTTGAAAAGTTACTACAGGTTTCGAAACGCATACTGGACTCAAATCACTAGCAAAAGGGCAATTAGCATGTGTGAGCAGCTTGCTTCTGCATGCCGTTGGGACAGTTTTCAATCGATGGCACATAAATAGGATGAATAACAGCTGTAAAAGCCCCAGTTATCCTTTGGGATCCCCTGCAGCAATTGTCAATGAGCTCCAGTCGACTACTCCAGGATTTTTTTTTTTCCATCCATACAGCAAGTGCATTCCGAGTACATTGCTGATGTAAATGTTAAGAGCCAATATTCATTACCAATGGAGATTCTTTGTCAAGCCTGTGTAATTATTTAAGATGTAATTTATAAGGCTTACAATGGGCTTGAATGGGCCATTGCTCAGAATATTGTCAGTACTACTGGGTTATCTGATGTCCTATAATTCTTTCAGTTGGCATAAAATGGTTAGCTCACCCATTACAATTCAGTCTTTTTTTTTTACTCACCTTTATGTCATTCCAGACCTGTATGCTGTTATTTTTCTGTGGAACACAAAAAGAGAAATTCTGAAAAATGTTCATGCTACTCTATTCCAGACAATGAAAATGAATAGAGGTGAAAAAAAAAAAAACACGTGCTGTCGAATCGTTCTACGTCAGAGCGCCGACTCTAAGCTGAACAGGTGAGCAGCACGACACATGCGTGTGATGCTGATCCAGGAGCCAGCCAATACTGATTCGACGTTCTGACATAAAACCCGGAAGCCTGCACTGTCTATACAACGTCAACAGCGTAGGAGAATGACAGGAAAGAGAAGAAATAGTTAAAGAAAGACGTTATTTTTGTTTTGCTTTTGCGCACAAAAAGTATTCTCAGCGCTTCGTAACATGAACCACTGTAGTCATGTTGACTATTTTAACGATGTTTTTAATACTTTTCTGAACCTTGATTGTGGTAATTACTATGCTTTCTATGGGGGATTAAAAAAAAACATCAAAAATATCTTAATTTGTGTTCTGAAGATGAATAAAGGTCTTACGGGTTTGGAACAACATGAGTGTAATTGATGACAGAAATTTCATTTTTGGGTGAACTAACCCTTTAATATCAGTGTCAGGTAAGATACTTGTCTAGATGTTTCTGCTCACTTATGTGGGTTTATTATAAACAGCCACTTCTATAAACTCATGAGAAGTTTAATTAAATTTTAATAATAAATTAAAGTTATAAGTAATTCATTAAAACACATCATAGGCACGGAAAGTGTAGGTGCTGGGGGTGCTGCAGCACCCCCTGTTTTCACAGGACAGTAAATGCAACGCAATTTTCTTTTTTTTTTTGTTAAATTGCATTTATTTTTTTTTATCATTTAATAATTTGCTTGTAATAAACACTTGGGCTATAAAAATGGGCTACAAAAATGTTGTTGGTTTTTTTAAAGAACAACTAATATCAAATAAAAACGCTTTACAGTCTCAAGCATAGGCAGAGTTTCTAATAACATGTTTTCGCAGCGTTGAGCAATGTAGCCAATCACAGAACTGTCCATGATAGTTCTGTCATTAGGTACTCACCCTCATGTCTTCCCAAACCCGTAAGTTCACTTTGTTCATCTTTGTCACTTCATAACATAAGTTTGAACCACTGTAGTCACATATATTTAGGGCCCAAGCGAATTAAGCGCGCAGGGCCCTCTTGTTCTTCTAAGGATTATTATTAGGGCCCAAGCGAATTAAGCGCGCAGGGCCCTCTTGTTCTTCTAAGGATTATTAGGGCCCAAGCGAATTAGGGCGCAGGGCCCTCTTATTCTTCTAAGGATTTTTTTTTTTTTTTTTTTTTTTTTCCGTCTTCCGGGGCTTTTTGGGGGCCTTAACATGCTCAAAAACTCTTGAAAATTGGCACACACATTGGAATCCGCGGCCATTAGGACGCCGCAGAGGCTGGTACCCGGGCGTGGCAGGGGGCCTCGACAGCGCCCCCTTGAAAAAAGTCTGAAAATTTGGTCCATATATTAAACACGCTTGCACGTATTAGTATGAAACTCGGTACACATATAGACCTCATCGGGCCGAACAACTTTCGTGCTCTAAGTTAAACGCCACGCCAACAGGAAGTCAGCTATTAAGGGTTGTTTGAAAAACGCATGCTCTGGAATTTGATATACTCCTCCTAGACGATTAATCCGATCGCCACCAAACTCAGTCAGCATGAAGTCAAGACATTGATGATTAAAAATTGCCAGCGGATTTTTGATATCTCGAACGGTTTGGCCGTGGCGAGGCAACGAATTTATGGCGAGAAAAAGGAAACAGGAAATGTGTTATAACGTCTGCATACATATATTGATCTTTATGAAACTTCACGAGTGTGTTGGTTGTAGTAGTCTGATCACATGGATGTGACTATTGTGAGTCAAAGTTATAGCGCCACCAACTGGCAGCAGGAAGTGTATCACTTTTTGAAATGCTTTGAGATCACCCTCTTATTTTTACCTGATTTGCTTCAAACTTCATCAGTGTAATGTCAATACACAGCAGATGTAGACCTATGACAGGATTTTTGATATTTGAAATATTGTTGCCATGGGCGTGGTGGAGGGGCTCAGTAGCGCCACCTTTTGACAAAAGTGGGGGGGTTAGTTTTTCCTACAGTCACCAAACTCGGTACACATATTGTTCTCATCAAGCCGGACAATTTTCTAATTTACATTCATTAGCTCCAACCAACAGGAAGTCGGCTATTTTTGTTTGAATGTTAATTTTTTGAAAAAACAGGCTATGAATTTTATACTACTACTCCTACAGGGTTTATCCAATTTACACCAAGCTTTTTTTAACTTGTTGCTAACACATTGAAGTTGTTTAATTGCAAACGGATTTTGGATATCTCAAATGGTTTGGCCGTGGCGAGGCAACGAATTTATGGCAAGAAAAGGGAAACAAAGTGTTATAACTTCTGCATACATTAATTGATTTTGATGAAACTTTGGCTTAGTCTTCGTTGTACAAGGCTGATCACATGGATGTGACTATTGTGATTCAAAGTCATAGCGCCACCAACTGGAAGCAGAAAATGTGTCACTTTCAGCATACATTGAGATCACCCTCTTATTTTTACCTGATTTGCTTCAAAATTCATCAGAATAATGTTAAAACTTGGCACATGTAATCATTTGAAAATGGGCAGGGAGGAGGGGCTCTATAGTGGCACCTTGTAGTGCAGTAAATGTGGAGTGAATTTGACATAGCCCTTTGATGTTTAACCATTTTAAATGCCTATTGCCCGCTGTGCACAGTTGCCCTGAAGCCACCGGGGTGGCGGTGCCACCGGGCTTGGGCCCGCCATCGCTGCTCGCAGCTATATTTAGGGCCCAAGCGAATTAAGCGCGCAGGGCCCTCTTGTTCTTCTAAGGATTATTATTAGGGCCCAAGCGAAAATTCGCGCAGGGCCCTCTTGTTCTTCTAAGGATTATTAGGGCCCAAGCGAAAATTCGCGCAGGGCCCTCTTGTTCTTCTAAGGATTATTATTATTTTTTTTTTTTTTTTTTTTTTTTTTTTCCGTCTTCCGGGGCTTTTTGGGGGCCTTAACATGCTCAAAAACTCTTGAAAATTGGCACACACATTGGAATCCGCGGCCATTAGGACGCCGGAGAGGCTGGTACCCGGGCGTGGCAGGGGGGCTCGACAGCGCCCCCTTGAAAAAAGTCTGAAAATTTGGTCCATATATTAAACATGCTTGCACGTATTAGTATGAAACTCGGTACACATATAGACCTCATCGGGCCGAACAACTTTCGCGCTCTAAGTTAATCGCCACGCCAACAGGAAGTCAGCTATTAAGGGTTGTTTGAAAAACGCATGCTCTGGAATTTGATATACTCCTCCTAGACGATTAATCCGATCGCCACCAAACTCGGTCAGCATGAAGTCAAGACACTGATGATTAAAAATTGCCAGGGGATTTTTGATATCTTGAACGGTTTGGCCGTGGCGAGGCAACGAATTTATGGCGAGAAAAAGGAAACAGGAAATGTGTTATAACGTCTTAATACATATATTGATCTTTATGAAACTTCACGAGTGTGTTCGTTATAGGAGTCTGATCACATGGATGTGACTATTGTGAGTCAAAGTTATAGCGCCACCAACTGGCAGCAGGAAGTGTATCACTTTTTGAAATGTTTTGAGATCACCCTCTTATTTTTACCTGATTTGCTTCAAACTTCATCAGTGTAATGTCAATACACAGCAGATGTAGACCTATGACAGGATTTTTGATATTTGAAATATTGTTGCCATGGCAACAGGTCAAACTGTAATAATATTCTTGAGTGTTTTTGAGGCTCTTAACATGCTTCAAATTGCATGAAACTCGACACACACATCAATATTGTCATCCAGTAGACATGGACAAAGCCATAGAAATGGGCGTGGTGGAGGGGCTCAGTAGCGCCACCTTTTGACAAAAGTGGGGGGGTTAGTTTTTCCTACAGTCACCAAACTCGGTACACATATTATTCTCATCAAGCCGGACAATTTTCTAATTTACATTCATTAGCTCCGACCAACAGGAAGTCAGCTATTTTGGTTTGAATGTTAATTTTTTGAAAAAACAGGCTATGAATTATTTTATACTACTACTCCTACAGGGTTTATCCAATTTACACCAAGCTTTTTTTAACTTGTTGCGAACACATTGAAGTTGTTTAATTGCAAACGGATTTTGGATATCTCAAACGGTTTGGCCGTGGCGAGGCAACGAATTTATGGCGAGAAAAGGGAAACAGGAAATGTGTTATAACTTCTGCATACATTGATTGATGTTTATGAAACTTCAGGAGTGTGTTGGTTGTAGTAGTCTGATCACATGGATGTAACTATTGTGAGTCAAAGTTATAGCGCCACCAAATGGCAGCAAGAAGTGTATCACTTTTAAAATGCTTTGAGATCACCCTCTTATTTTTACCTGATTTGCTTCAAACTTCATCAGTGTAATGTCAATACACAGCAGATGTAGACCTATGACAGGATTTTTGATATTTGAAATATTGTTGCCATGGCAACAGGTCAAACTGTAATAATATTCTTGAGTGTTTTTGAGGCTCTTAACATGCTTCAAATTGCATGAAACTCGACACACACATCAATATTGTCAACCAGTAGACATGGACAAAGCCATAGAAATGGGCGTGGTGGAGGGGCTCAGTAGCGCCACCTTTTGACAAAAGTGGGGGGGTTAGTTTTTCCTACAGTCACCAGACTCGGTACACATATTGTTCTCATCAAGCTGGACAATTTTCTAATTTACATTCATTAGCTCCGACCAACAGGAAGTCAGCTATTTTGGTTTGAATGTTAATTTTTTGAAAAAACAGGCTATGAATTTTATACTACTACTCCTACAGGGTTTATCCAATTTACACCAAGCTTTTTTTAACTTGTTGCTAACACATTGAAGTTGTTTAATTGCAAACGGATTTTGGATATCTCAAACGGTTTGGCCGTGGCGAGGCAACGAATTTATGGCAAGAAAAGGGAAACAAAGTGTTATAACTTCTGCATACATTAATTGATTTTGATGAAACTTTGGCTTAGTCTTCGTTGTACAAGGCTGATCACATGGATTTGACTATTGTGATTCAAAGTCATAGCGCCACCAACTGGAAGCAGAAAATGTGTCACTTTCAGCATACATTGAGATCACCCTCTTATTTTTACCTGATTTGCTTCAAAATTCATCAGAATAATGTTAAAACTTGGCACATGTAATCCTTTGAAAATGGGCAGGGAGGAGGGGCTCTATAGCGGCACCTTGTAGTGCAGTAAATGTGGAGTGAATTTGACATAGTCCTTTGATGTTTAACCGTTTTAAGTGCCTATTGCCCGCTGTGCACAGTTGCCCTGAAGCCACCGGGGTGGCGGTGCCACCGGGCTTGGGCCCGCCATCGCTGCTCGCAGCTATATTTATTATTTTTTTTTTTTTTTTTTTTTTTTTTTTTTTTTTTTTCCGTCTTCCGGGGCTTTTTGGGGGCCTTAACATGCTCAAAAACTCTTGAAAATTGGCACACACATTGGAATCCGCGGCCATTAGGACGCCGGAGAGGCTGGTACCCGGGCGTGGCAGGGGGGCTCGACAGCGCCCCCTTGAAAAAAGTCTGAAAATTTGGTCCATATATTAAACATGCTTGCACGTATTAGTATGAAACTCGGTACACATATAGACCTCATCGGGCCGAACAACTTTCGCGCTCTAAGTTAATCGCCACGCCAACAGGAAGTCAGCTATTAAGGGTTGTTTGAAAAACGCATGCTCTGGAATTTGATATACTCCTCCTAGACGATTAATCCGATCGCCACCAAACTCGGTCAGCATGAAGTCAAGACACTGATGATTAAAAATTGCCAGGGGATTTTTGATATCTCGAACGGTTTGGCCGTGGCGAGGCAACGAATTTATGGCGAGAAAAAGGAAACAGGAAATGTGTTATAACGTCTTAATACATATATTGATCTTTATGAAACTTCACGAGTGTGTTCGTTATAGGAGTCTGATCACATGGATGTGACTATTGTGAGTCAAAGTTATAGCGCCACCAACTGGCAGCAGGAAGTGTATCACTTTTTGAAATGTTTTGAGATCACCCTCTTATTTTTACCTGATTTGCTTCAAACTTCATCAGTGTAATGTCAATACACAGCAGATGTAGACCTATGACAGGATTTTTGATATTTGAAATATTGTTGCCATGGCAACAGGTCAAACTGTAATAATATTCTTGAGTGTTTTTGAGGCTCTTAACATGCTTCAAATTGCATGAAACTCGACACACACATCAATATTGTCATCCAGTAGACATGGACAAAGCCATAGAAATGGGCGTGGTGGAGGGGCTCAGTAGCGCCACCTTTTGACAAAAGTGGGGGGGTTAGTTTTTCCTACAGTCACCAAACTCGGTACACATATTATTCTCATCAAGCCGGACAATTTTCTAATTTACATTCATTAGCTCCGACCAACAGGAAGTCAGCTATTTTGGTTTGAATGTTAATTTTTTGAAAAAACAGGCTATGAATTTTATACTACTACTCCTACAGGGTTTATCCAATTTACACCAAGCTTTTTTTAACTGGTTGCGAACACATTGAAGTTGTTTAATTGCAAACGGATTTTGGATATCTCAAACGGTTTGGCCGTGGCGAGGCAACGAATTTATGGCGAGAAAAGGGAAACAGGAAATGTGTTATAACTTCTGCATACATTGATTGATGTTTATGAAACTTCAGGAGTGTGTTGGTTGTAGTAGTCTGATCACATGGATGTAACTATTGTGAGTCAAAGTTATAGCGCCACCAAATGGCAGCAAGAAGTGTATCACTTTTAAAATGCTTTGAGATCACCCTCTTATTTTTACCTGATTTGCTTCAAACTTCATCAGTGTAATGTCAATACACAGCAGATGTAGACCTATGACAGGATTTTTGATATTTGAAATATTGTTGCCATGGCAACAGGTCAAACTGTAATAATATTCTTGAGTGTTTTTGAGGCTCTTAACATGCTTCAAATTGCATGAAACTCGACACACACATCAATATTGTCAACCAGTAGACATGGACAAAGCCATAGAAATGGGCGTGGTGGAGGGGCTCAGTAGCGCCACCTTTTGACAAAAGTGGGGGGGTTAGTTTTTCCTACAGTCACCAAACTCGGTACACATATTATTCTCATCAAGCCGGACAATTTTCTAATTTACATTCATTAGCTCCGACCAACAGGAAGTCAGCTATTTTGGTTTGAATGTTAATTTTTTGAAAAAACAGGCTATGAATTTTATACTACTACTCCTACAGGGTTTATCCAATTTACACCAAGCTTTTTTTAACTTGTTGCTAACACATTGAAGTTGTTTAATTGCAAACGGATTTTGGATATCTCAAACGGTTTGGCCGTGGCGAGGCAACGAATTTATGGCAAGAAAAGGGAAACAAAGTGTTATAACTTCTGCATACATTAATTGATTTTGATGAAACTTTGGCTTAGTCTTCGTTGTACAAGGCTGATCACATGGATTTGACTATTGTGATTCAAAGTCATAGCGCCACCAACTGGAAGCAGAAAATGTGTCACTTTCAGCATACATTGAGATCACCCTCTTATTTTTACCTGATTTGCTTCAAAATTCATCAGAATAATGTTAAAACTTGGCACATGTAATCCTTTGAAAATGGGCAGGGAGGAGGGGCTCTATAGCGGCACCTTGTAGTGCAGTAAATGTGGAGTGAATTTGACATAGTCCTTTGATGTTTAACCGTTTTAAGTGCCTATTGCCCGCTGTGCACAGTTGCCCTGAAGCCACCGGGGTGGCGGTGCCACCGGGCTTGGGCCCGCCATCGCTGCTCGCAGCTATATTTATTATTTTTTTATTTTTTTTTTTTCCGTCTTCCGGGGCATTTTGGGGGCCTTAACATGCTCAAAAACTCTTGAAAATTGGCACACACATTGGAATCCGCGGCCATTAGGATGCCGCAGAGGCTGGTACCCGGGCGTGGCAGGGGGCCTCGACAGCGCCCCCTTGAAAAAAGTCTGAAAATTTGGTCCATATATTAAACACGCTTGCACGTATTAGTATGAAACTCCGTACACATATAGACCTCATCGGGCCGAACAACTTTCGTGCTCTAAGTTAAACGCCACGCCAACAGGAAGTCAGCTATTAAGGGTTGTTTGAAAAACGCATGCTCTGGAATTTGATATACTCCTCCTAGACGATTAATCCGATCGCCACCAAACTCGGTCAGCATGAAGTCAAGACATTGATGATTAAAAATTGCCAGCGGATTTTTGATATCTCGAACGGTTTGGCCGTGGCGAGGCAACGAATTTATGGCGAGAAAAAGGAAACAGGAAATGTGTTATAACGTCTGCATACATATATTGATCTTTATGAAACTTCACGAGTGTGTTAGTTGTAGTAGTCTGATCACATGGATGTGACTATTGTGAGTCAAAGTTATAGCGCCACCAACTGGCAGCAGGAAGTGTATCACTTTTTGAAATGCTTTGAGATCACCCTCTTATTTTTACCTAATTTGCTTCAAACTTCATCAGTGTAATGTCAATACACAGCAGATGTAGACCTATGACAGGATTTTTGATATTTGAAATATTGTTGCCATGGCAACAGGTCAAACTGTAATAATATTCTTGAGTGTTTTTGAGGCTCTTAACATGCTTCAAATTGCATGAAACTCGACACACACATCAATATTGTCAACCAGTAGACATGGACAAAGCCATAGAAATGGGCGTGGTGGAGGGGCTCAGTAGTGCCACCTTTTGACAAAAGTGGGGGGGTTAGTTTTTCCTACAGTCACCAAACTCGGTACACATATTGATCTCATCAAGCCGGACAATTTTCTAATTTACATTCATTAGCTCCGACCAACAGGAAGTCGGCTATTTTTGTTTGAATGTTAATTTTTTGAAAAAACAGGCTATGAATTTTATACTACTACTCCTACAGGGTTTATCCAATTTACACCAAGCTTTTTTTAACTTGTTGCTAACACATTGAAGTTGTTTAATTGCAAACGGATTTTGGATATCTCAAACGGTTTGGCCGTGGCGAGGCAACAAATTTATGGCGAGAAAAGGGAAACAGGAAATGTGTTATAACTTCTGCATACATTGATTGATGTTTATGAAACTTCACGAGTGTGTTGGTTGTAGTAGTCTGATCACATGGATGTAACTATTGTGAGTCAAAGTTATAGCACCACCAACTGGCAGCAAGAAGTGTATCACTTTTAAAATGCTTTGAGATCTCCCTCTTTTTTTCATCTGATTTGCTTCAGACTTTATCAGTGTAATGTCAATACACAGCAGATGTAGACCTGTGACAGGATTTTTGATATTTGAAATATTGTTGCCATGGCAACACATCAAACTTTAATAATATTCTTGAGTGATTTTGAGGCTCTTAACATCCTTCAAATTGCATGAAACTCGACACACACATCAATATTGTCAACCAGTAGACATGGACAAAGCCATAGAAATGGGCGTGGTGGAGGGGCTCAGTGGCGCCACCTTTTGACAAAAGTGGGGGGGATAGTTTTTCCTACAGACACCAAACTCAGTACACATATTGTTCTCATCAAGCCGGACAATTTTCTAATTTACATTCATTAGCTCCGACCAACAGGAAGTCGGCTATTTTTGTTTGAATGTTAATTTTTTGAAAAAACAGGCTATGAATTTGATACTACTACTCCTACAGGGTTTATCCAATTTACACCAAGCTTTTTTTAACTTGTTGCTAACACATTGAAGTTGTTTAATTGCAAACGGATTTTGGATATCTCAAACGGTTTGGCCGTGGCGAGGCAACGAATTTATGGCAAGAAAAGGAAACAAAGTGTTATAACTTCTGCATACATTAATTGATTTTGATGAAACTTCGGCTTAGTCTTCGTTGTACAAGGCTGATCACATGGATGTGACTATTGTGATTCAAAGTCATAGCGCCACCAACTGGAAGCAGAAAATGTGTCACTTTCAGCATACATTGAGATCACCCTCTTATTTTTACCTGATTTGCTTCAAAATTCATCAGAATAATGTTAAAACTTGGCACATGTAATCCTCTGAAAATGGGCAGGGAGGAGGGGCTATATAGCGGCACCTTGTAGTGCAGTAAATGTGGAGTGAATTTGACATAGTCCTTTGATGTTTAACCGTTTTAAATGCCTATTGCCCGCTGTGCACAGTTGCCCTGAAGCCACCGGGGTGGCGGTGCCACCGGGCTTGGGCCCGCCATCGCTGCTCGCAGCTATATTTATTTATTTATTTTTAGGGCCCAAGCGAATTAAGCGCGCAGGGCCCTCTTGTTCTTCTAAGGATTATTAGGGCCCAAGCGAATTAAGCGCGCAGGGCCCTCTTGTTCTTCTAAGGATTATTAGGGCCCAAGCGAATTAAGCGCGCAGGGCCCTCTTGTTCTTCTAAGGATTTTTTTTTTTTTTTTTTTTTTTTTTTCCGTCTTCCGGGGCATTTTGGGGGCCTTAACATGCTCAAAAACTCTTGAAAATTGGCACACACATTGGAATCCGCGGCCATTAGGATGCCGCAGAGGCTGGTACCCGGGCGTGGCAGGGGGCCTCGACAGCGCCCCCTTGAAAAAAGTCTGAAAATTTGGTCCATATATTAAACACGCTTGCACGTATTAGTATGAAACTCGGTACACATATAGACCTCATCGGGCCGAACAACTTTCGTGCTCTAAGTTAAACGCCACGCCAACAGGAAGTCAGCTATTAAGGGTTGTTTGAAAAACGCATGCTCTGGAATTTGATATACTCCTCCTAGACGATTAATCCGATCGCCACCAAACTCGGTCAGCATGAAGTCAAGACATTGATGATTAAAAATTGCCAGCGGATTTTTGATATCTCGAACGGTTTGGCCGTGGCGAGGCAACGAATTTATGGCGAGAAAAAGGAAACAGGAAATGTGTTATAACGTCTGCATACATATATTGATCTTTATGAAACTTCACGAGTGTGTTGGTTGTAGTAGTCTGATCACATGGATGTGACTATTGTGAGTCAAAGTTATAGCGCCACCAACTGGCAGCAGGAAGTGTATCACTTTTTGAAATGCTTTGAGATCACCCTCTTATTTTTACCTGATTTGCTTCAAACTTCATCAGTGTAATGTCAATACACAGCAGATGTAGACCTATGACAGGATTTTTGATATTTGAAATATTGTTGCCATGACAACAGGTTAAACTGTAATAATATTCTTGAGTGTTTTTGAGGCTCTTAACATGCTTCAAATTGCATGAAACTCGACACACACATCAATATTGTCAACCAGTAGACATGGATAAAGCCATAGAAATGGGCGTGGTGGAGGGGCTCAGTAGCGCCACCTTTTGTCAAAAGTGGGGGGGTTCGTTTTTCCTACAGTCACCAAACTCGGTACACATATTGTTCTCATCAAGCCGGACAATTTTCTAATTTACATTCATTAGCTCCGACCAACAGGAAGTTGGCTATTTTGTTTGAATGTTAATTTTTTGAAAAAAACAGGCTATGAATTTTATACTACTACTCCTACAGGGTTTATCCAATTTACACCAAGCTTTTTTTAACTTGTTGCTAACACATTGAAGTTGTTTAATTGCAAACGGATTTTGGATACCTCAAACGGTTTGGCCGTGGCGAGGCAACAAATTTATGGCAAGAAAAGGGAAACAAAGTGTTATAACTTCTGCATACATTAATTGATTTTGATGAAACTTCGGCTTAGTCTTCGTTGTACAAGGCTGATCACATGGATGTGACTATTGTGATTCAAAGTCATAGCGCCACCAACTGGAAGCAGAAAATGTGTCACTTTCAGCATGCTTTTGAGATCAACATCTTATTTTTACCCGATTTTCTTCAAACTTCTTTTGTATAATGTCAAAACATGGCCGATGTTGACCTTTGAAAAGAATTGTGATATCTCAAACACAATTACCTTGGCAACGCATCAAACTTTAATATTCATTTTGGATGCTTTTGAGACTCTTAGCATGCTTCAAATTGTTTGAAACTCCATACACACATCAGGATTCTTAGCCAGTAGACATGGGCAAAGCCTTAGAAACAGGCAGGAAGGAGGGGCTTAATAGCACCACCTTATAGTGCAGTAAATGTAGAGTGAATTTGACATAGTCCTTCGATGTTTAACCGTTTTAACTGCCTATTGCCCGCCATGCACAATTGCCCTGAAGCCACCGGGGTGGCGGTGCCACCGGGCTTGGGCCCGCCATCGCTGCTCGCAGCTATATTTATTTATTTATTTATTTTTTATTTATTTTTTTTTCCGTCTTCCGGGGCTTTTTGGGGGCCTTAACATGCTCAAAAACTCTTGAAAATTGGCACACACATTGGAATCCGCGGCCATTAGGACGCCGGAGAGGCTGGTACCCGGGCGTGGCAGGGGGGCTCGACAGCGCCCCCTTGAAAAAAGTCTGAAAATTTGGTCCATATATTAAACACGCTTGCACGTATTAGTATGAAACTCAGTACACATATAGACCTCATCGGGCCGAACAACTTTCGTGCTCTAAGTTAAACACCACGCCAACAGGAAGTCAGCTATTAAGGGTTGTTTGAAAAACGCATGCTCTGGAATTTGATATACTCCTCCTAGATGATTAATCCGATCGCCACCAAACTCGGTCAGCATGAAGTCAAGACACTGATGATTAAAAATTGCCAGGGGATTTTTGATATCTCGAACGGTTTGGCCGTGGCGAGGCAACGAATTTATGGCGAGAAAAAGGAAACAGGAAATGTGTTATAACGTCTGCATACATATATTGATCTTTATGAAACTTCACGAGTGTGTTGGTTGTAGTAGTCTGATCACATGGATGTGACTATTGTGAGTCAAAGTTATAGCGCCACCAACTGGCAGCAGGAAGTGTATCACTTTTTGAAATGCTTTAAGATCACCCTCTTATTTTTACCTGATTTGCTTCAAACTTCATCAGTGTAATGTCAATACACAGCAGATGTAGACCTATGACAGGATTTTTGATATTTGAAATATCGTTGCCATGGCGACAGGTCAAACTGTAATAATATTCTTGAGTGTTTTTGAGGCTCTTAACATGCTTCAAATTGCATGAAACTCGACACACACCTCAATATTGTCAACCAGTAGACATGGACAAAGCCATAGAAATGGGCGTGGTGGAGGGGCTCAGTAGCGCCACCTTTTGACAAAAGTGGGGGGGTTAGTTTTTCCTACAGTCACCAAACTCGGTACACATATTGATCTCATCAAGCCGGACAATTTTCTAATTTACATTCATTAGCTCCGACCAACAGGAAGTCGGCTATTTTTGTTTGAATGTTAATTTTTTGAAAAAACAGGCTATGAATTTTATACTACTACTCCTACAGGGTTTATCCAATTTACATCAAGCTTTTTTTAACTTGTTGCTAACACATTGAAGTTGTTTAATTGCAAACGGATTTTGGATATCTCAAACGGTTTGGCCGTGGCGAGGCAACGAATTTATGGCAAGAAAAGGGAAACAAAGTGTTATAACTTCTGCATACATTAATTGATTTTGATGAAACTTCGGCTTAGTCTTCGTTGTACAAGGCTGATCACATGGATTTGACTATTGTGATTCAAAGTCATAGCGCCACCAACTGAAAGTAGAAAATGTGTCACTTTCAGCATACATTGAGATCACCCTCTTATTTTTACCTGATTTGCTTCAAAATTCATCAGAATAATGTTAAAACTTGGCACATGTAATCCTTTGAAAATGGGCAGGGAGGAGGGCCTCTATAGCGGCACCTTGTAGTGCAGTAAATGTGGAGTGAATTTGACATAGTCCTTTGATGTTTAACGGTTTTAAGTGCCTATTGCCCGCTGTGCACAGTTGCCCTGAAGCCACCGGGGTGGCGGTGCCACCGGGCTTGGGCCCGCCATCGCTGCTCGCAGCTATATATTTTTTTTTTTTTTTTTTTTCCGTCTTCCGGGGCTTTTTGGGGGCCTTAACATGCTCAAAAACTCTTGAAAATTGGCACACACATTGGAATCCGCGGCCATTAGGACGCCCCAGAGGCTGGTATCCGGGCGTGGCAGGGGGGCTCGACAGCGCCCCCTTGAAAAAAGTCTGAAAATTTGGTCCATATATTAAACACGCTTGCACGTATTAGTATGAAACTCGGTACACATATAGACCTCATCGGGCCGAACAACTTTCGTACTCTAAGTTAAACGCCACGCCAACAGGAAGTCAGCTATTAAGGGTTGTTTGAAAAACGCATGCTCTGGAATTTGATATACTCCTCCTAGACGATTAATCCGATCGCCACCAAACTCGGTCAGCATGAAGTCAAGACACTGATGATTAAAAATTGCCAGGGGATTTTTGATATCTCGAACGGTTTGGCCGTGGCGAGGCAACGAATTTATGGCGAGAAAAAGGAAACAGGAAATGTGTTATAACGTCTGCATACATATATTGATCTTTATGAAACTTCACGAGTGTGTTGGTTGTAGTAGTCTGATCACATGGATGTGACTATTGTGAGTCAAAGTTATAGCGCCACCAACTGGCAGCAGGAAGTGTATCACTTTTTGAAATGCTTTGAGATCACCCTCTTATTTTTACCTGATTTGCTTCAAACTTCATCAATGTAATGGCAATACACAGCAGATGTAGACCTATGACAGGATTTTTGATATTTGAAATATTGTTGCCATGGCAACAGGTCAAACTGTAATAATATTCTTGAGTGTTTTTGAGGCTCTTAACATGCTTCAAATTGCATGAAACTCGACACACACATCAATATTGTCAACCAGTAGACATGGACAAAGCCATAGAAATGGGCGTGGTGGAGGGGCTCAGTAGCGCCACCTTTTGACAAAAGTGGGGGGGTTAGATTTCCTACAGTCACCAAACTCGGTACACATATTGTTCTCATCAAGCTGGACAATTTTCTAATTTACATTCATTAGCTCCGACCAACAGGAAGTCGGCTATTTTTGTTTGAATGTTAATTTTTTGAAAAAACAGGCTATGAATTTTATACTACTACTCCTACAGGGTTTATCCAATTTACACCAAGCTTTTTTTAACTTGTTGCTAACACATTGAAGTTGTTTAATTGCAAACGGATTTTGGATACCTCAAACGGTTTGGCCGTGGCGAGGCAACAAATTTATGGCGAGAAAAAGGAAACAGGAAATGTGTTATAACGTCTGCATACATATATTGATCTTTATGAAACTTCACGAGTGTGTTAGTTGTAGTAGTCTGATCACATGGATGTGACTATTGTGAGTCAAAGTTATAGCACCACCAACTGGCAGCAGGAAGTGTATCACTTTTTGAAATGCTTTGAGATCACCCTCTTATTTTTACCTGATTTGCTTCAAACTTCATCAGTGTAATGTCAATACACAGCAGATGTAGACCTATGACAGGATTTTTGATATTTGAAATATTGTTGCCATGGCAACAGGTCAAACTGTAATAATATTCTTGAGTGTTTTTGAGGCTCTTAACATGCTTCAAATTGCATGAAACTCGACACACACATCAATATTGTCAACCAGTAGACATGGACAAAGCCATAGAAATGGGCGTGGTGAAGGGGCTCAGTAGCGCCACCTTTTGTCAAAAGTGGGGGGGTTAGTTTTTCCTACAGTCACCAAACTCGGTACACATATTGTTCTCATCAAGCTGGACAATTTTCTAATTTACATTCATTAGCTCCGACCAACAGGAAGTCGGCTATTTTTGTTTGAATGTAAATTTTTTGAAAAAACAGGCTATGAATTTTATACTACTACTCCTACAGGGTTTATCCAATTTACACCAAGCTTTTTTTAACTTGTTGCTAACACATTGAAGTTGTTTAATTGCAAACAGATTTTGGATATCTCAAACGGTTTGGCCGTGGCGAGGCAACGAATTTATGGCAAGAAAAGGGAAACAAAGTGTTATAACTTCTGCATACATTAATTGATTTTGATGAAACTTTGGCTTAGTCTTCGTTGTACAAGGCTGATCACATGGATTTGACTATTGTGATTCAAAGTCATAGCGCCACCAACTGGAAGCAGAAAATGTGTCACTTTCAGCATACATTGAGATCACCCTCTTATTTTTACCTGATTTGCTTCAAAATTCATCAGAATAATGTTAAAACTTGGCACATGTAATCCTTTGAAAATGGGCAGGGAAGAGGGGCTCTATAGCGGCACCTTGTAGTGCAGTAAATGTGGAGTGAATTTGACATAGTCCTTTGATGTTTAACCATTTTAAGTGCCTATTGCCCGCTGTGCACAGTTGCCCTGAAGCCACCGGGGTGGCGGTGCCACCGGGCTTGGGCCCGCCATCGCTGCTCGCAGCTATATTTTATTTTATTTTTTTTTCCGTCTTCCGGGGCTTTTTGGGGGCCTTAACATGCTCAAAAACTCTTGAAAATTGGCACACACATTGGAATCCGCGGCCATTAGGACGCCGCAGAGGCTGGTACCCGGGCGTGGCAGGGGGGCTCGACAGCGCCCCCTTGAAAAAAGTCTGAAAATTTGGTCCATATATTAAACACGCTTGCACGTATTAGTATGAAACTCGGTACACATATAGACCTCATCGGGCCGAACAACTTTCGTACTCTAAGTTAAACGCCACGCCAACAGGAAGTCAGCTATTAAGGGTTGTTTGAAAAACGCATGCTCTGGAATTTGATATACTCCTCCTAGACGATTAATCCGATCGCCACCAAACTCGGTCAGCATGAAGTCAAGACACTGATGATTAAAAATTGCCAGCGGATTTTTGATATCTCGAACGGTTTGGCCGTGGCGAGGCAACAAATTTATGGCGAGAAAAAGGAAACAGGAAATGTGTTATAACGTCTGCATACATATATTGATCTTTATGAAACTTCACGAGTGTGTTGGTTGTAGTAGTCTGATCACATGGATGTGACTATTGTGAGTCAAAGTTATAGCGCCACCAACTGGCAGCAGGAAGTGTATCACTTTTTGAAATGCTTTGAGATCACCCTCTTATTTTTACCTGATTTGCTTCAAACTTCATCAATGTAATGGCAATACACAGCAGATGTAGACCTATGACAGGATTTTTGATATTTGAAATATTGTTGCCATGGCAACAGGTCAAACTGTAATAATATTCTTGAGTGTTTTTGAGGCTCTTAACATGCTTCAAATTGCATGAAACTCGACACACACATCAATATTGTCAACCAGTAGACATGGACAAAGCCATAGAAATGGGCGTGGTGGAGGGGCTCAGTAGCGCCACCTTTTGACAAAAGTGGGGGGGATAGTTTTTCCTACAGACACCAAACTCAGTACACATATTGTTCTCATCAAGCCGGACAATTTTCTAATTTACATTCATTAGCTCCGACCAACAGGAAGTCGGCTATTTTTGTTTGAATGTTAATTTTTTGAAAAAACAGGCTATGAATTTGATACTACTACTCCTACAGGGTTTATCCAATTTACACCAAGCTTTTTTTAACTTGTTGCTAACACATTGAAGTTGTTTAATTGCAAACGGATGTTGGATATCTCAAACGGTTTGGCCGTGGCGAGGCAACGAATTTATGGCAAGAAAAGGAAACAAAGTGTTATAACTTCTGCATACATTAATTGATTTTGATGAAACTTCGGCTTAGTCTTCGTTGTACAAGGCTGATCACATGGATGTGACTATTGTGATTCAAAGTCATAGCGCCACCAACTGGAAGCAGAAAATGTGTCACTTTCAGCATACATTGAGATCACCCTCTTATTTTTACCTGATTTGATTCAAAATTCATCAGAATAATGTTAAAACTTGGCACATGTAATCCTCTGAAAATGGGCAGGGAGGAGGGGCTATATAGCGGCACCTTGTAGTGCAGTAAATGTGGAGTGAATTTGACATAGTCCTTTGATGTTTAACCGTTTTAAATGCCTATTGCCCGCTGTGCACAGTTGCCCTGAAGCCACCGGGGTGGCGGTGCCACCGGGCTTGGGCCCGCCATCGCTGCTCGCAGCTATATTTATTTTATTTTATTTTATTTTTTTTATTTTTTTTCCGTCTTCCGGGGCTTTTTGGGGGCCTTAACATGCTCAAAAACTCTTGAAAATTGGCACACACATTGGAATCCGCGGCCATTAGGACGCCGCAGAGGCTGGTACCCGGGTGTGGCAGGGGGCCTCGACAGCGCCCCCTTGAAAAAAGTCTGAAAATTTGGTCCATATATTAAACATGCTTGCACGTATTAGTATGAAACTCGGTACACATATAGACCTCATCAGGCCGAACAACTTTCGTGCTCTAAGTTAAACGCCACGCCAACAGGAAGTCAGCTATTAAGGGTTGTTTGAAAAACGCATGCTCTGGAATTTGATATACTCCTCCTAGATGATTAATCCGATCGCCACCAAACTCGGTCAGCATGAAGTCAAGACACTGATGATTAAAAATTGCCAGCGGATTTTTGATATCTCGAACGGTTTGGCCGTGGCGAGGCAACGAATTTATGGCGAGAAAAAGGAAACAGGAAATGTGTTATAACGTCTGCATACATATATTGATCTTTATGAAACTTCACGAGTGTGTTAGTTGTAGTAGTCTGATCACATGGATGTGACTATTGTGAGTCAAAGTTATAGCGCCACCAACTGGCAGCAGGAAGTGTATCACTTTTTGAAATGCTTTGAGATCACCCTCTTATTTTTACCTGATTTGCTTCAAACTTCATCAGTGTAATGTCAATACACAGCAGATGTAGACCTATGACAGGATTTTTGATATTTGAAATATTGTTGCCATGGCAACAGGTCAAACTGTAATAATATTCTTGAGTGTTTTTGAGGCTCTTAACATGCTTCAAATTGCATGAAACTCGACACACACATCAATATTGTCAACCAGTAGACATGGACAAAGCCATAGAAATGGGCGTGGTGAAGGGGCTCAGTAGCGCCACCTTTTGTCAAAAGTGGGGGGGTTCGTTTTTCCTACAGTCACCAAACTCGGTACACATATTGTTCTCATCAAGCTGGACAATTTTCTAATTTACATTCATTAGCTCCGACCAACAGGAAGTTGGCTATTTTTGTTTGAATGTTAATTTTTTGAAAAAACAGGCTATGAATTTTATACTACTACTCCTACAGGGTTTATCCAATTTACACCAAGCTTTTTTTAACTTGTTGCTAACACATTGAAGTTGTTTAATTGCAAACGGATTTTGGATACCTCAAACGGTTTGGCCGTGGCGAGGCAACGAATTTATGGCAAGAAAAGGGAAACAAAGTGTTATAACTTCTGCATACATTAATTGATTTTGATGAAACTTCGGCTTAGTCTTCGTTGTACAAGGCTGATCACATGGATGTGACTATTGTGATTCAAAGTCATAGCGCCACCAACTGGAAGCAGAAAATGTGTCACTTTCAGCATACATTGAGATCACCCTCTTATTTTTACCTGATTTGCTTCAAAATTCATCAGAATAATGTTAAAACTTGGCACATGTAATCATTTGAAAATGGGCAGGGAGGAGGGGCTCTATAGTGGCACCTTGTAGTGCAGTAAATGTGGAGTGAATTTGACATAGCCCTTTGATGTTTAACCATTTTAAATGCCTATTGCCCGCTGTGCACAGTTGCCCTGAAGCCACCGGGGTGGCGGTGCCACCGGGCTTGGGCCCGCCATCGCTGCTCGCAGCTATATTTTAACAATGTCTTTGCTACCTTTCTGGACCTCAAAAGGTACAGTGACATTGCTGCCTATGTGTGGTTCAGAAACCCTTGGATTTTGTGTTCCGAAGATGAACGAAGGTCTTACTTGTTTGGAATGACATGAGGGTGAGAATTTAATGACAGAAATGTGTAAATATTGGCAATTTTTATTTTTGGGTGAACTTACATTTAATTAGCAAGAAGCATGCCATCTTTTAAAATAGCAACCTGATGATTTACAAGAGTCTAGGCTTTCAAAATGTTTGTTATACAGTATATCTACTTTTTTTCCCTCAGAGAGGATGTAGCTGTGAAGCTGAGGAACTGCATGGGAAAAGGGTGTCTTGCATGCAGAGCACTTTCACACAGCATTTTTTTTTTTTTTCAGTGTGAGACGAAACACTCAGACAGGGAAGGTGCTGTTCTTTCAGTTTCAGAGATCAGAAAACTGCTTGGTTTGCCATTTGGGAATCTGGCGCCTTGAAAAGTCTCTGAAAATCCTGGGTGTTTTTTCTCACTGTTTCCTGTCTATGAATGCCTTAATAATGAGCAGGGCCCCATAGTGCTGCACCTGTAGCTACAGTGTGGCTCAGCGTGAACTTCTTTTGTCTTCTTTCACATTCTCCATCTCCTGGTGGTTGCGCCTGGCTAACAAGCTCTGAAGGAATTCAGATGATAATGCAGGCAGCTGTGCAGGTTATCAGATGCGGTTTCTCTTACTGCAAAATTTACAGCACAAATAGAACATATTGAGATATTTGGGCTGTGAAAAATCTTTCAGAGATGCACTACATGAGGTGTGTAGACATCCGGACATCTTCCCTTTGCTAACATATCAGTTTCCTGTGTTCAGGCGCATTGTTGGCACGTTACTATTTTGAGGCAACTGAAATAGACTGAGCCATTGACCAACTAAAACCTGGTTTAAAGTCAATGGCGCAATATTTGTTTTGTTATTTAAAGAGTGCATTAGTAATATGCACCTATAGGCAGGTACACTCTGCTTAGTAGTCTGCTTTAGTAATCAGATTACAGTTACATTTTGAAAAAAGGGGGAATTCTATCAGGATTACAATGGTTTCATTTAAAACTAAATAAATCATTATTTTGCCATAACAACACCATAGTCAGAGCTGCTTGATTATACAGTAGTTCCTTGTTCTGTTGCCAGTGATGACTCACGTGAGCCACCCGCTGGTGCATGCGCAAATAACACCCGTCTACGATCTTCTCAGACACAGATTGAATCACTGCTGCTAGTTGAAACAATGCTCTGCGAGGAAAACACTTTCAATTCATGGAAATTTCGTTGCTATTTTGTTTTCAAAGAAGAAAATGCAAACAACATGGTTGTACAGTGCAAACTCTGCCTTTCAGCTACGAAAAAAACTTTCTTTATCAAAAGTACTAAAAAAATCATCTGTAATACCATAATGTAGCCACTAGATGTAGCCCTTTACACACACACACACATATATATATATATATATATATATATATATATATATATATTCAGACATGATTGCTTTGTTTTAGTAGGTTTTAAAAGTAATCAAAATCAAAATGCTAAACATTAAAATTAAAGCAGAACAAACGTGAACAGAAATGTTTGATCTGAGCTTGTTCAGTTTGGTTATGATCTGATGTCACTTTTATAAGCCTATTTTTAAGCTCTAAATAACAATAACGATAGTAATATTGCAATAGATAATTTATCAGATTTTTTAAATATTTCTATTGTTGAGACCCATTCAAAAGTATGGAACGTGTAACATTTAAAAACTTGCAAAAATTGAAAAGAAATAATTAAAATTATATTTAAAAATGCAATTTATTTACAGTAAAGTTGACCCCTTTCTTCTTTCTTTATATATATGACCTTGAAGTAATCCAAAAGTAATCAGATTAGATTACTTTCATCTTGTGGTATTACGTTACTGAATACTTTTTTTATGAAGTAATTTGTAACTGTTATGGAATACATTTTTTAAAGTAACCCTCCCAAGCCTGAATAGGGACAACCCTTTTAGACCATGCACAGGGTGCGCCGACCATTTTTCCCGTCCTTAAACTAGCAAAAGAGGATTCGGACGTGCCCTAAGTGCACTTGCACCATGCGCTTCAGACCATACGCTTAGATCATTAAAATAGGGCCCAAAGTCTTTGTAAAGCCAATGTGGAGTTGTTTAATTTGGCTTTTAAGAACGTAGTTGTAATTGGAAGCTAGGTGTGTATATTGGGTTTAGAGCCAAATAATGAGAAAGAACCAAATTGCATATCCTAGCCCTGTCCCCTAAGGACTACAGCCCCATTGACTCCCTGTGCCAATGCATTGATGAAATTAAAAATTGGATGTGCCAAAACGTCCTTCAGTTAAACAAAGACAAAACTGAAGTCATTGCATTTGGAAACAAAGATATAGTTCTCCAGCTGAACGCATACCTTCACTCTAGGGGGTCAAACAACAAAAAATCAAGTCAGGAATCTTGGTGTGATTTTGGAGTCAGACCTTAGTCTCAGTTGACACATAAAAGCAATAACTAAATCAGCATATTATCATCTAAAAAAATATTGCAAGAATTAGATGCTTTGTTTCCAGTCAAGACTTAAAGGATTAGTTCACTTTTAAATAAACTTTTGCTGTTAATTTACTCACCCCCATGTCATCCAAGATGTCCATGTCCTTCTTTCTTCAGTCGAAAAGAAATTAAGGTTTTTGATGAAAACATTCCAGGATTTTTCTCCTTATAATGGGCTTGAATGGGCACCAGATGGTTCAAGGTCCAAATGACAGTTTCAATGCAGCTTCAAAGGGCTTTAAACGATACCAGACGATGAATAAGGGTCTTATCTAGCGAAACGATCGGTCATTTAAAAAAAAATAAAAAAAGTTTACGTTTTATAAGCACAAATGCTCGCCTTGCTCTGTTCTGGGATACGCGTTCGTGACGTCACGTAATACGCAATTACGTTAAAAAGGTCACGCTTGACATAGGCGGAAGTATGAGTCGGTGTTTACAACTTGAACGTGCAAATACTAACCCTGCGTCTCAATCAGCTCCCTAGTTCCCTAGGTCATGAATCAGTATATCATGAAAGTGAATGTGGCTGATTCCCTGATCAGTGCCGTGACTACTGAACTAGGGAGCTGACTGAGACACATGGTAAGTCAAACGCCGTTTACAAAAAAAGGTAAAACAACTAATGGTTCTTCCATCCTGTGTTGTCAGTGCCATCAGACTGTCATACCCTTCTCCATCAGAACAAAAACACCTCTAAAGGGGGTCGCACACCGGACGCGCGAGCTCAATTTTGACTCGACTCCTGATAGAAGAGCTGCACAATGGGAGTGTTTTACATCAACAGGGAAACGTTACATATGCTTTACAGTTTTTTACAGACGCTAGGACACATTTCTCAATACTTAGGTCACTTTTGCAAAACTCTTCACACAGTGAGCACAACAGAAGTCTATGTGGGCTAAACTGAGGATCAATTATCATTGCTTTGGCACAAAATGCATTCAATGACTACATCTCTCAAATTTCATGAATTCTTTTCTCACTCAGACACAACAACTGCCAAAACTCTTTGTACGTACAGGCCAATTTGCACATGCTAACATACTGTTTTCAAAACTGTTAAACTTATGTTCAAAACAATAACATAATACAAAACTGAATAAGACAGCAATTTGCTACATTCCTACAGTAATATTTTACAGTTTTTTACAGACGCTAGGACACATTTCTCAATACTTAGGTCACTTTTGCAAAACTCTTCACACAGTTCTCCTAACCAACTTTCAGCTTGGCACAGCAGTTCATTTCACATTCAAAATGCACCAAATCTACCAAAACACTTTATTCAGGTCTCAAATCAACTCATTCTTCCAGAACACTAGCAAATGTTGACAGCCGACAAACACACTTTGTCACCCACAAAACAATTACCTAAAAAACACTAACAACATGTAGCATTATACAATGTTTTCTTGTGTAAAACAAGGACACATTTCTGTTTATAATTCACAGCAATATATGTTACTGGAATGAATCAGACATGATGGAGAATTCATCAATATTTTGTCATTTATTTATTTTTATTTTTTTGCACTGAGTAATTCCAAAATTCAAGAATTTGTATACACACCATCCACTGATACAGATACAATTCAATTGTTTTTATAGCATTTAATTTTAAGATTTAAAATATATTTCATAACTATATTACTGTAGAAATGCAGCATATTTCTGTCTTATTCAGTTTTGTATTATGTTATTGTTTTGAACATAAGTTTAACAGTTTTGAAAACAGTATGTAAGCATGTGCAAATTGGCCTGTACGTACAAAGAGTTTTGGCAGTTGTTGTGTCTGAGTGAGAAAAGAATTCATGAAATTTGAGAGATGTAGTCATTGAATGCATTTTGTGCCAAAGCAATGATAATTGATCCTCAGTTTAGCCCACATAGACTTCTGTTGTGCTCACTGTGTGAAGAGTTTTGCAAAAGTGACCTAAGTATTGAGAATTGTGTCCTAGCGTCTGTAAAAAACTGTAATAAAACATATTTTAAATCTTAAAATTAAATGCTATAAAAACAATTGAATTGTATCTGTATCAGTGGATGGTGTGTATACAAATTCTTGTATTTTGGAATTATAAAAAAATTATAAAAATAAATAAAAGACATAAAATATTGACAAATTCTGCATCATGTCTGATTCATTCCAGTAACATATATTGCAGTGAATTATAAACAGAAATGTGTCCTTGTTTTACACAAGAAAACATTGTATAATGCTACATGTTGTTAGTGTTTTTTAGGTCATTGTTTTGTGGGTGACAAAGTGTGTTTGTCGGCTGTCAACCTTTGCTAGTGTTCTGAAAGAATAAGTTGATTTGAGACCTGAATACAGTGTTTTGGTAGTTGTACTGCATTTTGAATGTGAAATGAACTGCTTTGCCAAGATGAAAGTTGGTTAGGAGAACTGTGTGAAGAGTTTTGCAAAAGTGACCTAAGTATTGAGAAATGTGTCCTAGCGTCTGTAAAAAACTGTAATATTTCGCACTGAGGTTAGTGTACATGGAAAATGGCACAACAGAGCAAAATGAAAGAAAAGGCTACGTTTATTATACATTTTTAGACTTTATTCAAGCTGTTAAAGTGTAAAACTAATGTATCTTGCAGCACAGGGTGAAGTCAGTATGTACATTGACGATTTGAGAGAAATATAATATACATTTAATGTAAAACAATGTACATGGCGCTCTGTGGCACGGCAGGATTTTGAGTCGTAGCTGGGCACCGCGGACAGGCGCCGAATGTCGCCGCCGGTGTGTACACTCATAGAAAACAATGCGTTTGAATTTTAAAGACGTGGCGCGGTGCTGAGCTTCGCGTCCGGTGTGCGACGCTGTTGCTTAGTAATGGTGGAAATCCATTTTGTCCGGTAATGCAGCGAGATGGAAACAGGGACTCACCGACTGATTCTAATGGCGGGATTGATTCTTCCTCTGTTGGCAATGGTTGGCATTTGCCACATGTGCACCACCACGTCTGCCCGATGCTGGAGAGGTGTGTGTCGCCGCAGCAGTCTCTTCCATCTGCCTAATTTCTTCCTCTGTGTATTCCGGTTCAAAAAGGTAGGGCAGGGTGAAAAACTCATCTTCTCCTCGTCCGACATTGTTGTTTTGCCTTTTTTTGTAAACGGCGTTTGACTTAGTATTTGCACGTTCAAGTTGTAAACACTGACTTGGTACTTCCGCCTATGTCAAGCGTGACCTTTACAACGTAATTGCGTATTACGTGACGTCACGAATGCGCATCCGAGAACAGAGCAAGGCGAGCATTTGTGCTTATAAAACTTACATTTTTTTTTTTTTTTTTTAAATGACCGATCGTTTCGCTAGATAAGACCCTTATTCATCATCTGGTATCGTTTAAAGCCCTTTGAAGCTGCATTGAAACTGTCATTTGGACCTTGAACCGTCTGGTGCCCATTCAAGCCCATTATAAGGAGAAAAATCCTGGAATGTTTTCATCAAAAACCTTAATTTCTTTTCGACTGAAGAAAGAAGGACATGGACATCTTGGATGACATGGGGGTGAGTAAATTATCAGCAAAAGTTTATTTAAAAGTGAACTAATCCTTTAAGGCAGGAACACACCAAGTCAATGGTTGGCCGTCGGGCAGTTTTTGTTCGTCGGCCGGCTAAGTTTTCTCAGTGTGTTCCGCACCGTCGTTGAATCAGCGTTGGAGCTCGTCGGTCCGCCGGGCCATCTGATCATTCTGATTGGCTGTTCATCTACTGCTATCTGCTGGTACGGAAAGGCATTTCATCTTACGCAGGCGCAGAACGGACATGCTACTTACTTAGCCGTTGGGTGTAGAGCGTCGACGTGAGCCAACTGAGAGCCAGTCTGCTTTCGTCGCCACTAGTTCGTCGGCATCGGCTTGGTGTGTTCCTTGTGTTCATTGTCATCACCAGCAGGATGGATTATTGTAATGGACTTCTCAGTGGCCTTTCCAAAAAGACCATAAGACAGCTGCAGCTCGTATAGAACGCTGCTGCCAGGATTCTGAGCAGAACCAGAAAACATGAACACATCACACCAGTCCTCAGGTCCTTGCACTGGCTTCCAGTTGCATTTAGAATTAATTTTAAAGTACTGTTACTTGTTTATAAATCACTCAATGGCCTAGGACCTCAATACAGGGCAGATATGCTCATAGAATATAAACAGATCACTAAGATCAATAGGATCACATCAGTTAGAAATACCAAGGGTTTGCTCTAAACAAGTAGAGTCTGCTTTTAGCTGTTATGCTAGCCGCAGCTGGAACCAGCTTCCAGAAGAGATCAGATGTGCTCCAACAGTAGCCACATTCAAATCCAGACTCAAAACACATCTGTTTAGCCGTGCATTTACTGAATGAGCACTGTGATACCCCCAAACTGACTTTTTTATTTTGAACTGTTTTAATGCATTTTAAATCTTCAAATTTCTCTGGTAAGAGACAAAAAAGTTACAATGGGGAGTGATCCATGATGGTTGAAACTCTGTGGTCTCTGTGGAGAAGTCCAACAGATTATTTAGGCGCCGAAATAACCACAGACGACAACCATCATGGGGAAGTCCGAGAGTAAGAGACAAATTAAAAATTACATAGAAAATTATACTAATGATTTGGGAAAAATTGATAAACCATAGTGGTTGAGACAGCTCCAGTGTGGTTAAGAGATTTATTTGATAAAAACAAAATTGAAACCGTGTGGTGAGAGTAGTGGGTATGAGTGAACCCGAGGTCGAGGACCAAATTAATTAGTGGTGACTGGAGGGGCAGTCCTAGAGCTCTTCCTGGCTGATTTTAGGTAAAAAATCGGATCTATTGGAGACACCCAACAGATTATTTAGGAGGTGAAAGAAAACCACAGAGAAAGACAGCCAATATGGGGAAGAGACAAATTAAAAATACATAGAACAAATATTCTGTCTGAAACTCTCTGACTCTTCAGACAGTGGTATTCTCTGCTTTTTTGTTACTTTTATTTCATATGCATTCCATTTTTATTCTTATGTATTTGTTTCCTTTTCATGTAAAGCACTTTGAATGACCATTGTGTATGAAATGTGCTATATAAATAAACTTGCCTTGACTTAGAGGTTATTGGCCCTTGAATATCAATCCACCTTAAAGTGTTTCTATAGAAAGGGGTCTCATGCTAATACAGACCTTGTATAACAACCATATAACACACTAGAATTGCTGTCTTAAATGCAAAGGATATTCCTTATTCTTAGAAACATCAACTGTTACACCATGTCTACACCAGAGAAGTATGTGATTTCTGTGGCACCAAATACGAAAAGTGAAAATACAATATCATCGGTCAGACAAACACACATTCCCACTCCAAGCCATTGATTGAGCCAATGTTGCTGTGTTGGACTGAATGAGATTCACAAACAATGTGCCACTATGTTTGGTGAAATGCCCCCATATTTTGCTT
This sequence comes from Ancherythroculter nigrocauda, assembly GCA_036281575.1. Classification (NCBI taxonomy): domain Eukaryota; kingdom Metazoa; phylum Chordata; class Actinopteri; order Cypriniformes; family Xenocyprididae; genus Ancherythroculter; species Ancherythroculter nigrocauda. The sequence continues at coordinate 18,402,086 of VTFQ01000011.1, read as the reverse complement.
TTATTGGTAAACCAAATGGAATAGCAGATATCCAGAGAGCAGGTGGGCTGATATATCACAACAGAAAAGATACATTATGTATTAAAGGTTTTGTTCACCCAAAAATGAAAATTATTTCATCACTCACCGTCATGTCACCATCATTCAAACTCATAAAACTTTGATTCATTTTTGGAACACAAACAAAGATATTTACCATATTTAATGTGTTCTATATGTGTGTGTGTGTGTTCATCAAAGTCTGTTCATCAAACAAAGTGAATTTGCCTCTTTATTAAGACTTCAGACAGGATTAAACCACACAATTCATCCCTTTAACTAAGCTGTCTATAGATATTTCATATTATCTTGTTAATCAGGCTTGATGATATATTGATCTATCTATATTTCTCATTCATGTTTCACATTTACTGACACTTTGAACTCTTTGGTTCCCACCAGGCAACAGTGGCGGCATTCGCAGCCAGCGAGGGTCATTCTCACCCAAGGGTGGTGGAGCTGCCCAAGACAGAGGAGGGGCTTGGCTTCAACGTGATGGGTGGAAAAGAGCAGAACTCACCGATCTACATCTCCCGCATCATCCCTGGGGGCGTGGCTGAGAGGCATGGTGGTCTTAAGAGAGGTGACCAACTCCTGTCCGTCAATGGAGTGGTGAGTTGCCAGGGATGTTCCAGTTATGCATGGCCTTTTGTACTCTGTTACTCTGTAAAATGAATATGCACATGTAGTTTAAGGACATATTTCCATAATAAAATGTATACAAGACTTTTAAAGCGAAGGAACTAAAACTTTACTAAATATAAATTGGTTGTTTACACAAAACCTAACAAACATGGAACCTAACAAACTGGAAATAATGAGCAAAAGACATGAGGGTATTAACTCAAAATAAATTGAAGTTAGATTTTTAACCACCTTCTAAGAATATATGCATTTCTGTTATTGTATAGAACAGGATGGAAAGTTTAAGACAAATCAGCTAATATCACAAAACATCACAGAATTTCTCAGTGCATTGCTAATACTTACTGATGCTCGTGCTGTTTCCCAACAAAAATAATTTCACTTCTTTGAGGATGATGTCATCACTTTGTTTTGATATCAAGTGATATTATTAACATGCAGGATGGAAAGTGGAAACCTATTAACTTCTTAATAAGTTGCCAATTTTCCAAGTTAGAAGATCAGTAAATTGCAAAAACGGGAACATTAAATTAAAGTAGTAAACTACTTAAAATTAATTTCTGAATGAATTTTGAACACATGACATTGCCAGGTGAAGTAGGGGAAACAACTTAAGTGTTTGTGCAACAAAAATAATTTAAAACATGTTATGAGATCATTTTTTAGCTGTGTTGAGCTGTCACATAAGATGCCTTCATGCTGGAGGGCCCAGTGGCTTTTTAATCGATACAGATCAGTTTGGGCTGAAGTGAGATTATTACAGCAGAAAGATTTTCACATTGATCTCAATGAACAAACATTTCCAACAGTCTACAAGGCTGATCCCATCATGGAGTAATATGCTAATAAATCAAGTTTTGTAGCTGTTATTATCTCAGACCCATTAGAGACCAATTTCTCTAATCTTTCATTTTACTTAGGCTAAGCTTGACATTTTAAAATGCTAAAATTGGACAAAAAAGACAGGACGCTTACAGCAGGACTCTATCTAAAACTGAAAAGGACAGATTTCAAAAGACTTTATCTTTTCATAATTCACTGTAAATGTTTAAAACGTGTCTGACTGCAGCCAGACGAGAATGCATCTTTAACTGAATCCAAATGAATCTTTCAGTAAAAAAGCTGTCAACTCTTATGAAGTCAAGAAAGTCTTTTGAAGCCAGTTTCTTTGCTCTTCTGTGCTGACATTCCAGCTTGTTACAATTTTATTACTTGAAGGAGTAATTGAAGTTTATAGAAACTAATGTCCACTGCTTACTCGCTCGAAAATGACAGCGGATCCATTTGATTTCATTTGCGTCAAAGATTGTAAAGGAAGGCATTTTGTGACAGCATTTGAGAAGCAATTTCTCATTAAACCAAACATGTTTACGGTTCCTGAGCTAATAGGAAATTAATGGCTCTTTTGTGCCAAAATGTAATTGAATGTTCATCACCGTGGAGCATTTTCTAGTGCAGTTTTGAGCTGACAAAAACTATGAGTTTGGATACAATAAAGTTCCAGTAACCATTAACAAACCATTGAATGTGCCAAGAGAGATGACGTATTTCGGTCCTTTAATTTAGATGATTGCCCAGAAAAACTGACTACTGAATTATTTTCCTCAGAGTGTCGAGGGTGAACACCACGAGAAGGCTGTGGAGTTACTGAAAGCAGCCAAGGACAGTGTCAAACTGGTGGTGCGTTACACCCCTAAAGTCCTGGAGGAGATGGAGGCGAGGTTCGAGAAGCTCCGCACCGCTCGCAGGCGCCAGCAGCAGCAGCTGCTTATGCAGCAACAGCAGCAGCAAAACCTGGCCGCCCAGCAGAACCACATGTCGTAGGTGAGGCTTTTCATTGCTTTAAGGGTAACAGGACCTCAACCGGGTGGCACAAGGAGAGGTAGCTGCCCCACCAACCCTTGAGGCCTGTGGGAGATCTGGTACTGCATGCTGCCTGTCACCAGTGGAACGTTATTCTGAAAACAGACAGCTATTGTGTCTGAGACTCAGCTGTTATGTCATAATGTGAGATAATGAATCAATTGAACAAGGAGTGCTGATGACATTACAGACTGAGCTCAATAAAAAGGGTTCTCTTATCAGACAGTTGTCCAGACACTGAAGGATCACATTTAAGGGACTTTCAAGGGGAAATGAATAACTATTTAGATGTGAAATCAATCTTTTTTTTATTACAGCACATAAAGGGGCCTTTTAAGTATGCAAATCTCACTGATGGGACCATTTGTTTCAGTAATGCTTTAAGTTAAAGGCATAGTTCACCCAAAAATGAAATTCTGTCATTTACTCACCCTCATATCATTCCAAATCTGTATGACTTTCTTTCTTCTGTGGAACACAAAAGAAGATATATTGAAAAATGTCTCAGTACTTTTTGGTCAATGGGGTCCAGTGTTGTTTGGACCACAGTGTTCCTCAAAACAAATTCTTTTGTGTAGAAGAAAGTAATCAGGTTTGGAACAACATGAGGGGGAATGAATGATGACAGAATTTTTTATTGAACTATTCTTGAGCCAGCAATAGCCGCTTTTCCACCATTGGGCCAAACCATTGACGTTGCTTAATTTTCTACTGTGTGGCTAATAACAGAGACCTTTAGAATGTAATATAATTGTGTCAGACGTATGAGATGTAAATAGCGACTGCGTTATGGATGATGATCAGATTAATTTAATTATTAACTTGCGTTAACTTGGCTCAAATAGCATGCTTGGACAGTAACAGAGCGACTGGTAGCCAAGCAACAGACATGTGACCAATCCTGAGTGGCGACATCACCACACGCATTCTATAAGCACAGTTCAGCAGGGTTTGCCAACCGTGCCGAGAATTCCGGGCCAAGAAGGGCGGTTTGTAATCGTGCAGTGCCGAACCAAGCTCAAGTAGAAATATAACGGGAACCATATATTTATTTTTTCTATATTTATATACACCGATCAGGCATTATTTGTCAGTTGTCAACATTATGACCACTGACAAATGAAGTGAATAACACTGATTATCTCTTCATCACAGCACCTGTTAATGGGTGGGATACACAGTTGATGTGTTAAAAGCAGGAAAAATGGGCAAGTATAAGGATTTGAGCGAGTTTGACAAGGGCCAAATTGTGATGGCTAGACGACTGGGTCAGAGCATCTCCAAAACTGCAGCTCTTGTGGGGTGTTCCTGGTCTGCAGTGGTCAGTATCTATCAAAAGTGGTCCAAGAGTGATAAACCAGCGACAGGGTCATGGGCGGCCAAGGCTCATTGATGCACATGGAGAGTGAAGGCTGACCCGTGTGGTCCGATCCAACAGACGAGCTACTGTAGATCAAATTGCTCAAGAAGTTAATGCTGGTTCTGATAGAAAGGTGTCAGAATACACAGTGCATCACAGTTTGTTGCATATGGGGCTGCATAGCCACAGACCAGTCAGAGTGCCCATGCTGACCCCTGTCCACCGCCGAATGCGCCAACAGTAGGCACGTGAGCATCAGAACTGGACCACGGAGAAATGGAAGAAGGTGGCCTGGCCTGATAAATCACGTTTTCTTTTACATTACGTGGATGGCCGGGTGCGAGTGTGTTGCTCACCTGGGCAACACATTGCACCAGGATGACCTATGGGAAGAAGGCAAGCCGGGAGGCTTGGGTCCTGCCATCCATGTGGATTTTACTTTGACCACCTACCTAAGCATTGTTGCAGACCATGTACACCCTTTCATGGAAACAGTATTCCCTGGTGGCTGTAGCCTCTATCAGCAGGATAATGCGCCCTGCCACAAAGCAAAAATGGTTCAGGAATGGTTTGAGGAGCACAACGAGTTGTTGACTTGGCCTCCAAATTCCCCAGATCTCAATCCAATCGAGCATCTGTGGGATGTGCTGAACAAACAAGTCCGATCCATGGAGGCACACCTCGCAACTTACAGGACTTAAAGGATCTGCTGCTAACATCTTGGTGCCAGATACCACAGCACACCTTCAGGGGTCTAGTGGAGTCCATGCCTCGACGGGTCAGGGCTGTTTTGGCAGCAAAATTGGGACCGTTCGGTGTATATATACAGGCTTATAAAACACTGCCATTTTTTTCTATTTGGTGCTAATTGATATGTCATTGTTAGAATCATTTGCCAACTTTACATCACATATTAGCTTTTAAAACAGTGCCTCCCTTCTATATTAAAAAGAGAAAGTATGTCATTCTTTATCACTTCCATTATCACTGTTCTGAAATCACAACACTCTCATTATCTCAAGATGTCTTTCATCTTTGCAAATGCAATACAATAGCAGAGAATTCTATTAGTCGGAGCCTTTTCCAGACAGACCAAAGCATATCTCTTTGTATTAATGATACTCGGCCCATCTCTCGCCTCATTGCCTCCTCACACCGTAGTTAGCTCTGAACAGCAGTATGGTTGGCAGCATTGTAACCTCGCCATAGAAACCATCCAAGCCTAAAATGAAGCTATAAGCAGTGCTGACTCAAAAACATGTCCATGTGGATACACTTCTCACAGAAGCACTGGCCTCTGTACACTTATCACCAGAGGCCTAATGGAATTCCTTGTGCATCTCTTGCTTGTGGCTAAATCCTTGGCTGTAAAATCATATGTGCTTGTGAGCTACTGAGTATTTTTGGGACATTATGTCTGGGCAAGAGGATCATGGTGAGAGAGCTGAGCCCAGATCATCCCCTATCAAGACTGGCATGCGGACTCAACAGCAAAGCCACAGTGACCAGAGAGCGCTTTGCCAACACTAAACCACACGCACACACACACACACACACACACACACAAATCCATCTGAAAAACAAATAAAATCAGTTCAAGATCTATTGTAGATTGGGGGGGGTGTTAAATCATTTAACAATTAAATGCTAAATCATCTGATATATATATATATGAATATATTTCAGCACGTCTTTACAGTAGTTGATGTTGGCGAGATGGCGAACACTTCAGAAAGAACAAAGCGATAATTATTTTTGTATTAAATTATATAAAGAAAATCAGCAACGCAATTGAGGAAGAGTTGGAGGAGATTAGAAAATCTTTAAACTTCATGTCAGATGAGCTAAACACCAAGCTATGCTACTTGATCTGATGGATGAAGTTAAACAATTGAAGAACCTTGTGAAAGAGAAGGATAAGAAAATTGAGGGATTAGAGAGAAGGATTGATGATTTGGAACAATATACAAGAATGGAGGACTTAATTAAATGGACTGGAAACAACACACCAAACTTATGCCAGTACTGTGGCTAGACACAAAGTCAGTGAAGATGCCCTGCCAGAGGAGCTACAAACTCTGGAAAAACAAGTAATTAAGTTTTTGAAAGTAAGAATATGAATATTCAGAACAATAATGTTGTGGCCTGTCATACCCTACCATGAAAGAACAGTGGAATGAAGCCTGCCATAAAAAAAGCGAGCTACGTGCACAGCTGAGCTCTCTAACATTTTTTTTGGACGCGACATACAACAACAATGTAATTGTCAAATTACTAAAAGGCTTGTATTGGCAAATTGTATCTTTTACTCTTCAGAGAGCAAAATATACTTTTGGCTTTCATTTCTGTTAATAAAAATGTCTCGTGTCTAAAAGAAGCTTGTATTTTTGTTATTTCAGCAGTACAAGAGGAAATATCTTAGGGTTTCAGGGGTCTGCATGTATTGACTTTAACAATGGGGGACCTTGGGAGTTACAAAGGTTGAGAACCTACTCTAAAATAAGCACAAATCCAATAGGAACCATCCAAAATGGGATTTTTCCTAGCTTAAAAAAGAGGGCTGATATGTGAAAAGATTTTTGAAAAACAACTACAAAGCATATGGAAAAAACAATAGGAGATGTGCCAAACAATAGGCGCACTTTATATAACCTGCCAATAAATAAATATCCAAATTTATCAGCAGAAAATGTAAAATTTATTCAAGGTTTGTCATAATGCATTCTGGAACTGACTTGTCTGCGAAGGATATGATGCCATCTTTTGCCCAAAACAACTAATCTTGGCTGTTTCTCAATTTCAAGAACGTAGAGAACGGACTTGCGTTCTCGTGGAGTCCGGTCTTGCCAGGCGACCTTGAAAGAACGAACTCGGAAGGACGCGAGGACACAGAACGCATCATCTGAGAATTGAGATGTGCTGCGATCTTGTTGCTCAACTGACCGTCCCAGCATATTATAAGTAGCTAATGCACAATAAATGCAGCAACATCACAAACAAATGTCATAATTTGACATTAAATTTCATGTTCACATAATTTTATATCTTTTTATTTCACTGCGTTTATTTATGAAAATGGGTAGCCTTTACATGCTTTGTCAATGTTAAGATTATTTTTTATATTCCAATAAAAATACTGCAGGCTTTCTTCAGGTTATCACTTTATTAAAATTAAGCAAAACAAACGGGCCGTCACGAGCCGTCACGTATTTGCGAGCTTGTAGCTGGAATCTCATAAGTGAGAACGAGAACTTTAAAGCTTACAGGCTTCCGTACGTCGACCGCCCGCAGCGTCTTCTGGGAATTTTAACGGTTCGATTCTCTCAAGTATGCATTCGATGCATCCTCGATATCAAGAACACATCCGGGTACTTTCATGCATCCTCTGTTCTTGCGTTCTTGAGTATTGGAACTGAACTTCGACGGTTGATGATGACGTAGAGCAAGAACACAAGGACGCAAGATCGCTGAAGAACGCATTTTGAGAAACAGCCCTTAAAAAGCTCAAATTCTGGAATGGCAAAAAAAGTCAGAAGCACACTGTCTAGACAGCCTAGCACTCTAGATTTTGGAATAGAGCTAAAGAGTAAAAGCCCAATTAATATTTAGCTATTAACATACCTGCTACTGTTGTAGTACTTGAGTCCAAACTCAGTCTCAAGTTCATCTGAAGTCCAAGTCTAAGCCCAAATCTTCATGGTCTTGTCATAGACTCTGGAGACTTTGGTCTTGGCCTTGACTCAGACTCAACCCTATTCCTGTCTCAGTCTGGACTTGTACTCTTAGCTGGTCTCGACTACAACACTGGGACTTGCCCTTGACATGTTGGGCCAAAGTGGTCACGTGGAACCAAAGGTTCAAGTCCAGCTGTTACATATTCCTGTGTATGTGTTATATAAAGAAAATAGCCAGAAATACCAGCAAATGTTTTGACAGTCCCTTTAAACTTGTCTCTCAGCTTTTGTCCTTTTGGTTTTTCACAGGCTCTTCCAAAAGAAGAAAAAGTAGAGGACACTGGGTGAGACTTAATCTCACAGCCGTGATGTAAGGAGGTCCAAGAGATCTCGGAAGAGGACCCTTACTGTTCTCCAGTGAAGACTATCCTCTTTCAGTCAACTACCTACAACTCAAAAAGGTTGAAAACTCCATGATCTGTGTTCCAAATTGGTGCTTGGAAAAATGTGGCATGATGGGATAAAGGAAGACTAGCACTGAATACATTGTTTTACACTTACTTGTTCATATTTCAGTTGTCTGGAACCAATCGCAAGTTGTGACCGACCCTCTTAAAAAGTCCCTCTTGTAGTTTTGTGATAAATGTGATAAAGCATTCATCGGTTTTCGTTATGTTTTTGTTGCCACAGCGTTGTACAGTAACAAAGGGTTCTTTTGGTGCTGGTGTCTCTGTGAAAAGAAAGCGCTTTTTATGTCAGTCGTCCATAATTGGATAACACTGAGGTATTTTATACCATACTGTAGCAAGGAATATTTTGTAAAGAAAGTAGATTTAGCAATAACACTTGTTTTGTCACATTCTACTGTCAAAGTATGGGTAAAAAGCATAGAAGAATAAGGGCAAAGTTACTACAAAATTGTATCTTATGCACCATGTGACATAAGTCAGACTAAACCATAAACACTGTTTGCACAGAATGTTCTTATGAGATCACAGTGCCATTGACAGAGATTATTAGAGACATTTGGCATAGGATATTGTATGGCAGGCATATTTAAAGGTAAAGTGTGTAATTAACACCTTAATAAACAAATTCAACCATAAGTAAAAACTGTAAACATTTCATTGGTATATCGAAACATTGCACACACTATTTGTTTGTGCATCCAACCAATAGCGCTTAGAGTTTGGGGCTGGACTTAATGGACTTCAGAAAGGAAGAGTGTTCTGGAAACCTATTTGAAAGAAGTCCTTATTTTCACAATTTTGTTTTGTGGCACAAGTGGTGCAGAAATTACACACTTCACCTTTAACAGGTCCTGCATTAATGACAGCTGTACAGTTTTGATGCGGTTTTATGGTTGTGATGTCACTACTGAAATTAAAATCTAATTTAGAAATATTCTATTTAAGTTCAGACATAGTTGATATTATGAAATTATTTACTATGAGGACAAACAGAATGTCAAACTCAGATACATGATATCTACAAATGGAGGTAAATCATAACAGTATTTTGTTATGTTAAAGTTCTATTTTCAAGTTTATTATCTTAGAGGTTTGAAAGATTATTTTGTGGTGTTCCTTAATTATGTTATATTTTCACATAACCGACCACCTCATTCACTAGAAACATTGTCCTGTTTTGACAATCAATTTAAAAAGCAAGCATTAATCTACAGCATTTTGTTTTATTTCCTAACATCTTTTATTGCATTTTTTTAATTTCACAGCTTCTTTCCCTCAACTCAAGCTGTCAAAAGCTGGCAAAATGTCTATCCATTGCAGTGCTGTAGTCGTACTGTTAGTTGAAGTCTTATAGAAGCAAAACTGTAAATCAGCAAGTAGTTGATGACCACAGTAATCAAAGGTAATATTGTATCTGTGTTATTGTAATTTGGTTTGATGGTTTTCCTGATGTAGGACTTTGGTAGATACTTAAATTAGTTCCTTTGTTGGTTGGTTTTTGAGTAATCTAAGACTGTGGGTAACATGTAAACGTGTCATCCTAATAGACAAAATCACACCAAGTTGATTTGTTCCTTGATTGTCAATCAATTCATTTCAATGGATTCTCTTCCCTTTTATATGTTTACTTACAGACTTTCTTATTAATGACTTGCATTTTTGAGGCTGGACAAGCTGATCTTATTATACAGTGAAAAAATACCAAGTGATATGCAATTGTTATACATATTATATTTGTATAAATAAATATATGTGCGTGTGTGCAAAGCTTCAAATCTTTGTTTCTTAACCACCATCCAGAACACCCTAGTGAATGTGGTAATGTGCAATGTGGTAATAACCACTTACACTTTAGCAACCGTATACCGCAACTTCCTGGTGACCAATCAACACTGTTCAATAAACAAGAACTTATTATCATGTAATTACATTTTTAGACACAATCCGTCAGTCTCTTTTCAGTCTGCCATCAAAAATACTGAAATCTTTTGCATGGTGTTAGTGGTGTGTCGTTTCATTTGAGTGAATGATTCAATGACCAAATGACTTTCTTCATGCATCGTGATGGCATGTTTAGCACCACTATTCACATTTTCTTCAGCAAATGTACTTTGAGTCAAGTCTTCTTTGGAAAATGTTAAAGTTTTAAAGTATTTGTATACTGGTGCAAAGGTAAGAAAAGGTGGGAAAATACTTTTATCCACAGACACAACTAGGTGGTTTGGTTTGTTTAACAGAGGTTGAAGAAGTTGAAATTCTTTTATACTCATCAGGCATGCAATGGACTGATAAATAGCCCAACTGCCCTTGTCACATTGATACAGATCAACCTGACAGTGAGACTAATGCAGAAATTTGCTGGTTCTTTAGAAGGTATTATGAATTAACACAATTTAAAGGCCCTACAATTTCCACATTTTACAATTCAAGTTTTTTTTTAATAATCATGCTCTGTCATAGTGTTATAATCTGATATGACAATGTCATTTTGATATGACAATGTCAGAAAAGAACCCTAATATCCAAGTACACCTATAACAGTCCAACATGGCATACAACGGTTATATATTTGGGTCAATGATGTGACGGGTCATTTTTTTTTTTTTTTTGTCCAAAGGCCTTAATAATAATAAAAAACAAAGATATGATATCCAAAGTATTGAAGGTATACAACTAGATTGAATCAAAAAGGTTTTAATTATATTTTGCACATATAAAGGTATTTTAAAGATTTTGAAGTGTCAAAAGGTCATTCGGTTTAACCGTCCAAAGGCCAAAACAGCCATTTCATTTGTGATTAAAATATCTTAAAATGTAATAAATGTATATATTTTTATTCTGGCATGATTTTACAACATCATATATTAACATAGTGCAAAATGGTATTAAAATTATGTGTAGAAAACATTGCTTTGCTATGAAAAAAAGAATGTCCGGAAAAATTAATTTCATTGATGTCATTTGGAGTAACCAACATGAAGGGACCATTTTGGATCAAGTCATGCGGTCAATATCATGTGACAGGATGTGACATCATTCAGACACCTGGCAAAGGACCACATGGTCATGAAGCAAAGTAACTAACTCTTTCTTATCTATTTGAAAAATTCATGTTTTCACTTGCTCATACGCATGTCTCGAAACATCAGGTCATTCGGTACAACTATAAAACATGGAAAATATTGTAATATTTTAATTACTTGTACTAAATATAAAATGTTTGATTGCCAGCTAGCTAGCTATCATCCTGTTAGCACTGTTTGAAAATATCGTCATTCGGTATAACCAAAAGCGTCATTCGGTTAAACTCAATGACTTTTTTAGGTGATAAATTTTGTCCATCTTGTAAAATATGACAAAAGCAGTGTCAATTGATTATAAAAACCACATAATCTCATTGTTAACACTTAATAAAACTTCAAAATTAATTATATCTCCATTATGTCTTTTTACACTTTTAAAAACCTTATTCGTCACCTATTTACATTTCCAGTGGAGCTGTTTCTTGAAATAACATTTGACTAATGACTACACAGGAGAAGTTTATGGGCAAGTTTATAGGTAGGAATCACTGATGTGATCCAGTTGTTAATGTGTTTTTTAATTTCTCAAAATCTGTTCTAAAAGAGTAAAACGTAAACGTAATCTGTCGATGTAACATTCTCTGACAGAAAATCCACAGGGCTAAGCAAAATCCTGACAACAACAGATTATATCCATCGTAAAAACCTCTAGGACCTTTTAAAATATTTTATTTATCAGTAAGAAAAGTGCACCCAAGGCAGCACATTGATTTACTTAGATCAAAGTGGATTTGCACTCGGAACTTTAGGTCTGGTGAATTTTAAATCAGAGCTTTATCTCAGCAGATCAACACACTTTTGTGTTTTATTTCAGTTAAGCTAACGTTAGACAAAACAAGAATACATGCAAGTTTAAAAAATGTGATATACAGGCCTATTTAAGTCAAAGTAATTAATAAAATCTTGTGTCTGGAGTTAAAACTAGGTTTACAATGAAACACAAAGTGGGATTTTTCTATACTAATTCAAATTCACATTTATAGCCTTATTACTATTTATTATTAGTAGTAGTAGTATTTGTCTATTTAAGATAAGTATCATAATTTATATCTAATTACAAAGATTGGTCTGACATTCAAATTGGCAGAGAAATGTGTAATAATTATTTAAAAAAAATAAACAAACAAACAAACAAATGAAAATATGCGACAGTTATAGAAATACATTTTTTCGGAAGGTTAGTCCAAAAGTGAGAGGAAGCAACTGAATCTCTTTAAATTTAAAGACATTTGGGTGAACTATCCCCCTTAAGGGATAGTTCACCCAAAAATGAAAATTGAAAAAATCATTTACTCAACCTCAAGTTGTTCCAAACTTGTATAAATTTGTTCTGCTGAACACAAAGGAAGATATTTTGAAGAAAGTTTGTAACCAGGCCGCTTTGGGGCATCATTAACTTCCATAGTAGGAAAAAAAAATACTATGGAAGTCAATGGTGCCCCAGAACTACGGAAGAGGATTAGGGCCAAGCAATAATAAAAAAATAAAACCATCTCGAGATTAAAGTTGTTAAATTTCGAGAAAAAAGTCGAGATAAAATGTTGAGAATAAAGTCATTAAATTACGAGAAAAAAGTCATTAAATTACGAGAACAGTTAAATTATGAGAAAAATGTCGTTAAATTTCAAGAAAAAAGTCGAGATAAAATGTTGAGAATAAAGTCATTAAATTATGAGAATAAAGTCATTAAATTACGAAAAAAAGTCGTTAAATTATGAGAACAAATTCGTAATTTAACGACTTTTTTCTCGTAATTTAATGACTTTATTCTCAACATTTTATCTCGACTTTTTTCTCGCAATTTAACGAGTTTTTTCTCGAAATTTAATAACTTTAATCTCGAGATGGTTTTATTTTTTATTATTGCTTGGCCCTAATCCTCTTCGTACAGAACTGTTCAGTTTCTCACATTCTTCAAATGTCTTCCTTTGTGAACAAAAAGATTTAACGTTAGGTTATACAGGTTTGGAACAACCTAAGGGTAAGTAAATGATGACCGAATTTTTATTTTTGGGTGAACTAGGTTATCCCTTTTAAGAAGGGCCTTTAGTACGAAGCCGTCAGCGAAGGGCACAAGGATTCGGGATTGTTCACGATTCATTTCGCATGCAATTTATTTGACAAACAATCTGGAAAATTAACCAATTATCCCCTCAAAATTGACAGATTTTGTTTTTACCAAATGGCAAAAGAAGACACAGATTAAATAATTTTGTCTTAAAGACTCAAAAGGGCTATATTCCATGTACAACATATATATCATGTTGTAACATATCATGTTTTCACAACCGTTCAATAAATAAAACGTTAATATAGAGCAACTTACATTTTAGACACAATGTTGTCCGTTGTTTTGTCTATTTTTGCTGCGCCAACGAAAGCAGATCCAAACGAAGCCAAAGCTAAATCGACCGTTGAGTCTCCGAGCAACCGAGCGCTAGTTGTTTTGATTCATTCATGAGTCATTTTTAATGAATCGTTTGATTGAGTGATTCAATGACTCGCTCATAATACTCAAGTCAATCGTCGCCACCACCTACTGGCGTAACTTTGTAACCTGCAGAAAGTCGTTACTGAAAATCACCACTAATACACAGACTGACATTTTGGACCTGTCAAGTCGTGATCTGCACACTAGTAATTGAAAGAGGAGTTTATGAGTCATGTGTTTTTCTGTGTTGTATTAATTGCCCAATTAGCAAGATGCTATTTTTCTTACTTTTTCTTCTAGAAAATTAGATTGTTACCATGGTGTACTAAATAAGCAATATAGCCTACTCATAGAAGTTCATACAGATAGATAACCTGTTCACATCTGCCTAGATTTATTGATAAAATTAAATCTTAACTTAAAAGGTTTCTTCCATACAAACTATATATTTAATTCATCTTTTTGTTTATGGAGGCATGAAATATTGAACACTGACAACATCTAGAGGGCCTTTGGATCCCAGGAGTCATGACAGCTGTGTATACATGATTGTGTGTGCACTTGAGAAAATACTGCACTCTGGTGGCCAAAGGTTTTAAGTGCATTTCTGTCAATGCAGAAAGGTCAATGTTGGTTCAATTAACTATATATTTTTTCTAGAGAATCTTTTGTCAAGTCAATTTTGTCAAGACATTAAGATATGCACTAATACAGTAGGCTAGATTACTTTCACAGGTTTTTGTAGGTTTTGGCCTACAAAAACCTTTACCATGTGCAGTCAGAGCAGACTCGGTAGGCTATTCAATCCATGGAAGGTTCAAATCCTTTAAAAGGTTAATAATAAATCCAATATATGAGTCATTTAACGGATTACAGTAGAGCTTTAGCCATGGATATTTCCTGCATTGCATTTGGAGTTATAGTCAGGTGGGCGACAGGATTGCTTACTGAAATTGAATCTACTGTACTTAAAGTGCTTTGAAAAACTCTCAGTGAAAGATCCTCTAATGCATTACTGAAACTCTTTATGAGAGCAAAATTGGCTCAGAGTCTGAATAGGCACCTATTAAATGTGAAAGTAACTACTTTAATGGGGGTTGCAAGCATTTTTTTTTTTTTTTTTTACTTGGAGGTTGAGTGTTTCTCTATTTGATTCATTAACAAGGACACTAAAAAAGCAGGAGTGAACAGGGATAATTGAAACGCTAAAAAATATATATCTTCATAAATGTGGATGAGGGGTAGAATCTAATTTATTATTTGTATTTCACTGTTTTTATTCATTTAATTTTATTATATTTTTCCATCATCTCTTTGAGATTGTTGTTAAAATTATTATATTACAAGATGTATTTTACATACTTTACTGTTCATTTACAATTCAATACAATACAATTGTACAAGTCTTATGTCACTGAAGTCTAAGGATGTGTATAGTGATAATGTTTTTTGTAATAAAAAGCAATAGTATGTACACATAAAATACATAAATTCACATTATACAGCTTTTTTATTTACCGTAATTGATTATCCAGTGTGTTGAATTTCGCTCTCTGGTTAGTTTTAATTTAATTGCATCAAATTTGATTAGGTTTTACCACTGTTGCTTGATAATACTGTATATGATTGGCACATGAATGGTCACATGACAAAAAATAATACTTGCATAAATGAATCAGGTGAAAACTTGACCCACTTTCGTGCAACGACTCTCTTTCTCCTTCTTCCTCTTTCTTTCTCTCCTTCTCTCTATTCACAGACACACACACACACACAGCACCTTGAAGTGTCAGCATGTGGCCATTTGTTCATGACAATGGTATTAAGAGGGTGTGAATGATGTGTAACATTTGTTACATTGAGCAAACAGGCACACAGAGCTCATTTCCTCTCTTTCTCTCTCTTTCTTCAACATCCAACTCATCACACTATCATCTGTCCTCCTCCAACACCCATGATTTTCTAGCAGCTGACAAATGGCGTATGATTGGACCCAAGCTGCAGTCAATATTTACTGAGAGATGCAAAAAGCACCAGGGAATTTTATTCCTCATTTAAAAAATCAAAGAGTAACAAATGGTATTATTAAATACAACTTTATTATTGAAAAAAGTCATTTTATGTGAGAATGTTCATTAAATATGACAGAAACAACATTACATGAATACAATAACAGTCATTTAAAATTATGTACAATCTTATTTACAACACAGAGATGGTCGGTTGTGGACAACATACAAAAAACAGCATTTACTAAGTACCACAGCAATTATTACTGATAAATAAAACCAAGGTCAATGTAGTTAAGCTACATAGTCAGTAAAAGATCCAGTTTGTACTTTATTATTATATATTTTTATGGATAGTTTTTTTTTTTTTTAAGCCAGTTAAGTTAAAGCCTGACCACATAAGCCAAATTATAATCAGTCCCAGAATAAATTCATAATTTTGTTTTGCACTTTTGACATTTGAGGTCAAATCTTTGGAAGTGTTCTGAATTGAGATTTGAAACTACTAAATTCTTATTGGCATCTAAACGAATCCAAAATTAACATGCAATTTGAATGGCGGGTGTTCTGATTCTGCAGAGCGATCTCTCCCTCTCACAGGACGTGATAGACTGGTCTGTTGCTGGGACTGTCTGGAGAACTGCACTGGGAATCACTTCCAGTCGGAGAGAGAGCGACCATGTTCCTCATTCCCATTGCGACTCCCGTGTCCACAGAGGACAGCCTGTCCACGATGCTGGACAGACACTGCAAACTAGACACTCCTGGAGTTCTGTCCACCGCACTAGCTGGATTGATCAAGAAAGAGGAAATTATATTATTAGCAACAAACAACAAAAGAACTCCACATAAAAAAAAAATAATTCAAATGACCTTGTTTCTTACCAGACTGTGCATCAAAGTTGTAGTTATTCCCAAAGTTTGGATTCATCTGAGGCCATACAGGACTGTTGCAGTCAACCTAAATGAAGAACACAAAAAGTTCCATCAGCATACACAAATATAAAGCAGTGTATATGAGACATGGATTCCTCTACAACAACTCGAGCATCACTGAAGCCGCAAGCAGCGAATGAGCAGCACTGCTTGGTCCGTGCGCTTCACTGTATCTCTTTCTTTCACAGGCTGGTTATTTTGCGAGGGACTCCCACGCTACGCTGGGCTTCAGGCGTGGCGAATTGATTGAGTCAGTGGAAGCCACACCAGTTTGTGCAAGATGACACTTTCTCCGAGTAAATCTGCAGAAAATCCTGGCAGCAGCGCAACTCATGCAGTCAGTCAGGAATGCAGCACGGCCGCCACTTTCCTGCCAGTCTCTATTGGCTGGATTTACTGAGGCTTTATTAGGCTATAAAGAGTCCAGTGGGAAAGCCATTACTTTATCCACCATTCTTAAACCCTGTACTGAGATTTTGTCATAAATGTTTTGTGAATCAATCTCACATTGTTTGTAACATTGCTGTTTAACTTCTTGGCCAGGTCACACTTGTGGAAGACATTTTAATCTCAATAAAAGTTCTATTTGATTAAAGGTTTACTAACTCACGCTAACGCTAACTTGCTCAGAACAATTACATCTAGAAGTCTTTCCTATGCCACTCTTGCAGATTTATTCAAGTATTTTATTCAAATATATAAATGCTAACTAACTACCCAAATGTTTTGTCAGGTAACCTATAAATGTGCTTCATGTGGTAACATCTATATTACTTTATGCAGTGTTGTCTTTGTCAACAAATGATTAGCAAAAATATTAGCATCAAGCTAAATTAGCAAAACTACATGGCTCTTTCTATATTATGAGAACCAAATCAAAGTATATGCCCAAGCTTATATAAAAAACATAATAATATAAATATAAATCATACCAGTGTTAGCAAAATTCATCTGAGCGTCATTAGCAAACGTGTATTGAAAAGAAAACCAGTATGATAAACAGTAGCTATATTGCTGGTCAAGTTAGCACTAAAACAGATGCAACTAATAAGATTATTTAATAAACTCTGATTATTATTTTTTTTTTTACCAAAAATCAACACAATATGTTTCAACATTCCACATATACTGTAGATTTCTTTAAGTTCCCTGACAAACAGCAGTAAGTTTATATCATAGCGTATAAAAGGAGCCAGATGTGGGCAGCAATTTGTTGTTGTCATGCTGAGACTGAGGCAGCCCTGACTCCATTTGATGGATAAAATCCCCTGTGTGCTATTGAGATAAAATATGAAGACGAAAACATGGGGAGACAAGTACAAAGATCTTGTCTAGATACAAACAAAAAGATGAAAACCTCAAAAATCTACATTCAAAAGGCTTTTTCTGGGTATCTGGGCCCTGACCTTTGGAAAATTCCCTTTGAGTTTTGGTAGACCCTCAATATAATGTCTATCAATGTAAAGCCCACATATGACATGAAAAAATAAGAGTAATATTTACCATGCTTTCAGAACAGCTTGAGGAGGGGCTGGCAGGCTCAGAGCTGCTTTCCATAGGCAGGCTGTAGTAGTTTTCCACCTGTTCCCTAAGCAGCTCCTGAAGGCTCTCGATGTACTGGATGGCGTTCCTCAGGATCTCCACCTTGGGAAGACGCTGGCTGGGGTTTGCCGAGGTGCAGCGCCGTAGTGCCTCAAACGCGTGGTTCACCTTCTTCAGCCTGCGGCGCTCCCTCATGGTGGCGGCTCTCCGGCGGTCCACCGTACTGGCTTTGCGCTTACAAGCTTTGCAGGCCCACTGCAGACAGTGACCCGGCTGGTGCGGAGCCCCGGGGGCCCTGACGTGCTCGTCCTCCTCAGATCCAGCCAGTTCCCCTCCGGGGCCGAAGTCCAAAGCTTCAGGGGATGAGGCACAGGTGCTGTCGTAGAAGATCTGGGATGTGGAGAATACGTCCATGATTGGTGTGATGTAGGAGATCTGTTAAGGGGCGACCTCTGAGTGATGTGGTTTCTCTGATGCCATACGACCCTTCTTATATGCCGGGGCCCACACTGGTCAGCCCTAATGACCGTGCCCCATTGGCCAAGGCAGGGCTCAGCGACCCCCCTTCCCTCACCACCCAGATCCCCACCCAAACCCAACACCCCTACTGAGTTTCCCACATCTGTGTGGAGGGGTGGTTTCTCACTCAGTTTAACAGCGTGACGGTCATTACAAGAGGGAATTATCATCAATAAACATTCATGTGCAGAAACTCTTGCTTTAGAAGTCTACTTTAGATCTTAATTTACTTACTTTAGGGTTTTTTTGCACTTTATTTGTCGAACGTACAGATTTTTATTTGTAGTTTCTCACATATTGTCCTGCATTGTGTCCAAGACTTGTATCAATTATTAAAAGTCTTGAAAAAGATTATGAAAAAGATTTCAATGAAAGTTCTACCTGATTGGGGACCATGAAAAAATTGAAAGATGAGTTTCATTTTAGTTTGCCCTAAGTATGATGTATTAAAAATGAAACAAAACAAATAGCGTATATGTCATTTCTATTACCTCAAAACGAAATGGTCAAGAATGACTTCAGTGTTTGCTGGCTAATTTTACGCTTGAGGAATAAGCAGCGTTACAGATGTGGCCCAGCTGTAAGGGCTGGTGTTGCGTTTCAGAGGCACACACTCACACAGATACACAACTCAAGATCCGGACAGTGGATGAAGGTGTCAGAGGCAGCATGTCCATGTTAGTTAACGCTCATTAAATTTCTAAGCAGCTCATTAGTGACTGCGTGGCAAGATTTCTGCTTCTCTTTGCTATTAGGGTGAAATTAAATCTCATTATGTTTATATATATATAAATGCAAGGGAGCTGGGTAGTTCACTGTAAAACATTACAGCACCATTAAGTTATTTGAACTTATTTCTTCTCTTTAACTCCAATTGTCATGACAAGTTTTGGGTTTTGAACTCAAGTTTATACGTTTTTAAAAAATAAACTTAAAGAAATCCATTGTCTTGACTATTTGTGAGTTTAAATGAAGATGTTTAGTTGAGTGCATTTACATTTTTAAGGCAGCAGGTGATCTTTCATTTCTTAGTTTAACCAGCTTAAACTTGTGTTTAGTGTTGTAAGTGTTGGCATGACAGCATTGTACTACTGCTTTTATATAAATGTACTAAAATTAATTTGTCACATTAAATGACTATAAATTAAGAATTCATATTTTTTTCCTGACCTAAAATCATAATGTTGAAGAAAGAAGTTAAATTGTCAGTTGTGCATGATTAATGATTTTGTGAGATTTATATGTATATTTTACATATACACATATAACATTCTATTTTTAAAGGGTAAATTAAATTAAAAATTACTTTCCTAACTATGAGTGGCCTTTCCCCTGACCAAACACTCTATGATGCTCTAAAATGCTGGGTTAAAAACAACCCAAGTTGGGTTAAATATGTACAAACCCAGCGATTGGGTTGTTTTGACACAGTGGTTTGGTTAAATGTTCATTTATCTCAACTATTGTTTAAAAATCACTATATTGCTTGCTTAAAATGAACCCAAAAATAGTATTTATATATTTATTTATTTTTATTTATTATGATAATTAACATTTATCACTGTTTAATAAATAAGAATTAAATAGTAAACATTTATCAAATTGCTTATTAATAAATGTTCATCTTTTGATTATAATGTTGCCTCTATAATTATGTCTGATTTTTTTTTTTTTTTTTTTTTTCAAAACTATTTTGAGTTCATTTTAAGCCAGCCATATAGTGATTATTAAACAATATTTGAGTTAAATAAAACTATCCAGGTTGGTATAAACTTTTAATTCAACCACTGGGTCAAAACAACCCAATCGCTGAGTTTGTCCATATTTAACCCAACTCATGTTGTTTTTAACCCAGCATTTTTTAGAGTGAACATTACTAAAAATACTTTACAAATCAAAAGAAATGACAAGAATGTTTAAAAAGAATTAAAATCAATGAATCAATTTTTTACTTTTCCCAAAGACCTGAAATAATTGACAGCTGACTGTCCAGCTTTTTCTCCAAAAACTGAAATATGCCTTTAGCATCAGAAACAGAAATCCACACAATTACAGTTAATACCAGAATCCTTTCAAGGCCATGATCACATGCCTGCACATACCGTATTAGCATTTGAGTAGCATATACAGTATATAGGTATGTTTGAGGAAACTTGAAATTTGAGTATTTATTTGCATAGCAACTTGTTAGATTACAGTTTTAATTTAATCCACTTCAAATTACGCGAATAACACTTACAAATGGTGCGTAAAGGCAGTTGCGCAATAAAAACACATATAGTTTATAACCGTAACACTGATCAAGTGTCTTAAAATCACCGTCTATTGCTGTATAGAGGTCATTACTCGAGCCATCAGTGTTGACAGCTAATAAAGATACAATGCGGATATTTCTCACAACGTGCTAAAACGTTTGGCCTCTCTAGTGTCTGGGAACCGCGCGCACCTAAGAAAACACGGAGAGCCGGTGTAGATTGTATTGCGCACAGCTGAAGAAGACATTGGCCAGGGATAATCCTGCTTAGCTGTCGTTCAGATCAAAGACAATTGACTGTTAACAACATGGACAACGAGAAAACCTGACAGCAGTCGATAACTGAGTCCAACTCAGATTGCGTAAGCATATGGTGAACGCGCAAGACGGCTGTGATGAGTGAGCGCACAAACCTGCTCTGAGATTTGGGAACATTGCGATGTCTCTGGGGAACTTCGGGGTTTTTCTGATGCTTTTTGTCAAGGGTCAGGAACTGTGTTAAGTGTAGGGCAGAGGGTGAGAGTTAATGTTTCTTTCCTGTGTGGGCTCTCAGTTTTATTTTCTCTTAGTGTTTTTAGGAATACATGTGCAATTCAAATTCTCATTTATTTGATTCCTTTTTCCCCCCACTTCATTTCAAACTGCACAGTTTTTCCATTTAGACTGAGTCACCATGACTACACAATGATGTTATGATTTTATTAAATATATTGGGCTATTGTTGCATTCACTGCAGTAAAATCTTTGAGGAAAATAATGAAAAGACATGAGTTTTCTCCAGCCTCATGTTTTTTTTCTCCAGCCTCCTTCTGCCTGCCAAGACCAGCCATTGGCTGCACTTTTTCCATCAGCAATAACAGTATCATATTTGATCACATGATCAGATGGTGTGATTGGCAACAGCATTTGTCTGGCAGCTAGAGGAAGTATTCTGTAAGCTCAAGTGATGTGGGATATCAGAATGGCTCCATAACTGAGTATTCAAAGGAATGTCAGTAAATCTCATCTTTTCTCTTTAGTTGCATGTTCCCAGTGTTTCAATCCAGACCTCATCACTATCTCAAAATAATCGACTTTGCATTAAAAAAAAAAAAAAAAAAAAAAGGTTGGGTTGTTTGAACCCATGTTTGGGTCAAAAATGGAGGACAAACCCAACCGTTGTGTTTAAAAATGTAAAACCCAACGGTTGGGTTTGTCCTCCATTTTTGACCCAAACATGGGTTTTTACATTTTTAAACCCAACGGTTGGGTTTGTCCTCCATTTTTGACCCAAACATGGGTTTTTACATTTTTAAACCCAACCGTTGTGTTTAAAAATTTAAAAAAACAATGTTTGGGTCAAAAATGGAGGACAAACCCAAACATTGTTTTTTACATTTTTAAACCCAACGGTTGGGTTTGTCCTCCATTTTTGACCCAAACATGGGTTTTTACATTTTTAAACCCAACGGTTGGGTCAAAAATGGAGGACAAACCCAACCGTTGTGTTTAAAAATTTAAAAAACAATGTTTGGGTTTGTCCTCCATTTTTGACCCAAACATGGGTTTTTACATTTTTAAACCCAACGGTTGGGTTTGTCCTCCATTTTTGACCCAAACATGGGTTTTTACATTTTTAAACCCAACGGTTGGGTCAAAAATGGAGGACAAACCCAACCGTTGTATTTAAAAATGTAAAAAACAATGTTTGGGTTTGTCCTCCATTTTTGACCCAAACATGGGTTTTTACATTTTTAAACCCAACGGTTGGGTTTGTCCTCCATTTTTGACCCAAACATGGGTTTTTACATTTTTAAACCTAACGGTTGGGTCAAAAATGGAGGACAAACCCAAACATTGTTTTTTACATTTTTAAATACAACGGTTGGGTTTGTCCTCCATTTTTGACCCAACCGTTGGGTTTAAAAATGTAAAAAACAATGTTTGGGTTTGTCCTCTATTTTTGACCCAAACATGGGTTTTTACATTTTTAAACCCAACGGTTGGGTTTGTCCTCCATTTTTGACCCAAACATGGGTTTTTACATTTTTAAACCCAACGGTTGGGTGAAAAATGGAGGACAGACCCAACCGTTGTGTTTAAAAATGTAAAAAACAATGTTTGGGTTTGTCCTCCATTTTTGACCCAAACATGGGTTTTTACATTTTTAAACCCAACGGTTGGGTCAAAAATGGAGGACAAACCCAACCGTTGGGTTTAAAAATTTAAAAAACAATGTTTGGGTTTGTCCTCCATTTTTGACCCAAACATGGGTTTTTACATTTTTAAACCCAACGGTTGGGTTTGTCCTCCATTTTTGACCCAAACATGGGTTTTTACATTTTTAAACCCAACGGTTGGGTCAAAAATGGAGGACAAACCCAACCGTTGTGTTTAAAAATTTAAAAAACAATGTTTGGGTTTGTCCTCCATTTTTGACCCAAACATGGGTTTTTACATTTTTAAACCCAACGGTTGGGTTTGTCCTCCATTTTTGACCCAAACATGGGTTTTTACATTTTTAAACCCAACGGTTGGGTCAAAAATGGAGGACAAACCCAACCGTTGTATTTAAAAATGTAAAAAACAATGTTTGGGTTTGTCCTCCATTTTTGACCCAAACATGGGTTTTTACATTTTTAAACCCAACGGTTGGGTTTGTCCTCCATTTTTGACCCAAACATGGGTTTTTACATTTTTAAACCCAACGGTTGGGTCAAAAATGGAGGACAAACCCAACCGTTGGGTTTAAAAATGTAAAAAACAATGTTTGGGTTTGTCCTCCATTTTTGACCCAAACATGGGTTTTTACATTTTTAAACCCAACGGTTGGGTTTGTCCTCCATTTTTGACCCAAACATGGGTTTTTACATTTTTAAACCCAACGGTTGGGTCAAAAATGGAGGACAAACCCAACCGTTGGGTTTAAAAATGTAAAAAACAATGTTTGGGTTTGTCCTCCATTTTTGACCCAAACATGGGTTTTTACATTTTTAAACCCAACGGTTGGGTTTGTCCTCCATTTTTGACCCAAACATGGGTTTTTACATTTTTAAACCCAACGGTTGGGTGAAAAATGGAGGACAGACCCAACCGTTGTGTTTAAAAATGTAAAAAACAATGTTTGGGTTTGTCCTCCATTTTTGACCCAAACATGGGTTTTTACATTTTTAAACCCAACGGTTGGGTCAAAAATGGAGGACAAACCCAACCGTTGGGTTTAAAAATGTAAAAAACAATGTTTGGGTTTGTCCTCCATTTTTGACCCAAACATGGGTTTTTACATTTTTAAACCCAACGGTTGGTTTTGTCCTCCATTTTTGACCCAAACATGGGTTTTTACATTTTTAAACCCAACGGTTGGGTTTGTCCTCCATTTTTGACCCAAACATGGGTTTTTACATTTTTAAACCCAACGGTTGGGTCAAAAATGGAGGACAAACCCAACCGTTGGGTTTAAAAATGTAAAAAACAATGTTTGGGTTTGTCCTCCATTTTTGACCCAAACATGGGTTTTTACATTTTTAAACCCAACGGTTGGGTTTGTCCTCCATTTTTGACCCAAACATGGGTTTTTACATTTTTAAACCCAACGGTTGGGTCAAAAATGGAGGACAAACCCAACCGTTGTGTTTAAAAATTTAAAAAACAATGTTTGGGTTTGTCCTCCATTTTTGACCCAAACATGGGTTTTTACATTTTTAAACCCAACGGTTGGGTTTGTCCTCCATTTTTGACCCAAACATGGGTTTTTACATTTTTAAACCCAACGGTTGGGTCAAAAATGGAGGACAAACCCAACCGTTGTATTTAAAAATGTAAAAAACAATGTTTGGGTTTGTCCTCCATTTTTGACCCAAACATGGGTTTTTACATTTTTAAACCCAACGGTTGGGTTTGTCCTCCATTTTTGACCCAAACATGGGTTTTTACATTTTTAAACCCAACGGTTGGGTCAAAAATGGAGGACAAACCCAACCGATGGGTTTAAAAATGTAAAAAACAATGTTTGGGTTTGTCCTCCATTTTTGACCCAAACATGGGTTTTTACATTTTTAAACCCAACGGTTGGGTTTGTCCTCCATTTTTGACCCAAACATGGGTTTTTACATTTTTAAACCCAACGGTTGGGTCAAAAATGGAGGACAAACCCAACCGTTGTGTTTAAAAATTTAAAAAACAATGTTTGGGTTTGTCCTCCATTTTTGACCCAAACATGGGTTTTTACATTTTTAAACCCAACCGTTGTGTTTAAAAATGTAAAAAACAATGTTTGGGTTTGTCCTCCATTTTTGACCCAAACATGGGTTTTTACATTTTTAAACCCAACGGTTGGGTTTGTCCTCCATTTTTGACCCAAACATGGGTTTTTACATTTTTAAACCCAACGGTTGGGTCAAAAATGGAGGACAAAC
The DNA here is from genome assembly GCA_036281575.1 of Ancherythroculter nigrocauda. NCBI lineage: Eukaryota > Metazoa > Chordata > Actinopteri > Cypriniformes > Xenocyprididae > Ancherythroculter > Ancherythroculter nigrocauda. The sequence goes on along the minus strand of VTFQ01000011.1, from coordinate 18,376,867 downwards.
CCAACCGTTGGGTTTAAAAATGTAAAAAACAATGTTTGGGTTTGTCCTCCATTTTTGACCCAAACATGGGTTTTTACATTTTTAAACCCAACGGTTGGGTTTGTCCTCCATTTTTGACCCAAACATGGGTTTTTACATTTTTAAACCCAACGGTTGGGTCAAAAATGGAGGACAAACCCAACCGTTGTATTTAAAAATGTAAAAAACAATGTTTGGGTTTGTCCTCCATTTTTGACCCAAACATAGGTTAAAACAACCCAGCATTTTTAGAGTGTATATGTAGATAGATAGATAGATAGATAGATAGATATATTTTACCCAAATCTGGCTTGAAACATTGTATAAGTATATTATATAGTCTGTGTCCATTTTTATTTCTGAACAGGAATTTTATATAAAGCATCTAAGAGATAGTTGATGCTTAAATTAAGCCTCCATTAAGTCTCTTGAGCCTTCTGAGCAATAAAATGTTCCTCTGGGATGATTCCCAGATGGCATGATGCTATAATCACATTCATTGTGCCCCCCTTTGATGGTAACTAATGACACATTTGTAGTTGTTATGTATTTCAGAGTTCATATGCAAATCAAGTAACAAATCTGTCAAGACCTTCTCTCTCCTGATGGAGTCGTGCATCATGACTAAGAAAGAATCAAATAAAATCACACCATCTCTGAGATCCTATTAAAACAACACTGTAGACAGAGCTATCTGGTTACAGTCTGGCTCACTAAGAGGAGAGCAATGAATCTCTTTGAAGTCTCCCAATCTTAATGCCATATAACTTATCAGACAATCAGTCTGACGTCTGCAGTCACCAAAGCAGCGGATTTAGCATTGTTTATACTAATCAGGCGTGTCAAATAACATGCTGATATTTTCATATAAAAATTATTTTGCTTAATATTCAACAAAAATGTATTTCAAATAAATGCTTGAACTTTTCATCAAATGATCCTTTAAAAAAGTGTATCACGGTTTCCACAAAAATATTAAGCAGCACAACTGTTTGAAATCAGCATATTAGAATGGTCAAAGGATCATGTGACACTGAAGACTGGAGTATTGATCCTGAAAATTCAGCTTTGATCACAGAAATAAATTTCATTTTAAAATATACTATACAAATCAGTTATTTTAAATTGTAATAATATTTCAATATTTCACTGTATTTTTGATCAAATAAATACATAAGAGTGAGCATCAAATTTAAAAAAAAAAATCTCACCAACCCCACATTTCTTGAATGGTAATGTACATATTAAGTACACTGTAAAAGACTGTAAAAATGCTACGGTAAAAAACAGTTAATTAGTTTACAGAAAGTTTCCGTACTATATATGGTGATAATAGATCTGACGGTACATTTGATTTAATTTTATGGTAAAATACTGTTAAATTTAAATTTTTTTAACTGAAAAATAACAAGTCATTGTATAATTTACAGTGAAAAACCGTAAATTGACATTCCCACAGTTCCCTGCGTGACACATTTGATGTATTTTCGTTGAAATAACTCTGTTTCTTCTTAGTTTTTTCTAATCAGTTATGTACATTAGGGTTTATGTTACATCTAATGTTTTTAAATGAATGTTTATTGCATTTTTAAAATTACCATGATGTTTGTGTGAATGACACTCTGTATATATTAGTATTGTCCTCCTTAGTTGGTGGAAAAGCTGCTTGTGATGAACTTTGATTCATCATGTGACTCTCATCACCACTGTGATTGGTGGTTGTCAGTGTACTACAAAGTTACAAAACAGATATTAGTACTTCAATAGGTTGGTAAATTAACATTATATCAGTTAATGAAATACATTTTTTTATGGTATACGGTAATACAGTGAATTACCGTATACCGTAATTATAACAATATAAACCTTTAAATTATATGGTTTTGAACTGTAAAATAGACAGTACACTAAGTGCTGTCCCGTAAAACCTAAAACTTTGCTGCCGTATTTTTTACGGTAAAGTACTTGCAACCACAGCTGCCATATATTTACCGTGAATTTTTTTTTGTTTTTTTTTCCAGTACTTTCTGATTTTTTTTTTAAGTCTGATTTCTGAAGTGATATTTTACATCTATAACCACATTTTATTAAAAATCCCAGCATAGTAAGTTTGCATAGTATGTAATGAAATATAAATTTACTCCTTACGGCCTTGTTTCCCAGATGTGAGCTATGTGCAGGTCACTGGTCATTCCGAGTCATTTGAGAGTCTGAGTACATAAGTTAACTTGTGTCTGTGATGAGGTCAAAGGTGGTAGTGTGTTAAATGGAAAGATCAGAGAGCCGTTCCTGACAGACAGCACGCTGTGCAAGATGGAATTGCCGCAGTGGAACTTGGGAACACCAACAAATCAGCTCTACCGATGGATAATTGCCAAGCACACACACATTCACACTTGCGAATTAAACCTGACCAATGAATGCAATGCAACCCAATGCTTCATTCAAGGGGAAAACCCTCGCAGCCTGTAACATTATGATAGCTGTCAAGTTGCTTACAGCTTTGCAATATTTTCCCCTGACCAACCTTCTACTTCTGATCACGAGATAGTTGGTGGGTTTCATTGCAACCAATCCTGAGTCCTGCCCTGCCAGCTGGAACTAACAGGCAAGGCCAGGGCTATTTCAGGGCAAGTCATACTTTAACACTCCGTTAATGCTCGTAAATCTGGGAGAGCTGCTGGCTTGACTGGTCAAGGCTGGTGGTGGAATATACGGAGGGCTTTTAATTCAATGGGTTTTAATGAGGACATTTGGTGGCCAGCCATCTTTGCGAGTTATACATGCCTGTTACCTTCAGCTTGGGACCTTTAAGTAAATGCTACGACTCAAAATAGATTCAACTGAGCAAGTATGAAGATTTTACATAGGTGCTAAATTAATTTAAAGCTTAACAAGGTCGAATGTCTGCATTGTTCAAGGCACAATATGTAGATTTTCGCCACTAGAGGTCGCCTATTCAAAACAAAGGCGTAGCTTGATGACACCGAGATTGAGCGCGGAATTATAGTAGATGACGTCTTCACCACACAGCCGGTGGAAAAGAATCAGGATGGGACTCGGGCAGAAATCATGTTCATGGATGAGATTACTGACGAGGCCACTGGAGCGATTGCTAATGAGAGACGAGCGTGAAACACGGCTTGAAAGAAGCTGAACTTTTATTATGCCGCAGTTGCCGCTTCCGCTTCTTCTGGTCAATGTGGGGTAATGCAGCGCTGTTTATCATATTAGATACATTTGTGTGTTGAAAATGATGTTATATATAACGTTACTCTGTTTGTTTACTCAGCAGCTGCTATGAGACACTTGTTGCACACTGCAGTATGCTAGCTTGATATTAGAATATCATATAAATGCTTAATAAATGTTTAATACATTTTAAAACATTCTATGATGGACTAAACATTTTGAGCTATATAACAATGATTAGTTTTCTGTCTATAAATGTACCCAAGCAGTTGTTTCCTTGCCTAATAAAAATATAATATATTAAAGCGTCTTTGGTGTTTCCGTGGTTTCTACAAAATAAAACCGTAAATCGAGGGTAACACGGGTATGATTTCATTGACAGGCGACGCACAGACACTGTCCGCCTCCTGGTTAAATTGGCTTATTTCTCTGGATTTAAACATTCTTGGAAACATTTGGGAAAATGGAAGTACACAAGTCAACAAAATATATAACACTGTTCTAGTGGTTTTTCGATATATTTCAATCCAAAAATCTTACATATTGTGCCTTTAATGCCTAATTTAAGACATTTAATCACAAGGGAGTATTTCTGATGCAGGTACATCAAAAGCTCAAAATCTCCAGTAAAATTATTAAAAAATCTGATAATAACAGTAAATTAAATAAATAACAATGTTTTTTTTTAATAAATAAAAACATGTAATACAACTTTAAATTTTTAAATGTTTAATGTTGGAAAGATATACATTAGTGATCAAGTGCTCTTTCTTTCTTGTTCATTTATAAAATAATTTAAGTAACAGCAATATATTACAAAATATGTACATTTTAGGAAGACCACATAAATTGACAGGAATCATTTTGCTGATATTAATGACCCTTAAATGAACCTGGAATTACCTGCAGCAACTACACTGAATGGTCAATTATGAAAAAGAAATCATATTTGATTGGAACACTTCATAATATTTGCAATGTAATAAAAACATTATTTTATACAATGCTTAACAGATCACATAGTTACATTACACAGAAATTATATGAGTCATATTTTCATAAATATAATTTTTTTGATTGAACATGACCTGTTATGCATTATATAAGGATGCTTGTTAATGACTTATTTTTGAAAGTTATTTATGAAAGTGTCGCCTATTACATTTAAAACATTCACACTAGCTCATGGAAATAAATACAAGTCGGAAATGTGAGGTGGGATGCTTGAGCTTCACTTTTCTGAGATCTGGTCGGGACATCGAGCTTTCGTCTCTTCAGTGGAAATGCTGTCAACAATCGAGGAGAGGCGACGAAGGCTGCTGGATGCTGAAGACTCCACCGCGGCTCCTGGAACACACGTTAGGCATGGATCATTTCGCTCAGAGAAACAAGCGTAGAAAAGTACAGACAACTACAGGGAATTATGTATGAAAACATCCGCACAGAGAATTACGCGCAGACAAGTAGTCTAAACGCACTACACCGACACTGGAAATTAGATGAATTTCTTCATAGTTTCTGATTCAATTTTGTTGAGAGAACACGAGATTAAGATCATAGTGTATTTGCTGCGTTTTTTTTAGGGCACAATCATGCGCAAATACTGATACGCGCAGACCATTACGCACATCATCAGCACATGGAACATCAATGACCAGCAACTTAAGACCATAATTAAATGTTCTTAATGATAAAACCTTAAACTTTATGTAAGCTTTGTATCTCGATACCAACCTTCTCTGTGACCGGCCATCTGGGAATTGGAATGATCTGGATTCCCCTGCCAGTTCTGGCAGGTCTTTTTCCAATGATACTCATTGGGAGCCACCTGAACAGGCAATCATGATGGTAAACATTAATATTACTCTTAATTTAATTTTAGCAATTCATATCAATAATCATTAGTTGGAAGCAGACATGTGGCACCACGTGGATCCAGCTGCTGTCAGAGCACATGGATCGGTTGCATTGGCTCGGTTTTGTTCTTACATGGTTTTCTTTCACGTTGTATGTGTAAGGGTCACTGTCAGAGTTCTGTTCTTGCTCATCCAGCGTATGCAACAGGTCCTGCAGTTTCTCGATGTAGTTTATTGCGCTGCGTAAAATCTCCACTTTGGGCAGCCTCTGGTTTGGATTGGGCACCGTCTTTTTCTTTAGCGCGTCAAACGCCTCGTTGATCTTTTTGAGCCGCCTTCTCTCTCTCAGAGTGGCGGCCTTCCGCCGGTCGGTGGGCGCAGATTTTCTTTTACAGATCTTACAAGCCCACATGAGACACTGACCCTCGCAGTGCGGCTGGAGCCCCGGCGGCGCGAGGACGTGTTCCTCTCCGCTGCTCTCGCACCCTGTCTCGGACGGGACCGGATCCTGTCCCTGGGACAAAGGGCTGTCATTACCCTCATAGAGTGGGGACACTCCAGGCATATCCAAGGTCCCATGGTCCCCCTCAAGATAACGTAAATCGTTGAAAAAATAAGTGTTGGTCTCAAACAGGTCCATCATGTTGTTGTAGGCTGTTTTGACAGTAAGACTGTTGGCATTTAAATAGCCCTGTGACACAAGTCAGGGGACTTAAATATAGAATGTGAAATTCTATCCAGTGCTTAGCTGTTGCAGGGCTTCAGACTCATTTCAATAGGCCTTTAGGAACACTGGAGTCGGAGTGAGAAATAAAGGAGACACTTTACATTACATTGTCCATGTTACATATGTCTGCAATATATATATATATATATATATATATATATATATATATATATATATATATATATATATATGCTGTAACATGCTATATGCTGGGTAGATTACTTACAAACTGTAGTCAGGTACTGATTCCACATTACATGACAAATTACTCATTTATCACATTGATTTGAATAGGATAATCTTGTACCATATTGATATAAAAAAAAAAACAAAGAGAAAGAAAATATATTCCATTCTTTGTTATCAACAACATAAACTACATTAAAGGATTAGTTCACTTTCAAATGAAAATTACCTCAAGCTTTACTCACCCTCAAGTCACCCTAGGTGTATATGACTTTTCTGATGAACACAATCAGAGTTATATTAATAAATATCCTGACGCATCCGAGCTTTATAATGGTGGGGAACAGGACCAACGAGTATGAAGCTCAAGAAAGCACATCTATTCATCGTAAACATACTCCACATGGCTCCGGGGGATTAATAAAGGCCTTCTGAAGCGATGCATTTGTGTAAGTAAAATATCCATATTTAATAAAGTAAAATATTTCACTTCCGCCAGACCGCCTACCGTATTCAACTTACAAAGAAAATGTAACTGACGTCGCGTCAGTTATGCTTTTTTCATAAGTTGAATACGGAAGGCATAGGACATAGCGTAAGCCTTTTGAGCTGTGAGAGGCATTACTTTCTTTGCAATGCCTGGCTCACACTACAGGGGTTTTAGGCCGATTTATGCCCGATTTTCCCCTTCCGAGAATCGGAGAAAAAATTTTGTCGAGGACCTCGATCGGCTCTGATGTTCGGTGCAGATTATCTGGTAATGTGAGGTGTTCACAGATCGAATCTTGCACCCCCCGATCTGCTCTCACACAAATCGGGGCCGCCCTGATCATATCAAACATGTTTGATATTTAGGCTTAAATCGAGAAGATTACGTCAGTTCTTTAACAACAGCCAATGAGAGAAGTGAATGAGAGCACTTTTGCGACCGCGAAACCAGCTGCTGTATGGGACCATTGGACAGTGGAGATGGTGCCTTGAAGTGTTGCAACAACACAACTCCTTGAATAACGCGTCTTCAAAAACATGACACAACTGTACGGACAAAGAGAAAAGCTGAGGAGAAATCGCTATGGTTTTGAACATACCGGGTGAGTGTAGAAAGGTGCTAGCAAATGTAAACATACCTGTTTATGTCAGTGACGAATATGTTTACATCCGCTTCCCAATGAAATCACGTGAGGTGCTCTTCTGGGTATGATAATCTTAATAATATCCTGTAGTGTGTGCTGCGCTACAAATTTCAAATCTTGTAGTGTGTGCATGTTTGAGAGTTGTAAGAATAAAATCTGTGAAGATTCTCCTTATGTGCACAGCAAAATCTCCAGAGTTAAATCAACTCTACTCAGAGAACATATGGTCCCTCTCTATATAGAGTTAAAATAACACTGTTAAAATGAATGAGATAACATGTTGTTTGTGGAGTTGTTTAATCAGATCTTGAGAGATTTAATGTCTTTTATTTTCAGTTGATTTCATCTAAGGCTGTGGCTAAAGTCAGTTGTAGTTCTTGTGTTTCTCTTCAGTGATTCTGCTTGTTAACAGCAGGTGTTCATCACTAATGCTCAATCATAACTTAATTATCTCATTAACTTTAACTCTGCTTCAGTGTCACTTTAGCAATATTTAGAGAGGGACCATATGTAATCTGAGCAGAGTTGATTTAACTCTGGGGATTTTGCTGTGTGTGTGTGCTGCAACCAGATTTCATATTCAGTTAGGATTTAAAAACTCCTGTAGTGTGAGCCAGGCTTAAGTTGAATACAGAAAGCGGTCTGGTGGAAGCTAGATCTTTTACTTTATAACTTACAAAAATGCATCGCTTTGCTTCAGAAGGTCTTTATTAAGCCCCCATAACCATGTGGAGCACATTTATGATGGATGGATGCACTTTCTTGAGCTTTATACTCGTTGGTCCCATTCACTGCCATTATAAAGCTCAAATGCGTCAGGATATTTATTAATATAACTCCTATTGTGTTCATCAGACAGAAGAAAGTCATAAACACCTAGGATGGCTTGAGGGTGAGTAAAGCTTGGGGTCATTTTCATTTCAAAGAGAACTAATCCTTTAAATATGTCAGGGTTTCCCAGACTGGGGTTTGTGAGTTTAATGAAAAGCTATTAGGTAATTATATTATAAAAATTAAAAATTTAAATAAATAATTTTAGAATAAAAACAATAAAAATAAAACATTTACTAAAAAAAAAGATTTAAAAAAAACTGTTTACCTGCCTGGCACATGACCATTAACCAACATCAGAGAACTGTGAACTTCATTTTATTATTATTTATTATTATTATTGACCTAATTTATTAATCTAAGGGCTTACTTCAAGTAAATATATTAGAGCAAATAGATTCACCTGAAAAAATGTATTTGAAAAACAAAAGCCTTCCAGAGACAGTAATACATGGTTAAATGACTCACTGAGTGATAATTCAAATACTAATTAATGTGTTTGTCAGGAGCTGAGATATGCAATGTTGATACTTGTGATGATTTCTGTAAATCCAGTGATCAAATGCTGTGTGGGTCTCAGTTTTCAGTGATAGTCACCTGACTAGTGGTTGGTCTTTGTGTGCAATTCCACAAACATGACAGAAAAATGTTTAAAGGTGCCCTAGAACTTTTTTTTTAAAAGATGTAATATAAGTCTAAGGTGTCCCCTGAATGTGTCTGTGAAGTTTCAGCTCAAAATACCCCATAGATTTTTTAAATTCATTTTTTTAACTGCCTATTTTGGGGCATAATTAGAAATGAGCTGATTCAGGGTGTGTGGCCCTTTAAATCTGGTGCTCCACGCCCCAAGAGCTCGCGCTTGCCTTAAACAACATAAAAAAAGTTCAAACAGCTAATATAACTCTCAAAATGGATCTTTACAAAGTGTTCGTCATGCAGCATGTCTAATCGCGTAAGTACAGTGCTTATTTTGATGTTTACATTGATTCTGAATGAGTTTGAGGCTATGCTCCATGGCTAACGGCTAATGCTACACTGTTGGAGAGATTTATAAAGAATGAAGTTGTTTATGCATTATACAGACTGCAAGTGTTTAATAATGAAAATAGCGACGGCTCTTGTCTCCATGAATACAGTAAGAAACAATGGTAACTTTAACCACATTTAACAGTACATTAGCAACATGCTAACGAAACATTTAGAAAGACAATTTACAAATATCACTAAAAATATCATGTTATCATGGATCATGTCAGTTATTATTGCTCCATCTGCCATTTTTCGCTGTTCTTGCTTGCTTACCTAGTCTGATGATTCTGCTGTGCACAGATCCAGACGTTCTGCCCTTGTCTAATGCCTTTCATAATGTTGGGAACATCATGGGCTGGCATATGCAAATATTGGGGGCGTACACCCCGACTGTTATGTTGAGATTCGCCTGTTCTTCGGAGGTCTTTTAAACAAATTAGATTTATATAAGAAGGAGGAAACAATGGAGTTTGAGACTCACTGTATGTCATTTCCATGTACTGAACTCTTGTTATTTAACTATGCCGAGGTAAATTCAATTTTTGAATCTAGGGCACCTTTAAATATAACAAAGTAGAATCAATGAATTATAAATAATTTACTTCCATTGTGAGAATAACATGTAATCATGTAATCAATAGAAAAGTATCTGTAGTTTGATTACGAGTATTTAAAAATGTAATATCTAAAGTACTTTTGGGTGAACTAACAACAACTACCTTACTAACTATTAATAAGCAGTAATTAGGAGTTGATTGAGGCAAAAGTCTTAGTTAACAGTTAGCTAATAGTGAGAATTGGACCCTAAACTAAAGTGTGACTACATATGCTAATGCATTTGGCAGATATTATTTGGCAGCAACTTAAGATATTAACATTACATAAGACATATATTCCATCAGGTCATGCATTCCCTGGGAATCAAACCCATAAACTTGGCGTTGCTATAGTGTAATGTCAAAAGTTTAAACTACAGGAACACTTTTGTAATTGCTGTTCTGTTTCATTGTCACTATATGACTACAACGTTGTTGGACTGGTACACTCTTGTATATGTGACAATAAATCTAGTGACAAAGATTTATATAGGCCTAAGTAGCTTACCAAGACAAATAAATCACATGCATTGATTTTTACTGTAAATTGTATTGTGGACTGACTTCATGAAAATTAATTTCTGAAACACACACATAGAAATGCTGGACACTGGAAAGAGAGTCTTGTTTTCACGCCCCATAAAAATAGCCAGGAATGTATGCAGTCAAAATGGCTTTTGAAAAGCTCACGCATGTGAAGTAAAAATAGCTATAAGAACCATTTATCTTAAATCCATAAACACATGAAAGGCCTTTCCGAAGTGTTATGTGTCCTCTGACATTTTTCTACAAGATCAGTGTGAGATATTTTATTGAAGGGTATGAGTTGTTGACAGCTCATATTGCTCTCAGGCAGATCATTTTAGTATATACAGTTCCTAAATGTTCAAATAGAGCAATTGGGAGGATAAGGCAAAAATAAAACACCCTATATGCTTTATACTTGATATTGATCACTTCAAACAATGCATCCATAGATTAGTGAATTTGAAGAATGAGATAAATAGCCTATAATGGGTAAACTTAGTTGTTTACCTCTAAGTAAGTGCTGGCTCTTGTGCAATGCAAAGGGTTGCCGTCTCGCGTAATGTACACATCTCCTGTTACCTTGTTGTGAAAGGTTATGGCCCATAGGCTCAATACTGTGTCATAAATCTCACAGTTTGTGACAGAGGTGATGATCTTCTGCAATGTCACTGATGTCCATTCTCTAAACTGCATAACACATAATGATATGCAAATGCTGCTTTTGTAAATGCTACAGCATTATTTTTATTCCCAAACATGTATTTATTTGCAAACGAATCAACCTTAAAATTATATTATAAGAGTACCATTTCCCAGAACCCGACTGCTGTCTTCTATCAAGCTTTACAAGCATATCTAATCAGCACGGCTTCATTGCCAGTGTCCAAAAGTCCATCAGCTGGTCATTCACCACTCAGGGAAGGAACATAGTTTTCTTTTACAAGACTTTTCATAGGAAGAGCAGCCCATGCATGTTCACTTGATCTCAAGGGATTAGCCATAGAGACCATGTGCCCAAGAGTGATGAATGCATTTCATTGCTCTCCACTTTTAAAGGTATTACTTGAATTAGTTGAATAAACAGGTACAGATGAAACTGTGAGAAAATGAATCTGAAGAAGGTTAAAAATGTGACCATGCTCTTTGAGCTGTTGCAAAGGGTTAGTTTCATCTAGGGTGACCAGACGTCAAAGTTGTTGGTGGCATGTCCTTGACTTGGTCTGTCCCCTTCAATACAATCTGCAGTGTCAGTACCTAATGTGCCAACTATTGTTAATATATATATATATATATAAGGGCTGACCGATATATCGCATGCGATTGTCACGCGCATTTCGTCAGTAAAGCCGGTTCCCTGATTACCGCTAAATCGCCATCACCTGTTTTCAAATGGAGTGGCATTTAATAGACAGAACCGTAGATCACTGACAAGCTACGCAATATCGCGTTCATTATCGCAGATGAATCGCCTTCGATAACGAGCGCGATATTGCGTGGCTTGTCAGTGATCTACGGCTCTGTTTATTAAATGCCGCTCCATTTGAAAGCAGGTGATGGCGATTTAGCGGCAATCAGGGAACCGGCTTTACTGACGAAATGCGCGTGACAATCGCATGCGATATATCGCCCAGCCCTAATAAATATATATATATATATATATATATATATATATATATATAAAAATATTCACTGTAAACCTGAATAACGGCAAAACTAAAAAAAAAATTGGGATAATCAGTTACATCAAAATGTTTAAGTTAAGATATTCAAAGTTTAAGTAAGCAGAACTGGCAGATTATTATTTTGTACTCATACATTTGAATTGCTCTTAACAATTTAACTTATACTTAACTTAAAACTATCATTTAATCTCAACTTAAATATTTTTAGTAGCAGAAACTTTAGCTAATTCATTAAATGCTAACTTGCTCATTGGTAACACAATGCTTTGATAGCATTAGCATAGCATAGCAATTGCTGAATGAGTACAGCAATATAGAAGCAAAACATTAATCACTACTAAATCTCCCACTTAACATTAATCTTGCACAAAAAAAAAACATCATATAACACTTAATTTTAGCATTTACTCTCCCTTTCGAGTGTCATGGCAAATCACGCTGGGAAAAAGAAATCCTATCCTAGTTTCTGTAAAATTTAAGTTTGTCTAAATTAAAAGAAACAAGTTCATAAAACTTAAAACAATGATACAATTCAGATTACTTAAAATGTTTCATTTTTGTGAACTCAAAAGAAAAAGAAAGTTCTAAATATGCATAAAAGTTAATTTTATTGAACTAAGTTTACTCTACTCAAACAAATTAATTATTTTGAGCATTAGCGTTTACAGTGATATTATATTATATTGTATTATATTATATTAAATAAACCAGTCACTGGCGTAGGAACCGGGGGGGACGGGGGGGACGTGTCCCCCTCAATATTGGAAAATGCTGCATGTGTCCCACCCAAAAATTAGCCTATACACCGCAGGAACAAAAACTGTACATTTTGAACTTTTATTTTGAATACGCGACGAAGAAGATATTCGTTTTTGTCAGTCAAACCCAGAGTGATTTCATTCATGTTTGAATAATCACCATTCGCCAATCACCAGCTTCATATTCTTCACTTTTCACCTATAGTCGGACTCGGAGCATCTGATTGGTAGAGAGAAGTCAACATTACACTACGAACATTCAAATACGTTATTGGTGCGCACCAGCTTTGAACGACTCGACTTTGTATGAGGTAAATTAGTCTCAGTCAAGCGGTTTAAATTAACAAGCTTTTTAAAACTGAATTATGGATACGAGGCATGACATTATAAACTTTTTAATAGAAAAGTAAAATGTTATTGATATAGATAATAATGATAGTTCTAGTTCCAAGTGCCTATATCCAAAGCCGTATGTGACTGTTGTGTTTTTGTATTTATTTGGGGTTACAAATCAAATATTTGCCTTGTAAAGTGCCCCTTTCCTTTCTGCCCGCAATTGCAGGGGGGCTTGTACACTTTTATGTTTCCCAACTTCAATATTTGTGTAATAATAAATAGATAAATTAAACAGATGAACAGATGATAAACAGATGATTTTGTTTATTTATTTTGCTGTTATTTCATATATGTCGTACCACGTGACGTCACCATACTGTATGTTACTATTATGGTGGCGAGATGGACGTTGATTCATAATGGCCAAAATGTCCCCCCCAATGTCAAAGTGGTTCCTACGCCCCTGAAACCAGTTAATCTCGATGATAGGTTACCTGAAAAAATGTTTTTGCATTGTTTTTAATAGGCATTCCAAAGTGAAGACATCTTAATTCAGTCATATCCATTCTTGTAAACCACATCCTATATTGTTGTAAAAGGCTAGTCACATAAAATGTGTTGCAGTAAACATATCTTGCATTCTGATAATTCCTTCTTGTGTGACACAGAGGCTGATTCTTTTTGTTTATTGCCAGTTAGGATGTGGGGATTATATATTTGGGCTTTATTAGTTTCCTGTGAATAGATCCAGTTAAGACTTGTTCTTGGTTTTAAATTTCTACTGGCTTAATTCATTTACCATGCAAGGGCCTTTCATTGTTGTGGAAAGATATTAAAGATGGTACAACAGTGCCTTTGGTGACATGAGTTTGGGTCTTGCCTTTAGGCCCTGTTCCCCTCTCTTATATCTTTTGTCTCTTTAATTCACTGTAATATCTAACAATAAATAAGAAAATGAACACAGGCCTTTGGGAAAATGACGTGCAGATCAATGTAGATTTTTCTGCGAATCATTGTGACAGCCTGTACACTTCACAACATAAGCATAAATGAAGGGGACTCAAATATATCCCAGCAACTTCTCCATCATGTCCACGACTCCAGGATGGGAACATATAATCCCACATTGGCGGCTTTCCACATATTTCTTAGAGCTACCTATTCTGAGGCATGTATTCAATTATTACACGTTCTCTTTATAAAGGCGGTGTTATTATTTCCACCATGTTTAAAATAATCTGGGACACTGCATGTGTCTTAAAACAAATGGACATAAATAAATATAAACAAAAACACATATTAAGATAAAACTGCTAAACATGAAATGGTCCTATCTGTCCACAGAACAAATTTATGAAAGAAACTCTCAACTGCCTTTCCAGTTATGCATTTTAAGTCCTCAAAGGATGCAATCATGTTGATTCATTTTCTCATGGCGTCTCTGGGTTGCTTCCTCAGATACCGTTAGAAAGTGAAGGAGGTCATCATGCTGAATCACGCTCTTTTTCTTCTTGTAGCAACCAGATACCACTATTTTTGGTTGAAGCACTTGAAAATCCCTCAAGAGGGCCTTAGTTTCTGCATTTGATCACCCACTGCAACTGGGAACCCAATGTCAATTTATCCTCCATTTGATGCTTCCATGTCAGTGTTGAATTGATGAAAGAATTTCCATTTTTGGGTGAACTATATTTAAGCTATTTGCCAAATTTGCCCACTTTCTTGCCACTTACAGATTACTCAGTCAGACAATACAAAAAAGTAATGCAAATATAAATAATAGGCTAATCTGTACTTTCACAAAACACAAAATAACTGCTCACCTGTTGTAACCATTACTTTTTAACGGACGTCCCCCAACTTTAGGGCTCAAACCAAACTAAATACGACTTTGTGGTGGCGTTCAAGTGCGTTCATCTCATAAATACAAATGCTCCAATCAATAGTCACATCTGTACAAAAACCCCACACTTCATCTTTAAACAGCACTGGGATCATTTTGTGCAGCAGGAAGTGTAGCCATTCAAAGAAGCAATTAGCATGGACTTAAAGGTTATGTTTGATTAGCAGTGAATAGAGAATGCTGTTTGTTCCTTCATTCTCATGTAAGCCTCTCCAGAGTATCACGCCTCTGCTGATAAATCTCTCCACGTGTCAAGGAGCTGGTGCTTCAGCTGTCAGAGAGAATCATGGGATATCCTGCCAAGGGGCATAAAGCTCTAGGGATATGTCGTTAGAGGCTCATCTACATTCATGGCGGAGATGAGAGTCGATCTGACCTGCATCCCGGGTTGAGGGTACCTCATGTTTTGAAATGCTTCACATAACATAATGAACATATGCTACATTTATGAAAATAATGATAGTAATCTGCATGTATTCAGAAAAAAACAATTATGACCTCTTAAATTAAACTCTTAAAACCACTCAGAGGAGCCTACAGAGAGCAAAAAAATTAGAAGTTTTGAAGACTGTCTTAATCATGTCCAAATTATTGTCAGTTAAATAACTAATAAAAAGATAGAACGCTTATATAATCCCATGAATCTTGAGTTAGATCTGGCATTAGCATCATTATAATATGTACTGACACCATTGTGTTTTATAGCAACTTTCCATTATGTAACACTTATAATATGCTTAGGGATAGTGTCCTTTTTCTGCATTGCAATGAAGATATAAATACACATGACAATACCTCCAATGAAGGTCGTACACAAATATAAGGGTCTTACTTCAACTAGGGGCAATTTTATGATCTAGGGACTGTTTTTTTCCTATCTTTTAATTATATGAAAGTCACATTAAAACTGTTTTGGAATGCCTTTGTTGCTTATTGTTGCTAGTTTTCAAATGTGAAATAAACAAATTATGTCTAACTGCAGAACCGCAGTGCTACATGTTACAGCAGTCTGAAGACAGCAGCCTCAGAAGTTAGGGTGAAGCTGACGAATGCCTAACCCACCACAACCACAACCACTAACACTAATTTTACTTTTACTATAAACTCCACCATAACGAATGCCCAACCCCACCCCACCGTTAGACCTAACCTTATGATTCTATAATCTCTGGTCTGAGACTGCTGGTCTGGCACAGCTCTAGGTAGGAGCAGAGTAAGCTACTACTAGTCAGTGATTCTGGTTATAAATATGTTATAAATATGAATATTTTTCTTACAAAAATGTATCGCTTCTCTTCAGAAGGCCTTTATTACTCTGGAGCCGTATGGATTACTTTTATGATGGATGGATATGCTTTTTTGGGCTTCAAAATAGCAATAACTATTCACTCCGATTATAAAGCTTGGAAGAGCCAGAATACTTTTTAATATAACTCCGATTGTGTTTGACTGAAAGAAGAAAGTCAAATACACCTAGGATGGCTTGAGGGTGAGTAAACTATGGGATAATTTTCATTTTTGGCTGAACTAACCATTTAACATCATCAAAAACAAAGGAGTTGGTTATCTTATTCCAAAAATGCTTAAAAAGTCATGTTGATTACCTACCAAAGCCCATTTTGCTATAGTAGGACTTTCACCCTTCACATCTACATCTACATGTACGTTATTCATTTTTTTGTTTCTCATTCAATGTTATTCATCATTTGGACTTTGCAGTACTTGGTTAATAATGAGTCATGAATGTAGTCACACCGCATCTATGATGACACACACAGCTATAAACAGACTGTGAGTGAAGCCGAACCCTGAACTCCTCATCACAGTGAGCTTTCAGGTCAAGCTCATCATCTTCTGGAGGCTCCGAGCTTCAA
Source organism: Ancherythroculter nigrocauda (assembly GCA_036281575.1). Lineage (NCBI taxonomy): Eukaryota > Metazoa > Chordata > Actinopteri > Cypriniformes > Xenocyprididae > Ancherythroculter > Ancherythroculter nigrocauda. Next base: position 18,360,218 of record VTFQ01000011.1, on the reverse strand, counting down.
CATCATGGGCTAATTTCATTGAAAAGTTCATTCAGCATGACGGACAACTCATATATTTGCTCTGTTCACACCTGGAAATCTAACCATCCAGTTGGAGGTTAAGTTGCCATGTCACGGCACCGATGACAATGCCCCACCTGGGTTGTGACCTCGTTCACCCGTAAGATCAAAGGTCAAGTTCCCCTATGAGTAAAATATAGCTCTGCTCCAATTTGCCATGATGAAGTGGAAACAAGGTCATTCAACATATGCACAATCAGGAAACAGGTAAGATATAAACAGCTACCATAGCTAATCCAAACCCTTCAGCACTCTACAGGACATCTACATCACAGTTATTTTGAAGATGCCTTCACAAAATAGACACTAAATGGTTAAGTGCACTCAGAGATATGATTATTACTACCTTTTGAGATGAAAAGTTTTCAGGCCACGTAAGCATCATGGCTAAGTTTCATTCACATCCCATTTTCTCCACATCGTTTCCACTCCTGGCTACTGTTTTAACTGTATACAAATATGGCAACAATTGAAAACCATTTTCAGGTGAGAATTACAATCAGAACGTTCCTGAGCATTACCATTTTTCATTCATCCAGAAAGGCTTTGGCTACATTTCAGCATTGTCAAACCCTTTGTCCTTCAAGAGGTATTAGGAGCTCAACCAGTTCCTGATATAGTATTTCTTTAGAGGCTATCGCTAGTCACAGTGCAAAGCCTGAACCTTTCCTCTACCCTTTGGACTTAAGCCTGCACAAACATGGTCCTCCCGGCCTTCTCGTACCCATCCAGGACTCAAGTCCCTGATGACCATTCTGGCTCCATTCCTTGGTGTGATAGCATCTCCTCCTTTACACTTTGGCCTCCAGTGGCTGAAACTAGCCCCCAGTCTGGCTCTAGAGCCCAGAGTGAAGCTCCACTATGCTAAAGCAAAGCAAACAGACGCCATCTCTCACAGTCATCATCACCGGGCTCCGATGTGCAGGTCAGAGATGAGGGGGTTTGAGTTTCAAAGCTAGCCAAGAAAATAATGATGGCATCTGCATTCTCCTGATGGGATAGGGCTTTGAAGGGGGTTGGTTCAAAGGAGCAACGGCTGAAGTGCATCAGTTAGCACTGGAGCGAGGTTAGCGTCTCCATGGCCGGCTAACTTACGATGACCTCACATCAGATTAGAGACCGAAGAAAATGCACCAACTGGATAGAACTAAAATCCTTTGCTGGAGTAACCGAAGCATGATTCCCAATTAGTAAGTCAGAAAAAGTAATGTTCAAATTTTAGTCTTTAGTGGCAAGTGCCCAGAATATTAATGAGGGATAGTTTCTACCTAATTTTCCACCTTCATTAAGGGTATTGCCAGTTGTTTCTTTGACCTTACTTCCGCTTGTGTCAACAACTCCCTGACCAATGACCCCTATACAGTCTGTCTACTATTTTCCCTTACATGTTTGGCAAATTGTGTCTTGGTTTATTCTTTCTGATAAAACATAAGACTATGTTTTAAGGGGATCCCCCTCAATGACTTCCAACAAAACAATTCATGCAACCAAGTCATTTGTCCTTTCTTCTATGCTTGTTCTTTGATGTAAAACCCTGTAAAAGATCATTAATATCTTGCTCGCCTCAGGGAGTGTATGATTCAACTGACGATAAGGCACCATAAAACCAATTAGCCACCAGAGTGTGACCATTCCCATAACAGCAATGCAGGGAACAGTCTTCTAACATGAGCAGTGTGGAAATATGGTAACTCAGTACATCAAATCTGTTGTTATAACAAAGATTACGAAAATTAAGCCATGGAACAGAAACGTCAACAGACTTTTGAGGGACACATTGGTTGCTTCCAAAAGAAACTAAAAGGATATTGATGAATGATGGTCTTCTATAGTGAGGAGATAAAGAAACCAGCCACTGCTGGCATGTGTTATTAGGTCTGTCTGCTTTATGCTGGTGGAATAACACTTTGTATAACACTGGAAAAGCTTTGTCCTAATGGCTTGTTGAAAGTTATCCCTGCTAAACCCCAGTGGGTAAAATATACAGTCATGTCACATAATGCAGTGTGGACATTAAACAAAACACTGGAACTTCACTTGCTCCACCATTGCACAAAGGGGACCCACTCAGCAAGTCAAGTAAATAATTCCTTGATTTCCTCTAAAGGTGCAATTAAATCATATATACACCATAGAACAGCCTACTTGTAATTTGCATTTATGACCCAACTAAAACAGTGGAGAGGATACAGCAAAGCAGGGGTGAGAGTGGAATCAGGACACGGCCCAGGTCAGGTTCAATCCAGGGTCCGCACTTATGTGTTCTAAGCATATGCAAAGTCTACTGCACCACAGCCATGATCCTAGGATGTTGTGCGCATTTATTAAGGAGCGCTGGGTTGTTGATGAATTTCCTCAGCAACTCCTTTTTGCTGAGGAAATTCATTCCTTGTTTTCTCATCAATGAGGGTGCTTTCACACCTGCCTCATTTAGTTTGGTTGAATCACACTAGAGTTCGTTGTCCCCCTTGGTGTGGTTCGTTTGGGTAGGTGTGAATGCAGCAATCATACTTGGGTGTGCACCAAAAGCGGACCAAACAAGATATTGTTTTTGTTAGTTATTCGCTCCAGAATTCGTTTGAAAGCGTACCGAGACCACCTCTTCAAGGACGTCTTGGTACGCTTTCAAACAAATTCTGGAGCAACTAATGAACCAAACAATATAATAATTCATAACGGGAAATGTGTTATATAAAAAGCAGTAATGTCTGATTCTATGAGTGAGCACATTAGTTACCGTAGTTGAAAACCAAAGAGCGCCTCTTCATCTTAAAATGTTGTGTAATTGCGCTTCTCCATGCAAAAATACTGCCCTGACGAAGCCTTGATTCTTGCTCTACCTGCATTATAACATTCATATATGGTCTTGGCACGGTTAGCCTACTAGACAGTGCTGGGAGACCCAGAGAGAGTGTGTTTGAATTTGCAGTAGTATTAATACGAATGTGGTATTTAATTTAACAGCAGGAATGATGGCTACATTCGTATAGTGTTTGCGTGTATCTCGACAGTTACAAATAAAGCCACAATAAAGCCATCAATCATTCTGATGGATGACGCTGAGAAAACTCTGACCAATAAGAGGACAATTGTACTCGCATGTGACTTGCATAAACACATTTTGGTACGATTTGAAATGTTGCCTTGTGAAAGCGAACCAAACCAAGAAGAAAATGCAACATTTTAACAAATTTAGTCGCTTTTTTCGGAACAAAACAAACAATCCATAGGTGTGAAAATGCCCTAAGTGAACTCCTAGACACTATTATAACTTGCATTGATGACCCAACTCTTAAAAGATTGACTTCCAAAAGTACTGCACTTACAAAACTGGCCTCAATTTAGTCTTTTCCGCAACTGAAATCACATTTCCTATTCTTGCTGGTATTCTTTACCCTTGAGATGTGATTTTGTACATTGCTCCTTGTAACTTTAAACTAGGGTATTGATTTTTGTTTTTTGCTGGGGCTTTTTGACTTGTATAAGGCAGCAAAGAGGAGTCAGGAAAGTAGGGGAATGGGATCAGGATGTCCCAGCTAAGATTCAAACCCATAAGCTTGCAGCTCTTATGTTTCCTGCACATGTGCACAGTTGTTAAAGGGTTTTGCTTATATGACCACCTCAACTCAATCTGCCCTACATGCCATGCACTGCTGTTTTGTTTTTTGTTTTGTTCCGGAGGGGTTCTAGGTGTATGCCCACCTCAAGCACTCTTCCCAACAGGCTGCAAAGTCTGAGGTATCATTAATGTCCGTAACACAGAATTTGTTACTTCAGGTTGCATACTAGGTAAATGTTTTATTAGTTCTCCCATTTCCTGCGAATCAAGCTCAAGACTCTGGCTTTACCACCACCATGCACGACTGGCTGAATGCTTGTTGGTTCAGATATATCAGTTGCACCCTGCTGCACACACCATGTTGATAAAGTGCTGTAACACAGCCTCTGTCAGGGCTGAGCTGGCCATCAGGTCTGACTAAAAGCTGCAGTGTCTGTCTGTTCAACAATGTATGTGTCTAGTCTTGGGCATAAATGAAATCTGAGTTCCAACCAGTCTCCATAATGATGACAAACAGGATCTTCTTTATGTCCAACCATTCAGGTGAGGGAATTTACAATGGTAAGAGAATCCCGGGGTTCTTAATTTTGACAATACGTGAATTATTCTCAACAGGTTTACTTGAGTCTAAATTTACTGTGTAAACCTAGATTGTGAATTGGGTGGTGTGTATTTGTTGGGGATGGGTGTAAGGTAAGGGGATGTGAGAGGGACGATTATCTGTCAGTGCCAACTGCAGCCCACATTCTATGAATTCCTACTAGACGACAGCATGGTTGGTCCTAGTCAATGTACTACCAGGGTGGTTCTTGTAAACAAGACTGAAAACAAACAACAAACTTGTAGAGAACTTGGACAAGATGAATCAGCTGTTTACCCTCACACAAACACATCACACGTTAACTCCTAGTCTTTTGGTGGTCAAGCCCAGCTGCTCTGACACAGTAAAGATTGTAGTGATACTGTTATGAGGTATTATATGACATAGGTGACTGTAGTCATGGTGTGGGATGATGGGAAGGAAAATTGAGAATCTAGACTATAATACTGTCGGATAATGAAAATATTCACCATGTTGATTTTTCTTACCCCTACTACAGTTTTTTTGCGTCCCACCTTAAATGTAGGTTTAAAAGATTTTTTCATTTTATCATCTGTTGGGTAAAAAGATGTATGCTCAGTAAATAGTAAAACTAAACACTTCTCCATAACCAGCTACACAAATTGAGTGATAACTGCACAATATTAATACTTCATGTCGTTCATGACATTTGATGATGCATCGTTAAAATATAGCCAAACATGGAGATGATGAATAGTTATGTTTGCTTTTCCTCTTAGCGTGTCCTTGGTTCTTAACCTCCCATCCGTCATTGGATCTCACAGTGGGTCCCCAGTGCAGATTTCAGGTGATGTCTGTCTCTAATGGCTTTAATGGCTTTATCTGAGTCTAGGTCCTGGTGTCAGTGTGTGTTTGTGCTCTGTGAGCGGGGTCCAAGGCTGACCTCAGTGTTTGGGCTAGCGGTGTGTGCTGAGGTTGGAGGCAGGGGCTGAGGGTTCAGCATGCTTACACACTGATGTGCACTGCGGGGTCCGGGGGGACCACAGCTCCGGCTCCTGTTACCGGGGATTTAGTCACGCTTTGCTGATTTATGTGTGTAACGGTAGCGAGGCCCCGGAATCTGAGCACATACTCCCCCCCAACCCTCTACCCATTCCTACAGTCACCTCACCTTGCTTTTTACACACACATTTTATAGCATTGCTCCACAGTACCATCTTTTTTATTTATGTCTTTTCACAGAATATATGGGGGCACAGATATATGCCCATTTTCCAGAGTGGTACTGCATTTTTGTTCCAGTACTAGAAATATATAGCATGATTGGGTCTGCCTCGTTGTCCCAATTCATCCCAGTAGTGGTTTAAGGACCCTTTTGAAACTGTTGTGTATATTTTTGAATAATATATAATTTCAAAAGATGTCAAATGATATCAGGCATCTGTTAATTGGCCAGTAATTCCAAAATTGCAGAACATACTGGTCTATTAATTTGAGAGTTGGTTTTTACTAAACATACTAAAAAGTAAGAATACCACTCATATTCTTTACGGTGGCATAATTAAAGGGTTAGTTCACCCAAAAATGAACATAATATAATTTATTACTCAACGTCATGTCGTTCCACACCCATAAGACCTTTGTTCATCTTCAGAACACAAATTAAGATATTTTTGATTAAATCCGATGGCTCAGTGAGGCCTGCATAGCCAGCAATGACATTTCCTCTTTCAAGATTTATAAAGGTACTAAAAACATATTTAAATCAGTTTATGTGAGTACATTGGTTCTACCTTAATATTATAAAGTGATGAGAATATTTTTTGTGCAAATATATGACTTTTTAACAATATCTAGTGATGGCCGATTTTATAACACTGCTTCATGAAGCTTCTGAGCTTTACGAATCGAATCAGTGAATCGGAGCACCAAAGTCACGTGATTTCAGCAGTTTGGCGGTTTGATACGCGATCCGAATCACTGATTCGACTCAAAATATTCATAATGCTCTGAAGCAGTGTTTTGAAAATCCGCCATCACTAGATATTGTTAAAAAGTCGTTTTTGGGGGTTTTTGGCGCACAAAAAAATATTCTCGCCATTTTATAATATTAATATTGAACCACTGAACTAACATGAACTGATTTAAATATGTTTTTAGTACATTAATGGGTCTTGAGAAAGGAAGTACATTCGCTGAACCATCATATTTAATCAAAAATATCTTAATTTGTGTTCCGAAGACGAATGAAGGTCTTACGGGTGTAGAACAACATGAGGGTGACTAATTAATGACATTAATGGCATACTCCATTTTTTGAGTATACCACCTCTGTGGTGCATTGCAAATTTGTATACTTAAGTCAAGACTTATGAATATGAATGGCATTGAAATAGATACAACATATCAAACCGAGCAGCATCTGCAAACAAATAACACTAGACATTTTCTCAGAACTTACTTCACTTTTCTGAGCCATTTCTGCCAAATAGTTTTAACCATCTGGTGTCAAGGTCATTTTAGTGGATGTATGAAGTCAGTTTTCACATGCAGAGTAATCACATGTTTTAAAGGATTAGCTCACTTCAGAATTCAAATTTCCTGATAATTTACTCACCCCAATGTCATCTAAGATGTTTATGTCTTTCTTTATTCAGTCGAAAAGAAATTAAGGTTTTTGAGGAAAATATTCCAGGATTTTTCTCCATATAGTGGACTTCAATAGCTACTAATGGGTTGAAGGTCCAAATTGTTGTTTCAATGCAGCTTCAAAGGCTATACATGATCTCAGCTGAGGAATAAGGGTCTTATCTAGCAAAATGTTCGGTCATTTTCTAAAAAAAAAACACAAAAGCTCGTCTTGCACTAGCTCTGTGATGCGCCACGCATTACATAATAACGTTGGAAAGGTCACGCATGACGTAGGCGGAAGTACCCATCCAGTGTCTACAAAGCGAATGTGAAAAGTCAAACGGCCTTTACAAAAAACGATGTCGGACAATTTTGAAGTTGGAGGAGAAAATGAGACGGAGTTTTTCGCCCTACTGCAGTACTTCAGCCTACGTCATGCTTGACCTTTCCAACGTGATTAAGTAACGTGTGGCGCATCTAGTGCAAGATGAGCATTTTTGGTTAAAAAGTATATACATTTTTATTGTTTTTAGAAAATGACAGATCGTTTCGCTAGATAAGACCCTTATTCCTCAGCTGGAATCGTGTAAAGCCCTTTGAAGCTGCACTGAAACGGGAATTTTTGCCGTTGGTAGCCGTTGAAGACCACTATATGGAGAATAATCCTGGAATGTTTTCCTCAAAAACCTTAATTTCTTTTTGACTGAAGAAAGAAAGACATAAATATCTTGGATGGCATGGGGGTGAGTAAATTATCATTTACAACATTAACTAATGGCATGTTCCACTAACATTTGACAACCACTACTAAGCATCCACATACTTTTTGTCTTCATTGCGAGCCATATATCTACTGTTTTATCATTTAAAACCTAAAAAAAACTTGTGAAATATTTTGCTTGAAAAGTGTGCTTCACCATTTGGTTTGATATTTTGTTATCTAATGCCATGCATTCATGCATTTTAAAGGGTGACTAAAGTACTCAAATACTGGGCCACTATACATATTTGGAAATGCACCATTTACATGGATCCCATGAAAAAAGACAACACAAAATACATTTATGTTTCTCATACTGGTTTTCCACTCCCTATGGAAGCTACTGTGCTCAAAATTCAGACCACACAAGAGGGTGAAGAGGTTTTTTTTTTCAAACTTGTGCTGGTTTTGGGTGTCATTTGGAGAGCTGCTGGTTAATTTGTTGTTTCACACTGTGTAATGGAGGTGAGGACAGTCTGGGTAAGGAAAGGACGGCCCTCCTCTTGGATCACCACTGACCCTCTCCGTTCAGGGCACGGGGGACAGATGGGGGACAGAACGCCACACACGAAGTCAGCGCTTGATCTGTGAGACCTCCAGTGGATAATTTCACACCTCAAAATGTGAAGGTTTCTAAAAACTTAGTAAGCCTGTAAACACATTTTAAATTCTCCCATCATAATTACTCAGATATTTTTGGGGTGACTCATTTTTCAGTTTGTGAATTTGGCTTTCTAGGTAACCAAAAACTTAGGTGACTAACCTTTAGCACACCCCAGTGTGTGTCTGAGAACAGGTCACAAAGAGCTAGAGAAAACAATTCTGCGGATTCCACTTTGTTTTATCTCCATCCCACCCACCGTGTGACACAGTGGGGCACTGTAACTTTAGTGTCAGAGCCGCTGTGGATGCCACTTCCCAATCATCATCATGCCCACCAGCACACTGAGAGCCTGCAAAACTAACTTTTGCCATGATGTTTTATTAACAAAGTTGAGGAGGAACACATTCAAATTTCCAATCTAATCAGTATGAGAGTATATATATATATAGCTGACTCACCTATGTTCCTCTGCAATTTTCTGCATCCCTCCACCACCCTGTCTCCTCACACTTACTATTCTAACTAAAGATACAGGGGGAGTACTCTGGGTTTGGGCCAAATTCCGATCTCCGAGCCCTCCCCTCGGACAGCACGCCAAACACGCATACTTTTATTCCATCTGATTATTTGTAAGTGTGAACTTGCTGCTGAACAGTTTCTTCTGAAGCCGACTGCATTATCTGTAAGCGTAAGCTGAGAGGAAGTTGCTGATTATGTCATAATGAATACATCCAACTCAGCAATGACGTTCCCAATGACATTCATCACAATGAAGAATGCTTTAAAAAGCAAAAACTGGTGTGTGAACATTCCAGCTGTAAGGATACAGATATACATGTCCTAGTAGGTAGTGTAAAGTGACAAATTGTGCTGAGCATCATGCATTCCTATGGATTTGCTCATCTGGTCATTCTTCTCACAGAGTTGGCAAGATGCCCTGATTGGTCGTCAGATGCTGCATGCGTGGGCGGTCGACATCAAATATGCAATGAGTGATACACAACAAGCAAGTCATGAAAACTTAAAGAGATGTGTCTTGGTACAACTACGAGAGTAAACATTAAATGTTCTTCGTGGTTGTGAGTGTGTTCTGAGTGGCTGCCAGAGTGACGCTATGGGATTGCTAAGGTGTTCTGAATGGTATTAGCTGGCCCATGTTTCTAGGATATTTTGGTCCCTCAATATGGCACACCGTCCTCCTTCAGTGTTAGTCCATTGGCAAAATATGCAAGTTAAGTATCTTAGAAAAGTATTAGTTCACTTCAATAAACTGCATGATAGGTCCATTCATCAGTTAGGTGCTTAAGTTTAAAACTTAACTTAAACAATAATGCATTAGCATTTTAGCATCAGTACCTATTCGTATACTCCTCATGCATCCAGGTCAGTGTTGGTATTTTTAACTAAAACTGAAACTAAAATCAGTTTTTAGTAATCTAAATGGTGACACTTTATTTCAATGGTCCACTTTAGACATTCTACTATAACTTTGCAACTACATGTCAACTACCTGTCATTAGAGTATTAGTAGACTCTTAGTACACTCTAAAAAATTCTGGGATGTTTCATCCCAAATTTGGGTCAAATATGGACAAACCCAAACGTTCAAAATTTTATTTAAAATTTTTTAAATTTAAAAATTTAACCCAATGGCTTGGTTTGTCTATATTTAACCCAACTTTGGGTTGAAACAACCCAGCATTTTTTAGAATATAGACTGTTAGGTTAGGTGTTAGGGTTTGGGTTAGTATAATTAGTTGACATGTAGTTGCAAACTTACTTAAAATAGTAGTAGTTAGAATGTACAAAGTGGACCATCAAAATAAAGTGTTACCATTGATATAATGTTGAAATAAAATGAAATATACTGTAAACATTAGATGAGAATATTAGAAATTCTGCCTTGGCAACTAACTGAAATAAGTCTAAGTACTAAAATTACTAAAAATGAAACTGAAATAAAAAATAAAGCTAAATATAATTAAATAAAAATAACAAAAGCACATAAAAATACTAAAATTAAAATGAAAGCTGAAATAATAAAAACAAAAGCTAATTAAAATATTATTAAATATTATAATAGTATAATAACACTGATCAAGTTTTGACGATTTGGTGAATTTGTCACCAAATTTAGCAACTTTCTCATGGTTGCTGGAAATTTTATTTTGTGACAAGGAGCTATTTTGGCTATATTTCAATATAACTTGGTGTTCAATCAGTATTGTTTATATTTTATATATTGAGTCTCCATTTTTCATATAATGTTACCAAATTTAAAAAGCTCTGCTTTCTGGCTGCATCCCAGATATTTTCAGTTGCAATGTTACATCACACATTGTCACCAAAAAACAAATAAGTTGAAATTGCTCCATCTGCCCAGACACAACTTGCCGAAAGATTTCATGATCCGAAACAAAGTCGACACAAAGCTATAAAAGCTGGAAGAAGCCGAAGTTCTCTGTGTTTTTATTTCCGCTGTGCAAGAAGAGTTTCAGGCATGTTGCATCAACTGCCAGAGAACTGACTGGGGGGAACAAAATAAACCTAACAGGATTTTTCCCAGAGACTCACCATCCTAACTATAATCAGTAACACAGGTCATTTCACACTTCATACATCAAAGATGAGCGAAATAAAGATGATGAAAGAGTGAAGTAGTTGTTGTTAGGTAGGTTTCTCTGAACCTTTGTACCTCAGTATGCGTCTCCTGAGGGAGTGAGAAGCACTGGGGCTTCAGAGATGACCCAAAAGGGCAAGAGGATGGTGTAATTCAGTCACAGCTTATTGGACTAAGCAAAGAGCAGCCTAGATAGGTGGGAAAGAGATTGAGCTGGCCAAACCGGCCTGCAAGATTTGGTATTGCATTATGTCATTTCAGATCTTGTGTGTGTATTTGCATCAGTACTTTATTTGCATAGTTCCTGTAGCGAATCAGGTGCTTAAGCAATTAAAGTGACTTCATGCCCCCCAGAGTTTTTGCCACATTGTCAAGCCCATGTTCGGACCGTGCCAAGTTTTGGTAGAGGATCGAATGGAAGGGGCTGGTTTCTTAGGCTGGGTTTCAAAGAGGAGCACAGAAACCTGTAAAAACAAACAGAGGTCATGGTGAGGTCAGTCTCGGGAACCCCGACCCTCTTCTAGGGTCAACTTCTCCTCACACAGACCCTGTGCCGGCCCTTCATAGGCTATCAAATGGTCTCAGAGAGTCTCACAAGGTCAAATCCATAGTAACATTTCAATAATGTGATATGACCTAAAAATATGTGTAAAAATGACGTCTTAAACGCACACTACCAGTCAAAAAAGTCTTGATTTTTTTTTTTTTTCACATGATTTAAAAAACATTTTTTGTAAATTTTAAAGGCTTATAATGAATGTTTGAAATTAGTTTTTCAGACAAATTTAAATTGTGCTTCAGTATGAATTTCTTCAAATGTAATATACAGTATATATATATATATATATATATATATATATATATATATATATATAATTCAATTTTATACACAATTCAATTTATATACAAAAGAACATGCTGGAAAAAAAAATCCCTGAAAAGACGTCACATGATACCAAGCACTAATCCGGTGAATACACAGGTCATGCACCCATAAATGTAAGCTCTGGGAATGTCTTATTTTTAGAGATGTATTGTCAAATCTGACAGTTTATTAGGTATAAATTATAATCTGCATTTTGCAGGTCAGTCTGTCTAACGTCTAAATGAACCTTATTATTATGGTTGAAGGGCTTGGGTTACATGACAAATGGCTCAATGATCAGATCACTTTACCACTCACAGATGAGCAGGATGACCCCTAAGTGAGCCGAGGGAGAGACCAGAGATGCCTGAGTCACATTTGAGACAAAATCCTGATGTATTGTTATTGTTGACGTGTCAAATATTGGACCAAAAGAAAAGACTCATATCTAATGTCTGGTAGATGATACTGTATTACAATCCCACTAAAATTCACTATTCTTATAATGTCAGATCAATGGGCTCAATTAAACTAAAAATGCTTACTCCGATAAATATACTAACAACATTTAATCAAATGAACACACTGAGCATTTGTTGGGTTTACAACAAAGCTGAAGAAGTCGTGCGAGCGTTCAGAAACAGCAGAACTGCTTGCCTGCCATTACAAAGTGTTGATCTTTCGTGTGATTCATGTCCTGTAACCAATGGAGGAAAAGTTAGCCCTCTGACGGGCAAGGGCACATTTTTCTCAGCAGATTAACTCTCTTTGATTTATTGGGATTTACCTCAGAAAGAGAAAACAGCTGGCAGAGGGACAAATACCAGTGCTGGCAAGGCATAAATCCAGTTGAAGAAACCCTGGCTCGTTTGTTAAAGAGTAAAGCTTTCTGCAACACCCTGGCTATTTACTCACTTCCATTGACTCCAATGGCATTGCACATCACTCAATTATACATTATAGAAGATAAAAATTCTTTATGTTTTTTAATCTGGATTTCTTTGCTCAAAATAAATATTAGTTCCCGTTACAATAGTCTGCAAGTCTCATGTCGTTCCAAACTTAGACTTTGGTTAATCTTCAAAACACAAATTAAGATATTTTTAATGAAAACCAAGAACTTTCTGTCCATCCATTAAAAGTTACAATCTAAAAATGACTATAATAAAGAAACGAATTTACATAGTAAAATACTGTTTTCCATTGAAACAGTAATATACCATAAAAACAATGCATTCTGGGTAATATTTGTCATTTTAAGAAAAGAGGCCTATAGGTTACTTTCTGGAAAAAAGGACAATTTTACCCAGAATGCATTGTAATATACAGAAGTAATATACTGTAAAAACAATGCATTCTGGGTAATATTCGTTGTTTTCTTGAAAACGACTAATAATATTACCCAGAATGCAATGTTTTTATGGTATATTACTGTTTCGATTGATTTTACTGTGTAAATTTGTTTCGTTTTTTAGTCATTTTTAGAATGTAACCACAACTAACACCGTCCATGTCTACACCAAACGCAAGCAGTTCGACAAATTCCCGACAGTAAACGGATTCCCCGCTCTATTTCTGATGTAGTCCAAGTGTTTTCCAATGGTGGTCTTGTCGCGTTCAGTGTAGACAGCTTTTAGCTGTTGCGGCTCGATAAAAGTCGCGTCTGGTGTAGACACGGTGTAAGAAGATCCAAAAAGGTTGTAAAGGCGTCGTAAAATGAACAGATACCTCTCTGGTTTCATTAAAAATGAAGATAGAATTTTCATTTTTTAGGTGAACTATCCCTTTAAGGATCACAGAAGAAATTCAAATCACTTACATGGCTCTCTGGAATACTTGATTCTGATTGGTCAGTTCTGTGCTTGTTTAATCTAGGTTCACTCTGTACCCTTAATTCTCACATAAAAAAATGACTTCAAAAATGTCTTTTCTATCCATCCATTTATTTATTTCATTGGTCACTTAGTAGTTTATTTGTTAACTTTGTTTAGTAGTTTACAACTGATGGCATAATGTAGCCCTGTTGGGTCCTGATCACCGTTTTGTGATAATGACTATCCCTTATTTTCTTATACCTTTAATATTAAACACTGAACACTGAATTTCTGAATGTGGGTCTGTTCCGTGGAGCATCGTACAGTAGTCTCTCTATGGACTGGCTGTATTAAAGCCAGCTGGGGCTCTGCTAGGTGAGCCGGTGCAGTGTGTGCAATGAAGCTGATGTCTGACAGATGTGTTCGCTCGCCTCATATTCTGCCTCTCTCTCTCTCTTTCTGCCTTAGCTCTGTCTGCCCTCCATTTCCTTCCCTAACTATCATTCCACACCTTGCACGAACCGGAAACCTTGTATGCCGGTAGAGGGTGGGCTGCACTTGACGCATATGTCAAAATGAGTGGGTCGTGACCCCATGGCAGGCAGCATTTCCTGTTGCTGTAAAAGAGGCCTAGCGGGAGCAGTAGAGATCAGAGTGAGCCCAGCAGCACATCCGGAACTGGATGGGCTGCAGCCGTCCAAACCAATACATCAGCCCTACAGTAGCGACTCACGGAACACGGGGTGGAAAAATGAGGATGGGAAGTTTTTCTGGTACAGTGGAATACTTGGAATCAGTGTATGTCATAAGTTAGTATGACTACATTTAAATAGTGTGCATATTTCAGATGTATGGTGACATCATCCAATAAAATGTCATATTTATTCATTTTATTCAAACACCATCTAATTTTAGTCAATAAAAATAACATTTTGATTGACAAGAAAGAGCATTTATTGCTAAATAAACATTTTATATATTATTTTAAGTGTGTTAAGAAAAACATGCAAGCGTTCTGTAAAAACCTGAGCTCCTGAAATGACATTATAATGAGTACATTGTAATACAGTGTTGTGAATCTTTCTGCTTTAATGGATAAAAATCATGTCAGCTGCAATAACCACAACCATCTTGTCTCCAAGAATCAAAAAAACATTTGTTAACGAATATTTTTGTCATTAATTTTGCTGACAAGATTATAAAAGTGGGATGGGCTTTTTAACTTGGGGAAGTGAGACTCCATCCAGCAACCACATTGCAAAAAAATTATGTTCTTCCTCTGTATTTTTGTCTTGTTTTCCAGTACAAATATCTAAACATTCTTAAATCAAAATACATTTACTTGAGAATCTACATGACTTAAAGACTGTGTGTCTGTGTGGTGTTTTTAATATGCTTTAAGACAAACCATGTGCAAATTCATAAGTCAACACCATTGCTGAGTATTTTCTCCGAACAAAAGGCTAATCATTTCAATTATATATGTGTCTGATGTATAGAGCAATACATAAAATGCATTATCATTCTGATATATTGACTTGTAGAAGACCCTATATAATTCCACTTCTTCTTCTGAATCAGGGGCTGGTTGCATACACTAAGACTAAGAATAATCTTACAAGATAGTCATCAAAACTTTTTCTTCAAGACTGGTCCTAACTTTTTAAAGTCAGTTACATTAAAATGTAGATCTGTCTAATTTGTATTAGAAAGTAAGACTGATTACATTTTGACTATTGCTAGTTGGTCAAATTAGTCTTAACATAGTGGCTAAATTTATGCAACTGACCACAGTTTCTGATTCAAGCATATATGGCTAAATTAAACCAGTATTTCCACTTGTCATTGCGTAGAGTTTACTACAGTAAAGTTGAGCGATTGGATCAAGTAGTCTGAGCTTGTGTGATTTAGTGGAGGCAGGGACTAATATGCATATTCATGGATCTGCATATACACTAGATTAAGCACGGGTGTAAACTTACAAATTATTTTCACAGGGAAAACATTTAAAAATGACATTTTGGTGATCAAAGATGAGTTTTAAGGGATAAAATTTTTGACTACAGGGGGACTTTAAGTCTTTTTTGCTTAAAGGGGACCTATTATGCCCTATTTAACAAGATGTAAAATTAGTCTCTGATGTTCCCAGAGTGTGTATATGAAGTTTTAGCTCAAAATATCCCACAGATAATTTTTTATAGCATGTTAAAATTGCTACTTTTAGTGGATGAGCAAAAATGCGCCGTTTCAGTGCGGTCCCTTTAAATGCAAATGAGCTGCTGTGCTCGGCCTAAGAGGGCGGAGCTTCACGAGCTGATTCTCCGGTGACAGGATTCAGTCAGGACCTCAGGACGCGCTATAATGTCAGAAACTGCGAATATATGCTGCATGGAGATAGAACAGGTATAGTTTAGTTCAATTACGGTTATAACTTATATTGCCTTCTTGTTTTTAATCCACTAACGTTATATTAGTACAGGCCTGTTGTACCGTCCGAATGATGGCCAAAACTATACAGATGAGTTTTATGACGTTTATTGTACTTAACACAAAATATGAAGCGTCTGTTTTCACTTTAGAAAATCAGTGTAAGAGCTTAATAAAACACTGCAAGTGTGCATTAAAATATTATCCATAAACTCTCTCTCTTATCCTTGTATTATCACCAACAAACATAGCGAATTACACAGAAACTCTCATTACAACTAACAGAAAAACAAATATATAAAGACCTTGTGCCTTTCGGGTGGTGCTTAATAAACTTTATACCCGTAAATAAACTCAGATGAACTGTAATAAAGTGCCCTCACCTTCATTACTGCCATATAGTATCATTCTGGAGACTGTAATCTGGATCACGGACAGTCTTTACTTGAGTAGCATATTTTTAGCACAGTCTCTGTTTTGTATTGTCCCTTTGTATTGATATTAGTTCACAAAGCAGTCCGGTGTGAAATTGATTTGCGCAGACATAAACGAATTTCGACAGAACTGAGGGAGCATTTTCCTGGAAAACCAAGTTAATCCACCTCGCTTTCAGCAGCTCAGATTTGGGTAGTAAATAAAGAGAGCTATGTGGATTAATCCATCCAGCTACAGAACACACAAAACACTTGGGAGACATTCTCGTCAGTGCAGAAATGGCGGACTCGTTGTAAACAACTCGCTCAGAGCGGTTCTATGTTCAAACTTAAGTGTCAGTCACACGGTGGGCGGGGCCTGTGGCTTTTGTGACGTCACACTGCCAGGGATCTGGAAATGGCTTGTTCTGAGACGCTGCTTATGATTTATGGGGATTAAAAAAAAGGAGTGGGTGGATTTTTATCACTATAGAGTGGTTGTGTACACACACTGCCAACACACATTTATGTCCAAACACCAGGCAAAAGTGAATTTTGCATAATAGGTCCCCTTCAAAAGCAGTATTTGCCAATGGAAAATGCAAAGGGAAAACAAAGATTTTTTTTTCTTGTTTTAAGCATAAACTCATTCATTTCGATTCATTTTTCAGAAAATAAGATCTATGTCATTTAGCATCTCAAGTAAATGCATCTTGATTTAAGAATTTTTAGATATTTGTACTGGAAAACAAGACAACAAAATACTGAGGAAGAACTTATTTGCAGTGTAATCAGAATTTCCTTAGAATCACACAGCAAAACACTAAAAAATCATTCAGAAACATCATGTGACTTTTGCATTGAGAAGCACCACTGACTTTTTCTTCCAACCGATCTCATGAGTGGCAATTTTGTATAAATTTGTATGATGTAATTTGTACGGAAACTTACGATTTTTAGAATAAAGTAAGAAAATTCAAATGAATTAGCCACAAGTTTGCCAAAATGTAAAATTTTTTACAAACTGCCAGAGTGTGTCTTGTTTTCTTCAGAAAATGTATAAATCTAGTTACTACACTCTCTAAAATAAAGCTTCTTTATTGGCATTGATGGTTCCATGAAGAATCTTTAACATGGAACCTTTCCATTCCACAAAAGGTTCTTTATGGTAGAAAAGCTTTTTAATTATATAAAAAAGGGCACCGTAAAACACAATATATATATATATATATATATATATATATATAATTATTAAAAAAATTTACACAAAATTATATAAAAAAGGGCACCGTAAAACACAGGTGAAATTTGGAGCTGGAGTTAGTGAGTTCCCTGACCTGGCAGTGGTATTTCTGATGCCTGTCAGTCGTTGATTTAAGAATATTTTTAAATCAGCAGTTCTGGAGGTGCAGGGCAAGGATGGGGTATCAGCACGGCCCCAGAGGTCTTATAAATTTGGGCAGTTTACTGGGTGAACACGGCCCTCTACTCACTCTGCAGTCCAGCTAGTAATCCCAGTACTTCCTCTACCCCTCTCTTCTGCTCTCCACTCCCCAGCCCAAGTCCTAATTCATTTTCTGTAACTAACAGCCGTTGTTTCCCGATTGTCACGCTCCCATCCCTTGCTGAAGGAATGTAAGTGTGGGTATGTGTGTGAGGTTTTGTTTTTGACCTTGGCTGTGTGAGTGTGTGATGACTCTTTGCATTGTTCTGTGTGTGAGGGGGTTTCTGGTGTAATTACTCCCCGGAGAGCGAGGGATTGGTTCGTGTACTCCTCTTGACATGACCAGCTCAGAGCCATTAAAATTACAGGGCAGAGTGTTGCCAGCAGATCTGGATATGTCATTATTTTAAACACCTCCTCTGAACCCCCTAGCTGCATACTTTCCTTCCATCTATACATCGTCTATAACATGGGACAGGTAGAAGAGTGTTATGGCTTCAGACATGAATAGGTTTTGCTTCTGCAACCACCTCAGCCATAGAAGACCATCTCCTCTTATACTGCAAATGAAATGCATTTCATTTTTCTAGCTCGTACTCTATTTGTAGTTTTGAAACCATCTATAATCCTGTTTTTACACTGCAACATTTTGTTTGTTCCAATCAAGTGGTCAAAAACATTGTGTGACTGGATTATTTAAACCATATTCAAATGTAGTTGAAAATCCATGTGACCACATTTGGCCCAATTCACACTGCATCATCAGACAGCAAACCACGGCAACAGACACGTACCTCTGGTTTTGTCAGGTCAGACCCCTGTTGGCGTCCGTTGCCATTATTTTTGCCAATTGAACATGTTGAATTGTGTTTGTTAGGTCGTGTGTCTGAGTGATGTACTGTAATCTGAGTTGGTCAGTCTCTGTCGGTGCAGTGGGAATTGGCTTTTACATTTGTAGACACAAATCCAGAAGTGTACCAGGCAACAGAGAAGAACCTCCTACCACCAATCCATTTAGGTATAGATAAAAAAAAGGTAGCACTTTATTTTCAATTGTCCTCTTTAGACATTCTACTAACCAGTGTTGGGGAAAGTTACTTTTAAAAGTAATGCATTACAGTATTGCGTTACTCCCTAAAAAAGTAACTAATTGCATTACTTAGTTACTTTTTATGAAAAGTATGTATTACATTACTTTTGCGTTACTTTTTCTCACCTGGGCTGGGCTGGCTTGTTTGTTTTTTAATAACAACAAAAAAAAGTTTTTTTTGGCAAATGGAGGGCGCAACTCAAACAAACCTTTCAGCTGTACTGCTATTCTGGATTAAAGAATAGGGTACAGGAGAAGGAAGTTCAACACTCTTATTTCTAAATCTAATCTAAAGTAATTTTTGCTTATTAGTATAGTTGAATTAGATCATTGAAGGTCAGCAGCAAATACGTTGATTAAAGGTGCAATATGTAAGATTTTGCAGTAAAATATCCAAAAACCACTAGGCCAGTGTTATATATTTTGTTCACTTGAGTACTTACAATTTGTAAATCGGTAGAAAATTGCTATTTTAACCAAGGCTCCGGGACGTGTGAGGAGTCGCCTGTCAATTGCGTCATACCTGCGTTACCCACGTTATTTTCAACACACTCAGATGTATCTAATATGATAAACAGAGCTGTGTTACCTCATACTCATGACCGGAAAAGCAGAAGCAGCGCCGGCGACTGTGACGAGTTCTGCTGCTCATGAGGCGTGTGTTGCGCAATCGCTCCAGCGGCCTCGTTCAGCTCCCACAACACTCTGTCCTGATCTGCTTCATACTACAGTAATGTTAATAATCGCATCCATGAACATGATTTGTTCCTGAGTCCTATACCGATTATTTCCACCGGCTGTGATGTGAAGACCACATGTCCCAAGATTCCGTGCTCAAACTTGCCGTCATCAAGCTACGCCTTTGTTTTGAATAGGCTTCTAGCGGACAGAAATCTTACATACTGCACCTTTAATAAAGTGAGATTAAATACATATATTTCTATATTTGTGTAATTTAATATAGTTCATTATTACAGGTTTGGGTAAAATTCTGAGATTGCGTTTCACTGTTTTTATTCATTTTGATGAATGCTGAATGTTTTATGCAAGTTAGATGAGTAAATGCATGTTCACATTTAGTCTAGAACTACAAGAACCATCATGTTCACACAGCACACACAACACCTCTGCATTTTATTTCTCTCAACATGGAGACAGGAGAGCTGTCAGCCAATACATGTGGAAAAAGTAACTTGCGTTACTTATTTGAAAAAGTAACTTTATTTTGTTGAAACTGAAAAAGTAATGCGTTACTTTGCTAGTTATTTGAAAAAGTAATCTGATTACATTACTCAAGTTACTTGTAATGAGTTACCCCAACACTGCTACTAACTATGAGTAACTTTGCAACTACATGTCAACTAGCAGTCATTAGAGTATTAGTAGACTGTCTGCTTAATATCAGCGAACTCTTTATTTTGATGCTCCTCCAATAGAAAATCTACAGACTATAATTAACTTTGCATGTCAGCTTATTCTACTAACCCAAACCCTAACACCTAACCCTAACGTAACAGTCTGTATTGCAAAGTTACTAGAGAGTCTTGGTTAGTAAAGAGTCTAAAGTGGACCATCAAAATAAAGTGTAACCTAAAATGTGATCTGATGGAAATATTTGGAAAAGCATAATTCCATACATATGGATTTTAAAAATGTGTTAAAATATATTATAGTTAAATTTTATGAATTATAAGTAATTGTATGTATAAAATGTTTTATATTGATAGTGTAAAATATAGACAATGTATATATCATTATGTATATGCAGGTCCTGTAACTAGACACAATTTCAGAAAGATTTCCACATTTATAATCATTTTATTTTTCTCACTAGTTCATTAACAATGCCCTGCAGCATAAGAAATAATTTTTTAAAAGTACAAAAAAATCCATGTAGTTTCTTAATTAATATGAGATAAAAGCAGCATTGATATGAGATAAAAACAGCATGCATATTAATTATTCACATTAAAAAATGACCAAAATGCCTTTTAAAATAGATTTGCAATGCATGCACTACAGCAAGTCACAGGAAATGTCAACTTGCCAAAATGATTTCATGTTGGCTTCTCATATACAGACTTCACAAAGCATCTTCAATATGCTGTAATGATAGTGTCGTGCATGATGCATGAAGCCATGAAATCAGAGACCCTACACTTGATGAAATCTGATCACAAGTGGTGACAGAAGATGTATTTGACATGTATGTTACTCAGGCACGTGCACAGGTAGGGCTCAACCTGTGCAGAGCACATGCCCTTTTTGTCCGTACACTCCGAAGTGCCCTTTTTTTTTTGGGAGGTGTTTTATTTAATTTATTTATTTTCTTGAATAAATCATGGTATTGGTCACCCTTTACGCCTGTCTGTCTGATTTACAAATATATTTAGCCTAATAAAGGTATTAAAAAGAGCTTGTGACAAAATCATTTTGGATCCGCTCAAACTAACTGTCAGTCATACCTCTTAACTCCGCCCCCTGAGTTCAGCGAAATGAAGTTCCACAGCAGAGCAGCTGAACGTCTTGCAACGGTAAATAAATATCATCTTGTTGTTTGAATAAGTAGGCTACAACGTTGTCTTTACGAAAGAAACATTGGTATGTCTATAAAGTTTCATATTTTATGCATTTTGAGGCCTGAGACCGGGTGTGTCTCATACGTCCTGAAAAGTGAAGCCGCGGGCTCTTTGATCGCCCCCTGGAGGCTGGATGCAGTACAGGTCATAAACCCCGCCCTCTCAATGCAGTCGAATGAGACTTCAGTGAAAACTTAAAAATAAATTCTGCTTCAAATAAAACTTTCTGAAAGATGGTTTTGGTCATTTAAGGTAGTTGTTATCACGCTGATATATATTCAATTGTTCGTTTTTGTGATGATTTAGATTTTAGCTAGCAATTTGATGCTATAAAAACGGGGCGTGTCGTCGTGATTCGAAGTTGATTGACAGCTTGTCTGAGGACTGTCGGAGCTTCGAGGGGAGATTGAAGATGTATTAACTGTTAATTTTCGATTTCTTTGTTATTTAACACCAACAAAATGAGTTGTTCAGCAGTAAACTGTAGCCTACTAACTGACCTACAGGATCTGACGGATCACTGAACTTTTTTCTGTAACATTAAATGTGGGCGTTATAAGCTAATTAATAAATGATATTAGTTAAGATAATGTTAACCATGTCGGGAAAAAGCAGGTGATCGTTATCTGGCAGTTACTTATTATTTTTATGGGTATAAAATAATAATTAGCAGGACAAAACTAATGATAGCTTACTCTAATTACAGCAATCGATCTCCTGTAACGTTAGTTGAACTTGATTTAAAATGGCAGGACCGTTTCTGGCGATTTAGAGTTGTTTCTAGTGGCATATTATATTGATTTTATCTACTGAATTTGCTGTTTCAAAAATATTATTGCTCTAGAAACAGAATAGCCAATTATTTTATAGGTAGACTTTTAAATTGTGTATAATTTTTATAGTCTATTTAAAATACATGAATGATGACGCAGTCGTCTGGGCGGAAGTTTGATATCGCGACTCCGCCTCCGGCTCCACGACGATTCCTTCTGCGCATGCCCAGGCTCCAAACTTTTTTTTTTTTGACGTATTGCGTAACGTGTCAGCGCCCATTCATCAGCCCATTTTGGCTTCAGTTCAATACAATGGAAGGAAGCGGCGTCGCGTCGTCCATCTTTTTTTACAGTCTATGCCTGAGACCGGTGGCGGAGAGAGAGGGAGGGGGCTAACGTTAGCATTTGCTTCTAAGTTAGTCATAGCGAATAGCCTACAAATAGCCTTAAATAGGCTGTGCATACAGTACAGTAGTATTACATCTTTTATAAGACAGCCAAAAACTGAGCGCTCATAACCTATTGATGATGACGTAGCACGTAGCCTAATGTGATGCCATCGTTTTAACGTTTTTATTTTTGCACATATTCGCTGGTCAAAACCCGGCGTAACTGCATTTGAGTTTGACAAAAAAGCGACTGAGTGATCCCCGTCGTCAGCTAGGTAAAATATATTTCTAAGGAATTTCTTCTTTGATTTATGATGGCTATCTGCTGATACACTTAATTCATTAACATTTAATCGTATTATATATGGTCACACAGTATGGTTAATGTTTACGATGTTAATATGTATTTGCTCGCTAGATATTTTTTTTAATCTAGTATTGTATACTCCCCGCTCGTCTTCACATGTAACATAGTAAAACATGGTTTTACTACAGTAATGTTGTAGTAACTAAAAAACATTACAGAATCGTCAGGTCACTGTGCTTCTTTATTTTATCATGCAGAATGTAATGTGTGTGTATTAATGTGTTGAGAGGGACATCCCTGGATCACAGTGAAGTCAAACATCTTCAAACACATGGCTCACAGAAGATTGCTGTTGTAATTATTTTTAAAGAAGCCCTGAAACCGTGTGTATATATATATATATATATATATATATATATATATAGGGGGGGGGGGGGGGGGTGCCCTTTTTCAGTTTCAGCACATGCCCCTCAAAAGGACTGTGCACGGCCCTGATGTTACTACCAGGTGTAAACAGTGATATGTTTCAGCTGACCACTTGTGAGTGGATCACCCAAGACGCTATACCAATGTAAACAGGTAAGAAGCAGATAAGCATTTTTTTCTTCTAAGAAAATGGACCATAAATATTGATAACATCGGCTTATCCACAGTTTTTTTTGTACAAAAAAGATCTAATCTATTGAATGAGAATGTCCCTTCCCCATGGCAATTGACTAGCATTAGCTTGTAGCAAACTATGGTTTTGCTTGATGTAAACTGAATGTACACTTGTAGTGTACTTCAAATCTTAAAAGTATATTTTTTAAAAACTGTACTTGTAATATAATATATTAATGAATGATATTAAAGGGATAGTTCAAAAAATAATTAAAATGATCCCAGATGAGAAATAAGGGTCTTATCTAGGGAAACCATCACTCATTTTTTAGATTATTTTTTGATGGATGGATGCATTTTTTTGGCCTTCAAAATATCGCCCCCCATTCACTACCCTTAGAAAGCTTGGAAGAGCCAGGGTATTTTTAAATATATCTACATATATCTATATACACCTAGGATGGCTTGAGGGTGAGGAAATAATGGGATAATTTTCATTTTTGGGTGAACTATCCCTTTAATAATATAAATGAAATAAAAGGCCACTTAACCCTTTAAGACCTGAAGGCTTTTTTAGAGGTTTTTTTCTGAGCGACACACACAAAAGTAAAGACTCATAACTCCAAAACTCTAGCAAGGAGAGTCAAAAGGTTGGTATCATTTGATAGAACACTTTTTAAATTTTAAAAAAATATAAATCACATTACATTTGGACATTTTCATCCTGAGAAACAGCTGATTAAAAACAAAAAATATATACAATTTTTAAAAATAATTTTTCTTTTTTATTATTTGACATGCAATAACTCAGGAACGCAATAAGATCGGATAAAAAATTATTTTTTGGTGATGCTCTCCTACATGTGAGCTGCATCTGGTTCAAATTTTGTGGTGATAACATAAAGTTTAGTTTAATAAATTGTTATTCATTTTTTCCACAGCCAGGTGGCGCCAACGGGCGGTAAACTCTGGTTTAGAGGCACTTCTCAGCACTCGTTAGGAATTTTTCAAAATGGTTAGATGCATTAAAAACGAACATGGATGGGTCTGGCAACATTGGATACACACTGCATCCTGGAAAGATGAGAGACTAAGTTTTTAGCCAAGTATGTTAAATCATTCCGTGAGTAATATCTTGTGATCAATGCATTATAATATGTTGATTTTGGGTTCATTCTAATCGTGAGAATCTTTAAATATAAACTTTAAATATTGATGTGCCATTTTCTATGATCTGTGCATTTTTCATGAAGTTATGAGCACGTGAAATATACATATTTGTATTCAGTTAGCGGCTGTCACTGAAACTGAAACTGTCATTTTGACCTTCAACTGTTTGGTGCCCATTGAAGTCCATTATATGGACAATAATCCTGGAATGTTTTCATCAAAAACCTTAATTTCTTTTCGACTGAAGAAAGAAAGACATGAACATCTTGAATGACATGGGGGTGAGTAAATTATCAGGAATTTTTAATTTGAAAGTTAACTAATCCTTTAAGTGTCCAAAAACATTATATTCAGATCACACTTAAGTATAGTCCTTTAAATTGTATTTTTCCATAATAAGTACTTTTTTTATAAGTATGCCAAAGTGTACTTCACAAGTGCATACATTACATTTATTTATTAAAACAGTAAAAGATTGCATTTGAGCATAACCTAATTAATATTCATAACTCCCCACCCCCACTTCAAAGCTTGAGCCGACAGCTATCCCATATCTGACCGCACTGGGCAAAGGTTGCTTAAAGATTTGGGTCTCGATTGCATTTTTTTCTTTTGGTGAGTGTGGCATTGTATGTGTTTAGACGTTGCATTAGAATCTAGTTGACCTCACTGAGACGTGTGTGTTTAGATCACTCACCCTCCCGTCCCAAGGGAACAGAATCATACGCCTTGTGAACTCAGGCTAAAGATCAGGTGTCGGTTGTGGGTTTTGTAGAGGAGCTGACCCTCACCTTTCAACCCGTGACATCTCACCTGCCCTGACCTGCTTCCAGCACCTTCCAAGGCCACGTTCACTCATATACCTACACTAACCCTGACCCTCTGAGACCAAAAAAAGGGAAAGAATGAGAATAAAACAAAATAAATTCAAAGGAAATGTAAACAGTATTTGCCAATGCAAAACTTGCTGGCATGATGCTGGGGTGTCTTCTATGGGGTGTTTCTATTTCTGTGGTATTGTTTAGGGTAACCCCATCACTTTGAAATGTGAGGTGTGTTTGGACCAATTAGATTTGAAATCTAATTGGTCCAAAATCCTGTTCCACATAACTATTAAACATCAATAATCTCAGGTTTGATAGCATGGCGCCGTGCAGGCATTTCATCTCCAGTAAAATTTAATGAGGGGAAAGAGATTTTACAAAGTGTGAGAAACAGTGTGCTGTTTTTGAAGACGAAGAAGGATGTTTTCAGTGGGACTAATTCCCTTTTAGTTCAAGTCTGGGCTAAATGCATAGAGAATGAGTCAATGCTGGCCACAGTGAGCGTGACTAACTCACACTGGTTCAATAACTTGATCTCACTCTCTGACTACATAAAAATGAAGCTAAATCTGTGAGTTTTGGCACTGTTTCTTTCATAGTAATGCTATCTTTTTCCAATGTTGTGCTTTTCCACCTAAAACAAAGAAACCTCGGTGAGACAATGCTCTATGTGGAACAAACCAGAAGCAATGTATCAATCATCACTGCAGTGGTCACCATTTTTCCACCGGAGAACGTTATGGAAAACAAGTGTCTGAGAGGTGGCAGTGACAATTTAAAACTCTCAACAAAATCGCTGTCAAAAATTCTAAAGGAATTCCAGATACCCATAAGACTTTCATTCATCTTCGGAACACAAATAAGATATTTTTGATGAAATCTGTGAGCTTGTTGGCCTACCATAGACTGCAATGTTATTACCACTTTTAAGGCAAAGAAAGGTAGTAAATACATCGATAAAATAGTCCATGTGACTATTCAACCTTAATCTTATGAAGCGATGAGAATACATTTTGTGCGCAAAAAACAAACAAAAATAATGACTTTATTCAACTATTTCTTCTCTTCCATATGAGTCTCCTATGCTGTTGACGCAGTAAACACATCCAGGTTCTACGTCAGAATGCCGGCTCAGTATTGGCCGAAGCTGTTCACGTGCTGACACTGGAGTTGGCCAATAATGAGCCGCCGTTCTGACGTAGAACCCGGAAGCTCTGCACTGTGTTTACTACATCAACATTGTAGGAGACCGACATGGAAGAGAAGAAATTGTTGAATAAAGTCGTTTTTTGTTGTTGTCATTGTTGTTTTTTTACGACTAGAATACTTTTTTGTTTCAAAAAGTATTTTCGTCACTTCATAACATTAAGGTTGAACCACTGTAGTCACATGGACTATTTTTATGTCTTTACTACCTTTCTGAGCCTTGAAAGGTTCTTTAAAGGTTCGTAGTAACAGTTCTATTTACAACTGTATCGTCTTGAAGAACCCTTTATATGCTGAAATGGTTCTTTGTGTTAGAGTTTAGGGTTCTTTTTTCCCGCCTTTTTGTTTTTCAAATCTGTAACTGTCAAAGCCACCTCATTACTTGATTTTCTGGAGCTCAGCAGCCATCCAATTGACCCTTCGCAGGGAGTTTGATTGACAAGCGATCTAACCAATCAGAATGCCAAATCCGCCATTTTGTCCGACAAAGCAGTCAGGAGTAGGAAGATTAACCTCGGTGGACTTAAACTTGAAAAATGGTGTGTATTGACGTCTTTCCGCGTTTTAAACAACATTCCTTCTCATGTTCATTCATGTTTATTTGATGCTATAAATGAGCTAGTAGGAAGAGATGATCGGTTTACGAGCCTCTTGAGCTGAGGCACTACAGCAATCTGTGACGACACATTAAAGAGCCACAAAACGGTTTTTATTGTTTGAATGTCTTAAAAAACTACACAGTTTGAAAGCTGGGACTTTGTTTAATATCATAAGTAACCTGCTTTGTCTTGTCTGTCGACGTGTTGTCAGTGTCCTCTTTGCTCCGCGATGTATTTTTCACTCTGTGTGGCGTGACAGCGTTATGGCTTGTCGGACAAAGCAACAGTAACTAAGGGGGGCGGGTCTTTGCGAAGGGTCAATTACACAGACTATCAACACACTCTGAACAGGTAAATTACTTCTTTTTTTAAATAATTAATAATTAAAATTTTAACTTTCAAGTTGTTACTGGTTTCCTACCAGTCATGTCTTTTTCTTGTTTTAGTTCAAAAGAATATGTGTGAACAGGATACTTATCTTCTCATCTCCGCTAAGGAACAGAAATATTGAATTTATGATCCACATTGTTACATTTTGTTAAATTATTACTTTATGCATTACCCAGTCACCAAAAAAACAAACAAACAAACAAAAAAACATTAAAGCTATCCCATGACTTTATATCACTTTTTCCTGTTAACATTTTAAAGGGCTCACATACTGTCCATTTTTGCTAATTCTGGCATTTATAAGCATAATTGTTTTTACATAAATAAAAGAGATACACTGTAACTGTAAATATGCTGATATAGTAATATTAATAAAAATAAACTATTAATAAAAATGTTATTTATAACACCATTAAGGTCCTATGGCACATTCAAAGCATGGTTCTTTATGGAACCTTATAAGAAGGACTATATTTAACACCAAAAAGAGTTCTGCTATTGTTACAAGCCGAAGAACCCTAATTTAGTACTGTTTAGAGACATTTTTTAAGAGTGCAGATAAGACCAGCAATTAGCTTTTTCAGCAGTGGTTCCATTAGCATCCATAAACTTTCTTTTGTTCATCTAATTCTATCAATAACAACACAAGGACATCTACATGTGACAGTTCTTTCAGCATTACTCCACCACCCCAACTCCACCTTTATTTCTCAGATCTCTAATTAACTTCCATTCATTAATTAAGTAGCCCAGTGATGGAACTTAGAGCCCAAGTCACGTCATGCTCCAGCTCGTCCATTAGCCAAAACTCTTCATCTGTATCATTGTCCTATTATATGAACGTGGAAGAGTGCTTTAGTTTAGAGACTGCAAAGTGAATTACCACAACAAAAGGATTTTGAATACAAATGGTGGCTGTTTTGAATGAGCTTCATAGATCTCTGAGAGGAACTAACCTACAGTACTAAAGCAATGACCATCAACAGGAACGATCAAACCAGACTTTACAATGGTACACTTCAGTGATCAAAAGAGGTGTTATTAACAAGCACCATAATGAGCAAACCAGATCTACATTTTTTAGCAATGTATGTATCATATGAACAAGCTAAGGATGAAAGTTGCATGTTGAGATCCAAAAGCTAATATTGTACTATGGACCAAGAAAGATTTTACACATGAGCTTTGAAATGAAACCATATTCACCAAATTCACACTTGAAGTGCCAAAGTTGTGATGGCACATCTGTTGAGTGTGTTACAGCCAAAAAGGGAGTGAAAGGAAGACACTGGGTGAGTGTTTGTGTGCTGGATAGTGACAGGCTGGTATAAAAGCGCTTTGGCAGGAGTCCTCATTATCTCATCGAAAAACAAACAGCAGCGTGTCACCCAAGTGAGCTCCATTTCCCCCACAATAGACCCAACATCTGCCTGACTCTGCTACTGTTCAGCTACCCCTCACACACACACACACACACACACAGCCTTCTCCGCTAATTAACACCCTTTGCTTATAGTTACACATCTCTCAAACACACCTCAGTGTAAACAGGGCAAAAGGTACCGTGAGTAAGTGTGAAATGCAAATCTCACAATCCTCTGCAAAGTACCGTTGCTAAGAGAGGGCGTTAAGGTGGAGGGAGAAAGATGGGATGACAAAATGCATCCTGACTCTGCACCTCCGGTGTTTGTGTAATTAATGGCTGGAGAGGTGAAGAAAGGTGCGAAAGTAGGAAGATGCCGTGTTGAAGGACAGAGACAGGATAGATAGATAGATAGGGTTATACTGTACTTTTAGTTCAGGCTGTTTTCCTGACATCTGGAGCCAAGGACTTATTACCCCAGTTCATAAGAGTGGGAATAAATTGGACCCTAATAATTTCAGAGGCATTTGTGTGAGCAGTAATCTGGGGAAGTTATTTAGCAGTGTTTTAAACAATAAAACTTCCTTACCGAACACAATGTCCTGAGTCCGAGTCAGATTGGCTTCCTACCAAATCACAGAACAACTGACCACATTTACACCCTACACACCCTAATCAATAAACACATAAAACAGACCAAAAACGGAAAAATATTTGCATGCTTTGTCGATTTCTATTTGATTAGATTTGATTCTATTTGGCACGACGGATTGTATTACAAACTTTATGAAGCGGTGTAGAGGGTAAAGTGTTTGACATTATAAAATTAATATATTCGAACAACAAATGTGCAATACAAATTGGCAACAAACATACAGAATTCTTCACCCAGAAGAGAGGTGTGCGTCAGGGCTGTAGCCTGAGTCCAACACTGTTCAACATTTACATTACAGTTTTTCTCCATTGGTTTGGCTCATTTCTTGAAACAGAAATTACATTCTCAAAACAACATGGACAAACCTCCAAACCACTTGGCAATTGTTCACAACAGAATTGAATTTCTCATCATTTCATCAAATTGCAAATGTCTAAGTACATGTCTCAATGTCTCAGTACATCTTTGCAAATGATTAAGTACATGTAGCCTACATTTAGCACAATTTCCAAGTGAATAGATCTGATTGTTGATTCTCAGTCTAATGGATGTTCGCTCCAAAACGTGTCAGCTTCATTTCATTGTATAAGAGTCATCACATGCACAATAGTCTGTTCAATTGTCAAAATTAGTCAAGGACATAATACCATGAATACCATATATGAATCCTTGGAACATTTGATAAATTTATTAGAGCAATTGAAAGTCAGGTGAAACTAGAACTTGACTAACGAAGGAGCTTTATTTACAGCACTGTAGGCTGTATATCATTAGGGCCCGAGCACCGATGGTGTGAGGACCCTATTGTAATTGCTCAGCCAATTATTCTTCTTCTCCAAAATGAATTGCATTTTTGAGGGCCTAAACGTTCTCAAAAACTCATGAAACTTTGCACACGCGTCAGAAGTGGTGAAAATTTACATCTGATATGGGTTTCAGAATTAGGTGTGGCAAAATGGCTCGATAGCGCCACCTACAAAAATTCAATTAAGCGCCCTTCGTGCTACGTTTCACGTACAGTTATGAAATTCGGTAGACAGATGTAACAGCCCAATACCTACAAAAAAGCCCCTGGGTGCAAAGTTTGTAAACCCAACAGGAAGTAAGATATTTAGAATTTTCTTTGCAAAATTTGTGCAGTTTTTGCCATTTCCACATGTTGTACTTTAACGAACTCCTCCTAGAGCTTTAATCAGATCAACATCATATTTGGTCAGTCTAATCTAAAGGCCTTTATGACATTAAATTGCGAAGATCTAGAGTTTTCACTGAAGGGCGTGTCCGTGGCGGCCTGCCAAAGTTCGATGTTTCGCCATGAAACAGGAAGTTGTTGTAACTCAGGCATACGATGTTGGATCTGCCCCAAACTTCACAAGTTTTATTAGAGTCCTGACCTGAAGACATCTATATGCCAATGTTCAGTTGCAGTCATAGCGCCACCTGCCAGCAACAGGAAATGACATGTTTTACACTGTGATTAATTCCTCATAGACGTTTAATAATAACAACATCACATATGGTCAGTCTAATCTTAAGTCCTTAGCGACATTTAATTGCAAAGATCTTGAGTTTTCGTTGAAGGGCGTGTCCGTGGCGGACTGACAAAGTCTGATGTTTCGCCATGAAGGAGGAAGCTGTTGTAACTCAAGCATACAATGTCTGATCTGCTCCAAACTTCACATGTGTGATAAGAGTCCTGGCCTAAAGACATCTATATGACAATATTCAGTTAGCTATAGCGCCACCTGTTGGCAGCAGGAAATGGTATCCTTTACACTTTAGTTCACTCTCAGAAAAACATTTTAATATGCCATGATGTACCAAACATACTAGAAATATGTTAAATCATGAAACACTTGGCTAAGTGCTAATGTATGCGATTAAAGCCAAGAAACAGGAAGTTCTAGTAACTCAGGCATACAATGTCCGATCTGCAACAAACTTCACATGTTTGATAACAGTCCTGGCCTGAGGACATCTACATGGCAATATTTGGTTACGGTAAAAGCGGGCAGGTAAAACCTGTTGGCAGCAGGAAGTATGGCACTATATTTCTCCTGTATTTACTCGCTTGCATCCATGTCACCCACTGTTCACTGTTTTCCTGATGCCAATGGGTGGCGGTGAGCCCGGGTGCGAGGGCCCTTTCATCGCTGCTTGCAGCTTTAATTTTCATTGTTTTTTGTTTGTGTGTTTATATTACAGTATATTATGCTGTATACATTTTCTTTTTACTCTGATGAATGGAAGTTAATTCATGTGTGTGAATGATAATGGTTACAATTTCCTTGGCAGTATGAGTGCAATGTGTGATGTCTTACCCTAAAATCCTATTTCTTTTTTTTTCAGTTTTATACACAATTGTATTCTGTTAGCTAGACAAAAAACAGTACAGTAACCATTGTCAATGAAGGACTGGGCTAAGACTGAAAGATGGACATGAGGGATATTTCAATGGTCCTCTGCCATAGTGACAAAACATCTAAACATTTTGACTTGCAGTGCTCACACAATGCCAAAGGGACGAAGCATTTTGGGGGCACTGACTGTTTAAATGAGAAGGAAATTTAGTTTTAGGAGAAATATTAGCTTTTGCAAGTGAGCTATAGTGTTGTGCTGAACTGTAAGACTGTTTTGCCAAATGATCTTAGAGTTTTGAGAATGTAATTTGTGTTTCAAGAAATGAGCCAAACCAATGGAGAAAAACTGTAATGAACTAGCGGTGCAGTTGGAGCAGTCTACAGCTCCCGGACTCACAAGACAAGAACATCAAGCTCTTGAAAATGAAAATGTATACAGCATAATATACTGTAATATAAACACACAAACAAAAAACAATGAAAATTGTGCTGTAAATAAAGCTCCTTCGTTAGTCAAGTTCTAGTTTCACCTGACTGTCAATTGCTGTAATAAATTTATCAAATGTTCCAAGGATGAACAAACAAATGAACAGACTATTGTGCATGTGATGACTTATACAATGAAATGACGCTGACACGTTTTGGAGCGAACGACCATTAGACTGAGAATCAACAATCAGTTTAGGTCAACAAGATCTATTCACTTGGAAATTGTGCTAAATGTAGGCTACCTGTACTTAATCATTTGCAAAGATGTACTGAGACATTGAGACATGTACTTAAACATTTGCAATTTGATGAAATGAATGAGAAAATCAGTTCTGTTTTGAACAATTGCCAAGTGGTTTGGAGGTTTGTCCATGTTGTTTTGAGAATGTAATTTCTGTTTCAAGAAATGAGCCAAACCAATGGAGAAAAACTGTAAATAAATTCAGGAACTCTGTAAAGAACTTTACACCTAGGACTGAAGTAGAACAAATAAAGTTAATATTAGGAGAGGGACCTACAGCAGCACTGGCTGCGAGATACGTGTGGACGTGCCACAGCCTGAGAGACAGCAGGTGAACGTGTGTAATGTGTGTGTGTGTGTCCCTACCGTCCACCACAGTGACCCTTAGTATGTGTGTATATATGTTAAAACACTGTGGTATCAAATGTTCAGACATGTTCTAATTTGTTACACTGTTAATTTAAGTTTAAGTTATGTTATAATATTTGATACCGTTATAATATTTGATAATATTTTCTTCTATTATACAGATGTTTTTATTAGTGTTTTATGTATGCTTTGGCAATATTGTATGATTTACAGTCATGCCAATAAAGCAGTTTTGAATAGATAGATAGATAGATAGATAGATAGATAGATAGATAGATAGATAGATAGATAGATAGATAGATAGATAGATAGATAGATCACAACTGATCAATACATCCAACTTTCAAATCCCTTTGAAACTCAGACTAATTGGTCAGCGTCTCAGTCAAGAAGAAACTTGTGTTTGGTGTGAAACTGTTCAGTGAATCTGTCAGCTGAGTACCTGAAAGGCATCAGTTTCTCAGTCTGAAGACTCTGATGTCCTCTCTTGTCTTGTTATTGTGCTTCTGGGCCTTCAGTTCTCTCTCTGTGTTAGTTTGATCCACTTTGCTTTTTTCTGTCAAGACAGTAATGCACACTAATACACACATAAAGACTTTATATCTCAAAAGAACAATAGACTGGTGGGAATGACTAGAGAAAGCATTGTAAGCATGTGCTAACTGCTAAGATAATAAAGTTTCTCTAGTACTAAGTTAGCACTCTGATAACTTACTAGAATGATAAGATAATGATAACACAGTAATGGTTGCTTACAACGGTTAAACACAAATAAAGACTTTAAATAGTATACACTTAAAATTATACTTAAAAGTCATGTTCTGTTGAGATTATGAGATAAGACTATATACACTGCCCTCCAAAAGTTTGGAAATGCCCTAGAAACGTGCGGTTTTGGACAATATTGGCATGAATCCTTTTTAATTTGTGATAATTTTGCACTGATAAGGGACAACACAAACTACAAAAACATATTTTATTATATAAACAGTTTATACATAGAAAAAAACATACATTTTCGATTCATAAAAATATTCACCATTAGCAGCTATCTGACCTAAACTGGGTTCTAATTGGTTCATTGTATTCTAAACTTAATTGGCAATCAATTGTTGAAGCTATTAAGGTGTGCTGACCCAAAAACCTTTACAAACCTGGGCCAAGTTTAAACCAGTGATCAGGCATCACAGCTGGCAAAGGGGCATGTCTGACTTTGACATGTATATATTGCCATTATTATGTAATCAAAATGAAAATTATTATTGCTGGTCTTCAATGATAATGTCAAGTTAATTTAATCTATTTGCACAAAAAAATGATAAGGATTTATGCTGATATCGTCCAAAACCACACTTTGCCAGGGGCGTTTCCAAACTTTTGGAGGGCACTGTATTTGGCACTCCAGTGATGTATGTAAAAAAATAAATAAATAAAAATAAATAAATAAAAAAGTTCATTGTACATTGGAGATTAACCCATGTTTTCAAAAGATAGATAGATAGATAGATAGATAGATAGATAGATAGATAGATAGATAGATAGATAGATCAAGTTCTTTACATGTGCAGTTTTTACTTTGAGGATCAAGTAAACTACAATTTCACATTTAAAACTACAATTAAGTGCACTTCTTTTTCACAAGGGTGTAGTAGGCTATCCATTGATCCATTCTAATTCTTTTGTTTCTGTTTAGGGACAATTTGACACCAGCAAATAGATATTATAGAAAAAAATACAATAGATTAAAATCACTTAAGTGTATCTAGTGTGTACAACAATCAAATCATCTTATTAAAATTAGAGAAGCTATTAACCCTTGTGGTTAAAATTAGGGCTAAAATTATTACTATAATGCTTTTAAATTGTTTGCTAACCTAGCATATATATCAAAAATCATCAAAAGTATGACCTGCTATCCTGAAAGATGAAGCACTTGGTGTGCCAAGCTCATTCTACTCCAATGGTGTTGATTCGACTGATTCTTGTGACAGAGCGCCATCTAGTGATGAGGTGTAACACTGAGCATGTGGAATAATAAAACTCTGTCACATCAAAACAGTTTTCTTTTTCTTTTAAACGCTGCTTTCAGAGCATTTCGGTTTTTTATGATCGTAATAACAAGTATAGTAATCGGAATTATCGGATCTCTTTGAAATTTGAAATGCTTCCTTCACACGAGAAGGAAAATGCATAACGGTGTTACAATTAAAATATATAAATATTCGTTCATTCGTTTAATTACGTGAATATGTGTTGTTTGAACTGTTGTGAAGTGCTAAGAATTAAAAAAATAAAATCTTTAGCAATGACGACTGTCGTAAACACAAGCGTCTTTACGACAGCGCCCCTGCTTTTGCGCACGGGAAACCCCTGTGCGGCCTCTCCGAACGGCGCTCGAGCTCTGAAAGGTTTGTTCCTCAAGCGGTTCTCACTAATATACGTGATTAAGGATAAATTTATGTTTAAATTAAAGCACAATTACTCTGTTTTTATTCCAGAATCATGCCAGCTAAAGGTCCTCTACAGTCTGTCCAGGTTTTTGGACGTAAAGTGAGTATTTAAAGGCTGTATGTCCTCATGTGCTCGCGCACGGCGCTGATGAGGGTTTGAGGTTAGCCGGCTATGCTAACAGATGTGCGAGGTTGTAAAATACTGTAATAGCAATGTTTTATATAGTTGATGTAATAAACGTAACAGTTAGAGGTCATAAACAAGTATAGGTGCTCTTAAACCACTTAAAATGTAAAATAAGCACATGTCCTGTTTAGACTGACAGTGAGTGATGAAGATTGTGTTGGTAATACTATTTGCTGACACGTGGGACAGTTCAGTGTGTACATGTACAGCTTAAATTGATACAAAACAGTTGCTTTTGCATCTGATCTGCATATTTTTTGTTGTTAAATAGTTTGATAGATATATAGCAGACAGTGGTCTTGTCCGTCTTGCTAACTGTTTATCCTGTACTTGTGTCTGGCTTATTATAGCAATGGTTCTCGATTCTGATCATAAAAATAACCTATAATGTAATATTTAGGGAATCTTTTGAATGTGCAGTGCTTTGGTCCATCAGTAGCAAGATTTAAGACCACATAGATCTTAGTGTCATATTTAAATATGTAAGAGCATGAGTCTCATATAATGGAGATGCTTTGGCTGATCTATTTGTTCGCTATCAACAGAAAACAGCCACTGCTGTTGCCCACTGCAAGAGGGGAAACGGGCTTATTAAAGTCAATGGAAGACCTCTTGAGATGATCGAGCCTGTCACTCTGCAGTACAAGGTACTTTTAACACTTATATCGAGTGCTCAGAATAGAAATATTCAGTTCTCTATTTCAGTAAACACTTGAATGATTTGTTAATTGAGATGTTAACACAATAATGTCGATTTGTTCATTACTCAATTGTGCTGTTCCAAACCTGTATAACTTTTTCTTCTGTGGGTTTTTAAAGGATTAGTTCACCCAAAAATTAAAATAACGTCATTAATTACTCACCCTCATGCTGTTCCACACCAGCAAGACCTTCATTCATCTTTGGAACACAAATTAAGATATTTTTGTTGAAATCCGATGGCTCTGTGAGGCCTCCATAGCCAGCAATGACATTTCCTCTCTCAAGATCCATTAATGTACTAAAAACATATTTAAATCAGTTCATGTGAGTACAGTGGTTCAATATTAATATTATAAAGCGACGAGAATATTTTTGGTGTGGCAAAAAAACAAAATAATGACTTATTTAGTGATGGCCGATTTCAAAACACTGCTTCAGGAAGCATCGGAGCACAAATGAATCAGCGGTTCGGAGCGCCAAAGTCACGTGATTTCAGCAGTTTGGCGGTTTGACACGCGATCCAAATCATGATTCGATACACTGATTCATTATGCTCCAAATCTTCATGAAGCAGTGTTTTGAAATCGGCCATCACTATATAAGTCGTTATTTTGTTTTTTTGGCGCACCAAAAATATTCTCGTCGCTTTATAATATTAATATTGAACCACTGTACTCACATGAACCGATTTAAATGTTTTTAGTACATTAATGGATCATGAGAGAGGAAGTGTCATTGCTCCCTATGGAGGCCTCACTGAGCCATCGGATTTCAACAAAAATATCTTAATTTGTGTTCTGAAGATGAACGAAGGTCTTACGGGTGTGGAACAGCATGAGCGTGAGTAATAAATTACATTATTTTAACTAATCCTTTAAAGAATATCCTGATTTCAATTGGTGCTGTCAGCTTTCTGCAAAAAACACACCAAAATGGAAGATTTTGTTTACTGAAAACCTTGTCATCCTCTACAGCAACTGTTGCCATGTTCATGGGAAAATTATAATGCTTTTCAGTGTATTAATACAGTTTACATTCGTGAATCATATCAATCAAGTTCAACTCATTGATTCATTCAGGTCATGTGTCACATGGACCGTTTTAATATTTTTGATACTTCTATAGTGGTTTTGTTTCCTTTTTGGAGCTTGAAAAGCATTCATTGCAATTGGAGAGTAAGTAGTATTTTTGTTAAATTCTGCTTTGGTGTTCTGCAGAAGAAAG
Source organism: Ancherythroculter nigrocauda (assembly GCA_036281575.1). NCBI lineage: Eukaryota > Metazoa > Chordata > Actinopteri > Cypriniformes > Xenocyprididae > Ancherythroculter > Ancherythroculter nigrocauda. The sequence goes on along the minus strand of VTFQ01000011.1, from coordinate 18,322,492 downwards.
TCCTATCATATGTCTTAAACAAGGATGTGCAAATTATGACAGAATTTTCACTTTTCTGTGAACTGCTTTTATTAAAGTCACCATGAAATCAAATGTTCACCCAAAATGTAAATTGTCATTTACTCATCCTCATGTCATTCCAAACCCATAAGACTTTCATTCATCTTCGGAACACAAATGAAGATCTTATAAAGGAAGTCTGAGAGAGTTCTGTCCCTCTGTTGACAGTCCATGTATAAAGAGGTATAAATACAATCTTTTCATCATATAAAGCATTTAAGTCTCTTCAAAAAAATTTGGACTAAACAGCTCAATTCATATGGATTAGATTTTACGATCTCTTCATGAACGTGTTGAAGTGGTAGTTGTGTAGCTGTCAATGGAGGGACAGAAATAGCTAAGATTTCATTAAAAATATCTTTGTGTTTTGAAGAAAAACGAAAGTCTTGCAGGTTTGGAACAACATGAGGGTGGGTAAATGATGACAGAATTTTCATTTTGGGGTGAACTAACCCTTTAAGTGTACCACACAGACCTTTAGCTTTGTTCATACATTTACTAACAGAGTGTAATTGTTTCCTTCAGCTGCTGGAGCCTCTTCTGCTGCTGGGTAAGGAGCGCTTCGCTGGCGTTGACATCAGAGTTCGTGTGAAGGGTGGTGGACACGTCGCTCAGATTTACGGTTAGTAACACTGGCTGATGGTGAAACCCATTTTCTCTGGATTGACTAACTGTAAAAGTATTTGTACTTGATAATCAGTGAACAGTAAATGGATAGATTCTTTCTTAAGCCTCAATGTTACCAATACTTCTGTACTGACATTGACGTTTCATTCTTGTTTCAGCCATTCGTCAGGCCATCTCTAAAGCCCTGGTTGCCTATTATCAGAAATGTAAGTGTGGGTCATTGTCGTCAATTGTTGAAGATGAATGTGTAAGTATCTGCATTAATTGTCATATTTCTCTTCTCTCAGATGTGGATGAGGCTTCCAAGAAAGAGATCAAGGATATCTTGATTCAGTATGACAGGACCCTGCTGGTCGCTGATCCCCGCCGCTGCGAGTCCAAGAAGTTCGGTGGACCTGGAGCTCGCGCACGCTACCAGAAGTCCTACCGTTAAAATCTCTCTGTACATTTTCATATAATAAACCTGAGGGGGAAAAATCATTTGTTTTGAGTTGTTATTCCTAAGACTGTAGTCAATTGGTTTTAATTTCCACATGATTTTAAACCAATTCATGAGGTTTTTGTATATTGCATAAACCATTTCATTGTTTGTTGTGGTCTGCTTCACTGAGTCTAATAGTATAATTTCCACTGATATCCATAAAAACAATTATTGGTCAAGTGATTGTGTAATTAAGGTAGTTTACAATTAATGTTACAGGTTAATTATAGGATAATGTTTGTGTGTAATGATTATGAAAGAAGAAATAACCTGTTCACGTGCTGTGAAAGGATAGTGTGAAAAATAATGCTATATTACATTTGCTTTGAGTAAATAGACATGCTGATTATTAAAGGTCCCCTTGAACATGTTTTTAAAAGATGTAATATAAGTCTAAGGTGTCTCCTGAATGTGTCTGTGAAGTTTCAGCTCAAAATACCCCATAGTTTTTTTTTTAATTAATTTTTTTAACTGCCTATTTTGGGGCATCACTAACAATGCACTGATTTTCGCTGACGCCGCCCCTTTAAGAGCGAGCGTGTTCCCTGCCACATGAGTTGTTGACTATATTACAGCGCATTTACAAAGTTCACACAACTAATATAACCCTCAAATGGATCTTTACAAGATGTTCGTCATGCATGCTTCGAATTATGTGAGTAAAGTATATATTTGGATGTCAACGTTTTATTTTGAGTGAGTTTGAGGCTGTGTTCCGTGGCTAACGGCTAATGCTACACTGTTGGAGAGATTTATAAAGAATGAAGTTGTGTTTATGAATTATACAGACTGCAAGTGTTTAAAAATGAAAATAGCGACGCTCTTGTCTCCGTGAATACAGTAATAAACGGTGTAACTTTAACCAACAGTAGCCTACATTAGCAACATGCTAACGAAACATTTAGAAAGTCAATTTACAAATATAACTAAAATATCATGATATCATGGATCATGTCAGTTATTATTGCTCCATCTGCCATTTTTCGCTGTTGTTCTTGCTTGCTTACCTAGTCTGATGATTCAGCTGTGCAGATCCAGACGTTACTGGCTGTCCTTGTGTAATGCATTTGAACACTGGCATTATGCAAATATTGGGGTGGAGCCCCGACTGTTACGTAACAGTCGGTGTTATGTTGAAATCTGAGTGTTTTCCGAAAGTCTTTTAAACAAATGAGATTTATAAAAGAAGGAGGAAACAATGGAGTTTGAGACTCACTGTATGTCTTTTCCATGTACTGAACTCTTGTTATTTAACTATGCAGAGGTAAATTCAATTTTTGAATCAAGGGCACCTTTAAAACGTACTAGCATTCTATTTTTGCTATAGAAAGATATGTTGAATAATTCAGTTTGGTGGAGCAGCTAATGTACTATGGTTTATTATGTTTATAGAGGTTTCGAAAGCAGCGCCAACTACTGGTGAAGTACACTCAATTTTAATTGTTTAGTGTTTGACACAAGAGGGCGGAAATTTGCCTTTTTAACCAATGTAATACTGTTTTTGAGTAATTTGAAATTGAGTTGAAGTGGCTGTAGTGTGAATATTATTAATTCAGAAATATGTTTCTAATTATTGTAGTGTATTTTAAATACTATGTGGAGTAGCATTGCTCTGTGAATAATATTGTTATAAAACCAGACTTTAGCTGTTATTTTGTTGTAACACGGTCATATCGGGTTCTAACCAAGTGAGATTTACAGGAAATTTCCTTGAATGATGAAAGTGAAAGCGATGTGTATTTTCTTCCACTAGAGGGAGCCAAACCTATATAGTCCTATATGCTGAAGCTTTTTACCCTGTTAATCCCAAATATGTTCATTCAGGTCAGCCGAAGGCACTTAGTCAGTACTGATGATGACTGATATCTGAAATTTCCAGAAAGACTGGCAAAGCATTAGTGTGAGCACAAGGGAGGAAACACCAAATACATTTAGATTAAAGAAGCATGCATACTTGTTTTGTTGGTTTTAATACAGTACATCCTCTGAGTGTGATTCAGCAGTGGATCTGTTCTGTAGCTCTCAGATTCTGGGTGAGGTAAGACAGCAAGAGATAATGAAATAAGAGCTGTCTTGCTATAGGCTACACTGCTGCTCAGTCTGATGTGATTCACTTATGGTAAATGGCTGGTATTGATCCATCACTCACAGTTGGATCACCAAGTAGACGCAGATGGCGAAAACACCGTCTCCCGGCTCTCTTCTGACATTTGCATCCTGCTACTTTGCCTGAGGATGCTTCTTGCATTTCATTACAGTCTGATTCATGTAGATGCAATGAACTGTGGTGTCATCTATGAATAGGATTATATGGAGCGAGAAAATGCATGGGTTTGTTCATATGATACTATCTTAAAATATGTGCATAAAAAAATTGGAGTGATATCTTGTTTTTATGTTAGTGTAAAAAATATTGTTACGTTCGTGGTCTTCGGGGTCTCTGGAGACCCCGGGCAACAGAATGTAATTTTGTAACAATATAATATATGCTTAGGGTAGGGTTTGGGTCCAGAATGAAAATAAACAAATACTGGGTTTTGATTTACTTTAATTCACTGTGCGTACATGTCAAAAACGTGATAATTCGGTAGTTCACATCTTAGAAACAAGTCTAATTTGTCAAGGCACATTTTAAAATGATAAAATATTACGAATAGAACAACGTAGTGATTCTCTGAGTTCGCGTGTAGTCTAGGCCCATATATAAACACTGTTTATTGTGTTTAAACTGGTTTTGAGAATGGCTTTACTCAAATATTTTAGGCGCATGCTCGAGCCTGCGCGCGCGAGAGAGCGCGTGAGCGAGCAGGACAGAGAGGTGAGGTTGTACCTGCATTATTAACTGGGCTCCTTTATTTATAATAATGAAGATTAGAATCATTAGACCAAGGATATTAGGATGAGGGTGCGGGCACATTTACATTTCTGGCGAATTTTCACGGCTGAAATAAAGTTATTTGGGAATTTCGCTTGAGGAAAGATTTCCTCGCGCAACGGGTTTAACCCTCTCATGCTTGAATTATGACAACCTCAGTCAGGATTTTTTTTTTCATTATGTTTTATTGCTCTTAAGGCAAGATTTTAACTTTTTTTTACACATACTTTTCAAAGAGATTTTCAGATGTCAACTTGAATGGTGTATAGGCCTAACGTCATGCGTTTTTGGTTTTAACTGAAGAGATAGGCCTGCTGTATAAACCACATTGACCGACCGAAAGCTGCTTGGTTTCAAAATGACTTCTGTGTGAGCTGTGCTTCACTGTTCGAATATTCTCTATTGACAGTAGACAATGGATCTTTTTTTGTCCGCGAAATAGCTGTTGTGACCGCATCTTCAAGCCCCCCTGCAGTCAGTTTTATCCTATAAAACCCATCTTTGATGACATATTTAATAGTGTGAAAAGAATTTATGCATGCCTAATAGCTTGAGTGTAAAAACACCCTTGCTTCATTTAGTTAGCATATGCGGATCCATGAATATGCAAAATAGTCTCCACCTCTACTCAAAATCCCCCTGAAAATCAAAGTTGAAGTTTTTTAGCTTTTAGCATGAATATGTTAGCCATAAAGTTATAAGCTGGTGTGTTCCAAAACACTGACAAAATTCGCATTTAGGAGATATAAGCATTAAAATCGTACAGTCTCTCACTTCCGCTAAAATGGATCACAGATTTTCATGACATCACATCGCACTTCAGCTTCTTGTCAAATCTTCGGTCCAATCAGATGATCTCTAGAATCTGAAGTCCCGCCTCCTCCTACACTATCGACAGACACTGAAGCTGGCTGAAATCGGTCATTTGTTCACACATTTACTAGTTCCCACATGGTGAATGGCACATAGTGCACTATGTAGAGAATAGGGAACGATTCAGACAGTGTAAATATGCTTTCCTTTGATGCGAATGAAGTACGTTTTCGCGTTAGTGTCACATGAACTGATGCAGCACGAGCACAGTCTGCTCTGGACCAGGGACACGAGAGCACAGAGCTTATCATATGCGTGATTCAGCTCAGACCACAAAAGGTATCGGCCCCATTTCAATTCTGCACAGAATGCTGTATATTAAAGCGATATAAAGGACATTATGAGGAGAAACGGTTAGAGATTAGAAGGAAACTGAGTTTTACAGAGTCTAACGGCTCTTGCCGAGCTTTAACATTAATGAAACGCTATTGGCTATTTTAAAAAAAGAGGCGGGGCTGTTTGATATATCTCCCTGTCTTCCTGTTTCAGTTGCAATTATGTCAACACATTAAATAATGCTGCGTGTTCCAAGAGATTTCAGTGGACCTTTAATCACACCAGCTCAGACCTCCTGATCCACTCGGTCAACTGTAGTAAACGCTACACAATGGCAAGTGGAAAATTGGTTTAATTCAGCCATATGTGTTTGAACCAGAAGCTGATTCAGAAGGAAGAGTGAATTATACAGGGTCGTCTATGCATCAGAATGGTATGTTTTATGTACATAACATTGATTAATTATCCTTTGGCTTGACTAGGTTATCAAACAGCTAATAATGTTGCTAATGTTACACAAATCATGTTCCCCTTCATCATCTAAAAATCAGCATAGAAATGCTTTGACCGTCATCGAAAATTAGTGGAGAAAAGCCCCGCCCCACACGTTGACTAGATTGGTTACATGTCAGTGACTGTAGGAAATGGTTTCAAACTGTGTCTTTGGTACACTTGAGTTATGTTCTCACTACTCAGCAATGGTGCTGACTGATGAATTTGCACGATTTGTCCTGAAGCATATTAAAAATAGCACACAAACATATAAACAACAACATTAAAATCTGAAGGACTTATTTATGTGCACATAATTTCGATTTTGTGTACATGTATAAATTGAATTAGGCCTATTGCCATTTTTTAGCTGAGAAGAACCAAAAATCATTGAAATATCACATGGCGCATAACTTAATATAGATGGAAGCTGCATGTAATGTCCACCCCTCTTTTTGCTGATGAGTTTCAGACGGAGACATTCCTGACCTGAGGTAAAACTTAACCACAGAGTTCAAACGATTCACCACTACTGCTGAGCTTCCTGGACAAAGGCATGAGAACTCAGCTGCTGTTCGCATGGGATAGAGGAAGTACAACATTGACAAAAAAACGGACTGAGCCAAACGTGGGGGAACATTTCATGGTAATATCCCTTAGTAAATAGAGATACCATCATACTAGTATGATGGTGTTCCCACTAGGAAGAACATGTTGGTAAACCTGCTTTACCGGGAAGGTTAAGCAGATCTTTTCAGCAGGGTAGGAGATGTGAGCATCATTAGAAGATATTTTTAAGTTGTTGAGACGGTTTTTGATCAAGAGAGTGTTATAATGAAGAAGATAGGTGTCTTTCAGCCATATTAGCACTAATACAGGACATTGGCAAAACAGAAGACACTCTAGAGTTGTTGTATCATTGCTCAATGTGGTGCTGTCATAGTACAAATCCCTGCCTTTGTGCATTCTTACCCGCTGCGAGGAGAAGCAGAGAAGGTCCACTCTTCTCTGTTTACTTGGTGACAGGTGATTGATCAGTCAAATGAAAGGTTGCAGGCAGACAGATAGTATTTTGGGAATCTGTACACAGTAATATGACTCATAAGCTTACCTTTCTTTCTGACATTAACAGAGCGACTTGAGCTGTTTATAGAGATGGAGGGAGTTGGGCGGGCTTCTTTTGGCATCACAGATGTCTCCCTGACAACATGACCCATATGTTTAAAGTAAGAGTCCTGATCCAGAATCAGCTCACCCTTGCCTACTTAGTGGGGCTTGCTAAGGTAAAACCGAACTGTATATGAAATGTAAAAGTAACTCATCCCACACCACTGTGCGATGGAAAATCAAAATTTTTATTTTTTTTTACATACTGTTACAATGTTTATTACAAATGATTTATCTGTGCACATCATTATTATTTTTAAATTCATATGCCCTCATAATTTTTAATCAAAAACGTTAACCTCCCCTCCCCCTCGAAACAACTTCTGTTCATGACGTGCGTCTTGCCAGGCTCTATATCCTCCACAATCAACTGACTGCAAACTGGCATTCAGATTTGCCTCTATTTAGTTAGCAATGGCCAACTTCCTACAAGTCAGTCAATTCCCAAAGGACAAAAGCAAATTCTGCCCTACATTTTTCTCATTCCAGAAGCTGTTTCATTTGGATATATACGTCACAATAGGGAAGAAAAGACTATCACAGCTTCCGTTTCATGCCGACTTTAACATCAGAAATGTAAAACTGTAGTTAATATTACACAACATGATAAGAAGGCCAAGGGGTGTAAACTAAATATGAATAAAAATGAGGTAATTGGAGATGTAGCAAGTGGATGAAGGAGACACTGAAGAACACGAGGAAAACACAGGAGGAGAACGGGAATCCACTTGAGATTTGAAGTTAGGAGAATCAGGTAAGTAGCGCTGGTTAAGAGTCCTTTTCCATATTGGAGATCAGTTCCAGTAGTTCTGGTGGCTATGGCAGAAGGTACGTAGGAAGCGTCCTATCTCCTGTATCTTGCGTTCCGTGACCATGGACAGTGTGGAACGGACAGAGCTAGCAGCTTAACAGATGGAAAGTTTACTTGGGGTCTTGGACATGGCACACTCTGCACAGCCCTGGACGTACCTTCTCACATCCCTTGCCATGTTAGGCCACCAGAAGCGATCTCGTAGCAGCAAGAGGGTTTGATTGGTCCTAGGGTGGCTAGTGCCCAGTGAAGAGTATGCAGACCGAATTAGAGGGAGACGTTGAGTGCGTGGAACGTACGTGTGATCTGCTGGACACCCTGGCAGAGTGGGTTTGGAGGCATTGGTGGCCGTGAATTCTTCGTCCAGGGACCACTGGATGTGGCTCACAAATAGACTGGAAGGGAGAATAGGTTCAGGATTTTCAGGGGTCTCTTCAGGACCATGGAGATGGGAGAGAGCATCTGCTTTTTTGTTCTTGGTCCCTGGACAGTAGGTGATGGAGAACTGGAATCGGGTGAAGAAACGGCCCACCTGGCCTGTCTGGGGTTGAACGTTTTAGCTTCTCAAAGATATTCCAGATTGTGGTGATCGGTGAGGATGGTGGCCCCCTTCCAACCAATGCCTCCATTCCTCAAGGGCGAGCTTGGTGGACAGTAGTTCTCGATTCCCAATATCGCAATTTTGTTCCGCTGGGGTGAGTTTTCTGGAGAAGAAGGAACATGGATGGAGTTGAGGAGGCTGCCCCTGCTGCAGGAATGGAACCGCTCCTACTCCAGCAGTGGAGGCATTGACTTCCACAACGAAAGGGCGATTGAGATCAGGATGGACTAGGAGCGGCGCAGATGTAAAGGCTTTCTGGAGCGTATTCATGGCTGTGTTGGCTTCTGAAGTCCAGGACAGAAACTTGGGCCTGCCTTTGAGGAGACTGGTGAGTGGAGAAGTTATGAAGCTATAATCCTTGTTGAAGCATTGGTAAAAGTTTGAAAATCCCAGAAATCGTTGAAGTTCTTTGCTGGTTGTAGGAATTGGCCAGGACTGGACTGCTTCCACCTTCCTCTCGTCCATCTGGATCCCTTCTTGGCTGATACTATAACCAAGGAATTGGATGGATGGCTGGTGGAAAGTACATTTCTTGGCCTTTAGGTATAGCTGGTGTTCGTGGAGCTTGAGGAGGACCTCAGAAACGTGGTAGTGATGTTCGGCCAGGCTCCGGGAGTACACAAGGATGTCATTGATTGAGGTACTCCTGGATATATATATACAAATTTACAATTTCTGTTCAAAAGTTTGGGGTTGGTAAGATTTAATGTTTTTGAAAGACATCTTATGCTCACCAAGGCTACACTTATTTGGTTAAAAATAGAGTAAAAATAGTAATATTGTGAAATATTATTACAATTTCAAATAACTGTTTTCTATTGTAATATATATTAAAAATGAATTTATTCCTGTGATGCAAAGCTGAATTTTCAGCATTATTACTCCAGTCTTCAGTGTCACATGATCTTTCAGAAATGATCATGATATGCTGATTTGCTGCTCAATAAACATTTTTTATTATTATCAATATGGAAAACAGTTGTGCTACTTAATATTTTTGTGGTAATACTTTTTTCAGGATTTTTTTTATTATTATTATTTATTTATTTATTGATGAATAGAAAGTTCAGAAGAACAGCATTTGTTTAAAATAGAAATATTTTGTAACACTTAGAATGACTGTCACTTTTGATCAATTAATTCATACTTGCTGAATAAACATAAGTATTCATTTCTTTAAGAAAAGAAAATCTTTCTGACCCCAAACTTTTGAACGGTAGTGTACATGCAATGTAAAATAAATAAATTAACAAACAAACAAACAAACAAAACGATACAAAAAACTCTGGCATATTTAAACTAAAATATTTATATAAACAAATGGTTTTTATCCATTTTTATCCATTTTCCTATTAACAATCCATTTTTATTATTCTCTTAAATTGCCAAAGCATTAGGAACATATAAAATTTATATATATATATATATATATATATATATATATATATATATATATATATATATATACATACACACACACACACAGAACTACAAAACACATGTACACACATGTACATGCAACAAAACAATAAAAAACTAATTAAACAAAAAAATATATATACATTTAAAATAAAATATGTCATTTATATAAATAAATGTTTTTTATAATACTGTTTACACAAAATAATTTCCTGGTCTTGCTTCTTGCTGTTTCGCACTGTCATTTGTCTATTACCATGTCATTTTCTTACCTTTTTTCCTCTCAGTATTAACTCTTTAGTCTTAATCATCGTAACACTCAAAGACACACACACACAGTTATATAAGTACTTAAACTGCTCTACTGAAGTTAACCTAAGTTATAACCTTCCATCCTTTCTCTGTTTCTTTGCATCTGCTTTTTGTCATTTTCTGTTCTGAGAATCGCCTTCCTCCAGCCTTCCACCTCCTCCCATCCCCGCACTGCTTTTCTCACTGTTTTATCTGTATCTAACATCTCTCTGGCTCTTATCAATGCTGATGTATCACAGTTTTGTAGGCTAACATTGTAATGGCCGTCTTGTTGGACGAATACACATGCTTGTGTTTACTAATGCAGCCCTTGTGTGTCTATTGAGAGATTTAGCAAAGCACTAGGCTTATTGATCTCAAACCAGATCAAGCTTTCATTTGTGCATTTAAGTGGTGTGTGACTGGTTTAGCCAGCCCTTGGCTTCATTTGCATCACTTGCTTACTACAGTATAACTTAAAGAGACAGAAGTCAGATTGATTTGTGGCTGATAATGGCCAGACAGGCTAACCTAATGCATCTGCCAAAATATGCAGTATACAGCAGAGCTTACTGTGTGGAATACTGCATCCAACAATGAATGCACTTAAAGGGTTAGTTCACCCAAAAATGAAAATTCTGTCATTTATTACTCACCCTCATCATGCCGTTTCACACCCGTAAGACCTTCGTTAATCTTCAGAACACAAATTAAGATATTTTAGTTGAAATCCAATAGCTCCGTGAGGCCTCCATAAGGAGCAATGACACTTCCTCTCTCAAGATCCATAAAGGTACTAAAAACATATTTAAATCAGTTCATGTGAGTACAGTGGTTCAATATTGGCGCTCCAAAAATATTCTCGTCGTTTTATAATATTAATATTGAACCACTGTACTCACGTGAACTGATTTAAATATGTTTTTAGTACATTTATGGATCTTGAGAGAGGAAACGTCATTGCTTCCTATGAAGGCCTCACTGAGCCATTGGATTTCAACGAAAATATCTTAATTTGTGTTCCGAAGATTAACGAAGGTCTTACGGGTGTGGAACGACATGAGGGTGAGTAATAAATGACAGAATTTTCATTTTTGGGTGAACTAACCCTTTATCCTTCGGTTTTCAGTTTGACAAAAACAACATCAACACCAACATCTCCTTCTTTGCCAAAAGCAAAGATCTTTATATTATAATAAATAATAACATATACCATTTCAGTGACTGCCTTTATAAATGAGTCATTAAACCATTCATTCAACTGATTTGTTCAAAACATTGATTCAATCAGGAACAAAAGTGACTGGCTGAAATAGGAATACCTTCTTGTTTATTGAACTGCTGTGTAAAAGCAATATCACAGAATGTGCTCCTGGTTACTCCAATAATTTACCAACTACAGATCCTGAATCTGTGGTGTAAGAAAACCGTAACCTTTTTACTAGGTGGTGATTTTGTATGTGATTTGTATTTAGTGGTAGATTTTCCCCTACGCACCTTACTTAAGTTAAACGGAGGGCTTCTACTAATCGACACTTACAAATTTATCCTCTAGCATGTCTCTCCTAATCGACAACCTGCTGAGTCGGACAACGTCTCGCCCCTTATGAACACTATCACTTGGGAATAAGGTCTCTAATGCTCCACTAACCTGCTGGGCAGCAGTAACCAGATAGACTGCAGATAATGCCTTTGAATATACTTTAATCACGGCCGAGAGGATTTCAGAGAATTCCCCCGACCAAAAGAGTACAACAGTTTTTATAGCAAAAATATTCATTATATAATTTTCACTAATGTGATTGGATCTTCTTAAATATAATTCTCTGTTACTAGGTAAAAGCAAATTTGGATTCAGTTTGTAGCTAGGGTCATGAAGTTAAATATATATTCAGACAACTGTCTAGCTTTCTTGTCACATTCAGACAGCATCTAGTTTTGTTTCCTCTTTTGTTATATTCTCACACATTTTCAGACACTTTGGCCAAGTGTTGGGGACATTTAGTTTGCAAAGCATACAAATGTTAATCCTGCAAGAAAAAGAAATGATGGTTATGTTTGATAAAAAATGATAAATTTCCTTCACAAATGGAAAGTACCATTTTTAGACTTCTAAATCTAACCATCAGCAGGACAATGTACTAATGAAATTGTACAAATTCATAAGAATTAGCTTCCAATTCATCAAAACTCTATAGAAAGGTAAAAGTTCACAGACAAGCTACAAAGGACATTTGTTGACATAATATTGAATAAGTAGTATATTAAGTAACATATTCAACGGTTTTTAATTGGCAATGGCTATTTGCATGATAGATGCTATTTGCACTGTTACCTTAAGTGATAGATAACAGAAGTGAAGTTTTTTCTTAGTTGCTATGTGTACTAAATGCAAATAGATAATACTTGTACTTAGTGCAAATAGTGCTAATAGTGGCTAAAATATTAGATACTATTTGCACCTCTGTGCAGTGTAGCCTATGATAAAACAGTATGCAATATTAACAACATATTCTGTGTATATGATTATATTTATTAAAATTATAAATGGATGCTGCCTTATTGGGACATTACTTTTACATTAATTTTTATTTAAAATAAACAATGGGAAAAAGGGAGTAGAATGAATTTGAAAAAAGGTGGCATTCGAAAGACAACACCACCTACTCTTTACACCACTGCTTCATTTATTAGCGGGAATTCTTTTGTAGTTTTTTTCTGCCTCAGTCAGACAATGGTGAGAGGAGTTAGTGTAGGCAAGCTATTTGCACTTGGTGTTAGTAGACATTTTTAATTAGTTACCTATCACAACATTTATTCAAGAGGTGCATCAATTTTTGGCCAAGATCTTGCATTGTCAATTTAAATCTACTCCAGCACATCCCAAAGACTTTCATTGAATTTAGGTTTGGAGGTACCAATTCATGTGTGAAAATGCTCTCTCCCAACCATTCTTTAACAGTTTGAGCCTGATTAATCTTGACATTGTCATCCTGGAATATGGCCATGATGTGTCTTCCTACATGGTTGTTTAAGAAATGAAAAGCTCCATCAGTTAGGGTTAAAAAAAAACTGTTCCCAAACATGTACAGTACAGTCCAAAAGTTTGGAACCACTAAGATTTTTAATGTTTTTAAAAGAAGTTTCGTCTGCTCACCAAGGCTACATTTATTTAATTAAAAATACAGTAAAAACAGTAATATTGTGAAATATTATTACAATTTAAAATAACTGTTTTCTATTTGAATATATTTCACAAAGTAATTTATTCCTGTGATGGCAAAGCTGAATTTTCAGCATCGTTACTCCAGTCTTCAGTGTCACATGATCCTTCAGAAATCATTCTAATATGCTGATCTGCTGCTCAAGAAACATTTAATGTGTACAATTGTACAAAATATTTGTGTACAATATTTTTTTTCAGGATTATTTGATGAATAGAAAGTTCAAAAGAACAGTGTTTATCTGAAATCTAATCTTTTGTAACATTATAAATGTCTTTACTGCCACTTTTGATTGATTTAATGCATCCTTGCTGAATAAAAGTATTCATTTCTTTAATTTCTTTTCAAAAAAATTAAAATAAAAATTCTTACTGACCCCAAACTTTTGAACGGTAGTGTATAATGCTACAGAAGCTTTGTATTTCAGATAAATGCTGTTCTTTTGAAGGAATCCTGAAAAAAAAAGTACACAACTGTTTTCAACATTGAAAATAATCATAAATGTTTATTGAGCAGCAAATCAGCATATTAGAATGATTTCTGAAGGATCATGTGACACTGAAGACTGGAGTAACGATGCTGAAAATTCAGCTTTGCATCACAGGAATAAATTACTTTGTCAAATATATTTAAATAGTGCACAGTTATTTTAAATTGTAATAATATTTCACAATATTACTGTTTTTACTGTATTTTTAATTAAATAAATGTAGCCTTGGTGAGCAGACGAAACTTCTTTTAAAAACATTAAAAATCTTAGTGGTTCCAAACTTTTGGACTGTACTGTAACATGCTAGAAACATAATAATCACAGCAATAATGATCCAGTCATAGACTCTCAAGTATTTGCCTTTTTAAATCCAAACAGCCACTTTTTTTTTCTTTTTTTTTTTGGCTGGGCAGTGTACAGTTGAGCTTGAAAGTTTACCCCTTGCAGAATGTGCAAAAATGTTAATCGTTTTAACAAAATAAGAAGGATCATAAAAATTGCATGTTATTTTTTATTTAGTACTGTTTCAAACATTCACTGTTTCTCCAGAAGGAAAAATGATGCATTAAGAGTCTGGGGGTGAAAAAATTTGAACAAGAAGATGATGTGCAAGTTTTTCTTATTTTGTTTAAAGATCATATTTCTTTCATTTAGTACTGCCCTTCGGAAGCTACAGAAGATGCTTACATGTTTCCCAGAAGACAAAAAGTACTATTTATCCTGTTCATCCAAATTCAAAAAGTTTACATCCCCGGCTCTTAATGCATCGTGTTTCCTTCTGGAGCATCAGTGAATGCTTGAACCTTTTTTAATAGTTGTGTTTGAGTCCCTCAATTGTCCTCAGTGTGAAAAGATGGATCTCAAAATCATACAGTCACTGCTGGAAAGGGTTCAAATATACAAAAGATGCTGGAAAATCAAAGAATCTGCAGGACCTGAAGGATTTTTCTGAAGAACATGGTAAGTTTAACTGCTCAGGACAAACAAGGGACTCATGAACAACCATCACAAAACAAACAAACAGCCATGAATCATCCAGGTAACCACACACAGTATTAAGAAGGAAGGGAATGTAGACTTTTGAACGGGGTTATTTTTGTCTTGTGGACTTAATGTAAACATCTGTTATGTGAAATAGTTTATTAAGGACAGTACTACATAAAAAATAACATGCAATTTTTATGATTCTTCTTATTTTGTTAAAACAATTAACATTTTTGCAGATTTTGCAAGGGGTATGTAAACTTTCGAGCTCAATTGTATATAACATGCTAAGTGATGATATATGGATGCTTGCTTTTTAATATGCAATGTAGTGAGGTCACATCACAAAAATGCTTGAAACATTTACCGCTGCATCCTGGGTACATGTTCACATACTATTTTGAGAATTAATAGGCATACCTCACATACGCACCATTCTAGTATTTCAATCCGAACATAACCTGTCACAAAACCCACATGGCCTGCTATTGTAAGTGTGCTGTCCCTGTCATCCTTCCGAACGATCTCCAGACTTCAGGACTGTGTCTCATTAAACTCTCTCGCACTACTGCTAAAGTCATGTTATTCCTGAGGCTACGTCTGGGTTCTGCACAATCATCATATATCTGACCCAGTTCATACATGGACAAAAGGAGACATTTGCAGAAGCATAAACAGTGAAGGCATGTGCTCTCCACCTACAGAAGTGAGCTTGCGCAGTCCGCCCGTTTCAGGCTCTGCAGTTAAACGGTCACCTAGTAAAAGGCAAGAGAATGTCATAAATAAAGAACTAGCCATATATGGTCTTTTCCTCTGTGTGCACAGCGCTATGGAAACACATCACCTGAAGGAGCGACCCTGTGACCCCTTGCTGTCACTGCGCTAGACGATGGGTGCAGATTTACGCAGGCCCATGCGCTCTTCTAGGCCTGCCATGTCGTCTCGTTTGACCGTAATAGGTACTGCAGCGGGAGGAAAAGTAATTGAAGTTTCTCTCTGCGTTCGAAGGTCTGCCAAGTGCGGAGGTGGGGGCTCACTTTAGTGAGGGATACAGTACCGCCGTTGGCATGGCAACAGAGAAGTACTGTTTGGGCATCGCTTATTTAGCAGAAAAGCGACATCCCAGAGAGAAGATAGAGAGATGGTGTGAATAATTGTGAATTGCTATTTGCCTGCCAACAGAAATAATGGTTATAGCAACAGGTCCTGCCTCCCTATATATTTCCCAGTGGCTGTCACCCCAACTGACTCTGTACAAAGTTCAAAAGCATGAACTTTTAATAGACAGAGCTCTTGTTTAATGAAACAGAAAAGTCAAAGACCGTTTCTGTATATAGTGCTCTGAAATCACTGATAATCACATCTGTAGTTCAACCTCTATAGATTTTACATTTTGAAAATGTGGGTGCTATGGTTGTTGCCAGGGCATTGCAATTTTTGTTGCTGAAGTGTTTTGCGATTTGAAGTGTCAGTGTGTTGCTATGCAGTTGCTAGAGTGTTCTAGGTGGTTTCTAGTTGGTTGCTATAGGTGCTTGCTTATAGCTCAAGTCAAAATAGCGTTCACCCTCAAAGGGATAGTTCACCCAAAAATAAAAATTCTGTTATCATTTACTCACCCTCAAGTTGTATAAATTTCTTTGTTCTGCTTGGTTTTGTAACCAAGCAGAACTCACATCCCATTGCCTAAAAAAACATACTGTGAAAGTCAATGAAAGGCGAGATCTGCTTGGTTACAATCATTCTTCCAAATATCTTCCTTTGTGTTCAGCAGAACAAAGAAATTTATACAGGTTTGGAAGAACTTGAGGCTGAGTAAATGATGGGTAAATGATTTGGGTGAACTATCCCTTCATGTCTCTGATATTCTAGTCTAGATCCCTCCTTCAATGTAAATCTTCAAAACCTTTTTTGCCCATTTTATTGTCTGCCAGGTGAAGATTGTCGCTCCTGAAGTTGAAAGTCTTGATGAAATGGGAGTGATGACAGATCTTTACTCCTGTATTGTGATGAACGTCTGTGTAACGGATTATTGAAAAAGAAAAAAATGGATATATGCATCGGTTGTTGATTGGATTTTGGGATGTAGGCATTATAGGCGTTAAATGAAGGCGAGTTTGCAGTTGATTGTGGAGTGATGAGGTTTAACCGGACTAAACCCCTAAAATCAAATTATGACAGTTTGCATGTATGAATGAATCCTTCACAATAAGATCAATAACATGCATTTACAAAATAGATAATGTGGATTTCATTTAAACGGGACATATTATGCCCTTTGTCAAAGTCTTGATTTTGTTTTTGGGGTCTACTAGAATAGGTTTTCATGCTTGAATCTTCAAAACACATTGTTTTAAATAGTTTACAAGATTGCAGCACCTTTCTTCCCAGTCTATCAGTAATTCTCTGTTTAGTTCCTGTCTCTATGAAGCCCCTCCTTCTGTGTTGTGATTGGTCAATCGTTTCGAGCACGTTTCAGAAATGTCACGCCCTTACCATAACTGGTAAATAATTCACACTACTAACGCAACTCAACCAGGCCTCGCCCAGTTTTTATTTTACATGTGCCTTGGGTGGGAATTATTTAAATGAGGAATATTGTGATGCACACATTCCCGGAAGAAAACTCAAGACAACAATCATAGCGTTTGAGGGAATTCAGAATCAGTGCTTACTGATATAGAGAATAACTCTCTTTGGACTGGACTTTGTGCTTTGTAACTTTTCAGATATTTTTCATGCTTAAACAGCAACATTACACACTAAAGAAAGTTGAAAATGCAAAGCATACCATTTAATGCTGAATTGAATACTTATGTTTAGTGGTTTGTTCAAATCCCTGAGCAATACTAATGGTGATGCTTCATACATGAGTGATTGAATGAACAGCTGTTGTTTGTTCACTTTGTAATTAATTTAAAATTAATCTCATAGTGTCTACGGGACATGCACTGCTTGTAATCTAATGTAATTCATTATGGTTTTGTAAGAACTAAATATAAAACAAACGATTTAAAAGCTCTTTTGATTCAGGATTTTGATTAGGGATCAGAGCGTACCCAAAATAATCCTCATTCAACATGGCACAGCAATAAATATTGCTGTATGCATGTGTTCAGTCTCTCACTGGGTGCTCAGAATGAGCCAGACTGAGCCCCTTTGTTAATTTGGTTATTTTATGTTTGTACTTGACACGTCGCTGCCTGCCGAGGCAGTTGTCCCCTACACCAGGTTATCGAGTTCGTCTTGCTCAACCAAGAATCATGTGGAAGCCGAGAAGTCACGGAGTTGCAAACTTCTTTGAAACAAATACAAGAAAAAAGCACATCATTTTTTGAAAAAATCGGAATCAAGTGTTCAGATGGGATGTGTATTAATATGATTTATTGACCAGTTCCCAATTATTGCTGTTTAAACCTGATAGTAGTTATTCAAAATTAGAATATCCTTTACAAAAAAAGGTTTATCCAAGTGTGCTAATAGTATACTTCTTTTAAACTAAAAATGAGAAAGTATACTGTACTTTCAGGCTACGTTTTGTGTAATTCTCAGAAATATACATAAAATTATACTTCAGTGCACTTGACTTATACTGACAGCAAAGTCTACTGTATATTTGGTCTATACTTGTGCTCAATCTTTTGATCAAGATATACTTAAAAGTATAATTAAGTATACTTAGTATACTTGGCTTGTAGTTGTGTTTACTCTTTTGATTGAGTAACCTATTAAATACATTTTTTTCGCATAGTTTTACATACTGTCTTGAACTTACATTGCTTGAAAATATTGATTTATAAAGAAAACAGAAATGTTCCTAGTTCAGAGTATGTGAATTTTGGTAGCACTTTACGATAAGGTTAATTTAAACATTAGTTAATGTATTAACTAACATGAACTAACCATGAGCAATAAATTTGTTACAGTATTTACTAATCTTCATTAACGTTAGTTAAATGAAAATACAGTTGTTCATTGTTTGTTCATGTTGGTTCACAGTGCATTAACTAATGTTAAAGATTTTAATAATGTATTAGTAAATGTTGAAATTAACATTAACAAAGATTAATAAATGCTGAATATGTGTAGTCCACTGGTACATAGGAATTCACTCCAAATCTACTTAAAGCTGCAGTCCGCAACTTTTTTTTGTGTTAAAGATTTACGAAAATTATATAATGAGAATATACAACGTGAATCCATTTTCCAAACCGTGTTTTTGTCTTAAACTGAATCATTATGGTACACTTATAATAAGTGTTTATATTCGGACTATTTCAGACCGGACTGGTAGGACCCGCCGCAGAGTATCACAGTAACTGCGTGACTCGCCATAGACAAACACGGAGAAAAGTAGCTCCGGCTACAATGTTCTTCCACAAGACGCGTGCAGTTCTGTTTATTAACCGCTAGAGGGCCAAAAATCGTGGACAGCAGCTTTAACTCTTTCCCCACCATTGACGGAATTTTCCAGCAATCCATGTTTTCGCTGTTATATGTTACGCTATTACACATCTTCTGAAAGAGTAAGAATCTCCGGTTCAAACCACAGGCGAAGAAGCAGAAACAAGCAATAGAATTATTGCTTATGCACATGTAAAATATCATCAAACATTAAACAGCATATAAATGAAAACTGCCTAACGTTACTGAATGAAATGTCGACCCAGGACGAGGAATAGGACTGTTCAAGCTTTGGGAGTGTTGATGGAAGTGATCTTATGTTTTGATCAAATGTTTTTGACAAAAAAATGTGATTTTCTCAAATTTTCTAGAATAGAATGGATTTTTTTGTTTGTTTGTTTAAAAGCAAAGGCTCTGTTGTTTCTTTTGATATATTACATGTTCAGATATTCATACAATAAAATATTCTGGGGGCCATGAAAGTTTTGTGAAAATGGTAAAAAATGCTGGTGGTACTTGGCAACTTATTTAAAAAATGCTGGAGGCAGTGGCGGGAAAAGAGTTAAGTACAGTTGAAGGTATATAGGCTATATTTCAAGTATAAAAATGAAATCCTAAATAGGAACATATACTTACAGTGGAAAAATAATATATAAATATTAAACCATAAGTATGATGTTAAGTTCACTTAAAGAAAACTAACAAGTATACTTGCAGGATAGAACTACTGAACTAGTAGTTTACTGAGAGTATACTTCAAAGTGTACTTTCAAAAATGTGCTACAAGTATTTACCTAGTAACTATCGGCATACTTACAAGTTCACTTGTAGTATAGTTTTAGTACAAACAAAAAACCTAGTTGCAAACTAGTTGTGTGCTCAAAGTTTACTATTGTTACACTTATACACTAAAAGTGGGCCAATTTAGTCCCAAGTTGTATTGAAATAGCACACTTACAAGTAAACCACTAGTACATTGATTCTAGTATACTTAAAGTATAATATACTTGAACTTTACTTAAGTATACTTAATAGAATGAACCTAAGTATACTTATTATTCACTATGTGATAACGGCAAACATAGAGTCATTTCTATGCTGTTTATCTGATGGGCAGCAGTGCAGTGGACTGTGGAAGCATTATGATTCATATGACCCTCTCCAAATTCACAATAACCAACCCGCTGCTACAGCTTACGAGCAAACTTGTCATGTGACGCCAGGTTTGCGTATGCCAGGACTGAATGTGGAATAGAACAGAATATTCCCCACAGACATGTTGCATTACTCATAATGTTTTGCAGCTATAAATTATTGCACAATAAATTTGATCCTGTACAAGCTGTATGCATAAATACCTGAAAATATGATTTAAAAAAAAAAGCACTTTATTAAACACAAATTCACAAATTTCAAGTGTGAAAATGGGAAAGAGAAATTTTTTCAAGTGAAACCTTTGTAATCTTTTAAAACTGAAAGGGTTAAATTAAAATCATGTAATTGCTTACTGAAATTATGTTCATATAGACCTGTATTGCTTTATTTATTCAACAAAAAAATAAATAAAAATAAAGAGACTGTTCCTTTAAAACCGTCCAATGTTCCCCTAATTGAAGAATTTACAATGTTTTTTTTTTTTTTTGTATGAATACATATTGGGCCTTTTTTTAATCTATTTAAAATGTACTTTCAGCTGTTTGTTTCATGCAGCATATCCCTTTTTCAGTAATTATAGCGAGCTTGTGTGAAACTGGGCCAGCTCCTCATAGACTCCGCAGGAGCTCTCCTTAAAAGGCCAGGATGGATGATGTCAACTGTCTTTTTTCCCCTTCCACTTTCTCGCTCTCTCCCACTTATTTCTCTGAGGAGAGGCCCAGAAGCTTTGGGAATCTCATCATGCACATCAGAAAACCTCATGATATGATGACTTACGGGAGAGGAGGTGCATTACCACACACACATCCACAGATGGCCCTGGCCGCAGAAGAACCGTAACGCTCCGTTAGCTGAAGTGGCAGAAAGACAAAACAGATATATCTACTTGAGCAATGTTTTCTTGTCATAATGCTGAGCAAGATTGTAACAGAGTATCATAAAATTGGTCCATTTGACTCCTGCTCGGCATTACAAGTCCTCAGAAGCCATTCAAGTGCTTTGTAGGAACAAAATTCATCAGCAGTCTTATCCTTAAATGCGCTGTTAATCGCTGTGACTGGATTTTTGAGTCAGCGAGTTTTGAGGCCTGATTCGTGAATGAATCATTTAGACTGTCTTAATTTAGACAACTAACTGTACTTTAAAGGATTAGTTCACTTTCAAATAAAATTTTCCTGATAATTTACTCACCCCCATGTCATCCAAGATGTTCATGTTTTTCTTTCTTCAGTTGAAAAGAAATGAAGGTTTTTGATGAAAACATTCCAGGATTATTCTCCTTATAGTGGACTTCAGTGGCCTCCAAACGGTTGAAGGTCAAAATCACAGTTTCAGTGCAGCTTCAAAGAGCTTTAAACGATACCAGACGAGGAATAAGGGTCTTATCTAAAAAATCGTAAAAAAAAAAAAAAAAAAAATGAAACTGGTGCCGCGTTCGTTCCGTAAGTTGAATAGGGAAGGCATAGGACATACAGCGTAAGCTTTTTGAAGAATACGAAAAGCGGAAGCATGTGCACGGCGATCATTTGTGTTTATTAAGCATAAGCAAATGACCGATCGTTTCGCTAGATAAGACCCTTATTCCTCGTCTGGTATCGTTTAAAGCCCTTTGAAGCTGCACTGAAACTGTAATTTTGACCTTCAACCGTCTGGAGGTCATTGAAGTCCACTATTAGGAGAATAATCCTGAAATGTTTTCATCATTTTCAACTGACAAAATTATAGTAAATTATCAGGAAAATTTTATTCGAAAGTGGACTAATCCTTTAAAGCTATTATATGCATAGCAAATTTCTTCTTTTGTGTTCTTCAGAACAATGTCAGTCATAAGGGTTTTGAACTGAGGGTGACTAAATGATGACAGGGTTTTTATTTTGAGGTGAACTATCCCTTTAAGTTTCATGGTCAATAGTCTATGTTTCTCAGAGTGACTCACACAGTGGTTCTGACTCATTTGCAGCTTTGGATTGAGTTTAGGCACAGCATGTCATTAATAAAACTATAAGCGGCTACAGGCATATCACAGCACAACTGGACCAGGGTCAGCAGGTGCACTTTTATATAGGGAAGTGAAATGACTTCCCCCTCATTGCAAAAGAACAGAACAACACAGCAATTTCTGTTGAACGGTTCTATTACAACTCTGAAAGGTGAATGACGTGAAAACAAGAACACGCAAAAGTGGTTGTTTTATGTCGCTATTAGTGTCAAATTATAAATAAATCAAATACACAACGTCTAAGTGTTCGACTTGTTCGGGGTCTTGTTCTTTGAATGTGTCTTGCTTGATGATAATTTGGCATAAATCTGGGATATGGAATAGTTAGCCTGCCAGTGAGCAAGTTTGATAGGTCATGCTAAGCTAACACGGTTAAACTTAAAGGGATATTTCACCCAAAAATGAAAATTGTATCATCATTTACTCCCCCTCAAGTTGTTCCAAACCTGTAGAAATTTCTTTGTTCTGCTGAGCACAAAGGAGGATATTTGGAAGAACGTTTGTAACCAAGCAGATCTTGCCCCCCCCCATTGACTACCATAATACTATGGTAGTCAATTGGGGTCGAGATATGCTTGGTTACAAACATTCTTCCAAATATCTTCCTTTATGTACATCAGAACAAGAAGGAGGAAAAACAGCCAATTTTACTTCTGTAATGTAATGTATATGTAATGCCAGTGAATGCCAAGTTATTCAGAAATGAAAACATAGGCATGTTTAAAGCTGTTGTCATTCCATTAAATAACCCAACAAAAAACGGGTGGCTTTTAGTCCGATGTCTGTTATTTTTTCTTGTGTTCTGCTAAAAGTTAGCAGACATATGAATAGCTGCAGGGATCATGTATTTTTGTAGGCCAACAAGGAAGTTAGCATTACACTGGCTCCCTTGACAATAACCCATTAAGATTTTTCCATTGACTTTTGGAAAATTGCAGAAATAAGCTCTGTGACCAACAAAAGTTTATGATTCTTACATATTTTGTTCACCAGGACAATCTTCACAACTGAACACAGTTTTTAGAATTTTGAAGCATAACTACAATTACCAGAAGTAAAGTTAAAGTTAGGCAATAAATGAACTACACCACTGATATAAATGAACTGACGTCACTGTCACAACCACTAAGCTTTTAACTCTTTTAATCTTTATATAGAATCTACAAGTTGGAAAGTTTGAGTTTGTATAGTTTGCAAGGGCATGAGTATAAACACAAGTGAGTAGATGGGTGACACTCTATTTCAAATTTACAACTTGTATTTGTCCAATTACACTCTCTCTAAAACGACAATGTAATAGTTCCTGCCTCCAACTAGCATTAGTAATTAGCAAATCAAAGTTCATGGCTATGACATAAATCAATGGCTATTGGCTATATAAAAAAGAATGAGTCTCCCTCAACTTCCTGTTTCATGTTTATATGTCAACAGAGGAGTCTTTAAGTGTAGTTCAACTGTGACCAAAACTATTTACCATAACAGGGTCTGTCCATAATAAGGCAAAGGGAACATTCGTCTTCAGAGTATAGTTGCTACGCTATAACGCTTTCAAGGATTCTGATACACTTTTTCCACCAGGATGAGCTTCATATACACAGTGAAATCATAAAAAGTCCCCCCTCTTTCAGTCTGGAGGACATATTATGCATGTTTCTGTGTGTTTGTGAGCAACTACACCTTTGGCCTAAAGATGCTCTTGTCTGAAGTATGTGTGCGGGCTGTTATTGTTTCCCGTGAAGAGGGCAGAATCTGCTAGCCATCTGCTGTTATCTCTGGAATGCCGTACTTCGCTCATGGACATATATGTACCAGTGCGTTGACGTCTCTGCTATTTTTAGCCCCTACCCGCCGCTGGAGGTTGTCATGATGATGTCATAGCACCTCTCAAAATATATCCGTATGTTTATCTTGGGCTGCTCTTTGGGCTAGCTTCTCATGTCATGTTTGTTTGTGTTTATTAGTGGTTTTCTCATTTTTTCCACCATTACGGGGTTCCTCACAAGTACAGTTTGCTTTCTTTTTCTGGCTGTAACATGGACATGGAGACATACTGTCCAAAAACTGGTATTAGTTTGTGGTAAACATACAGCACCATATTTGTGAGAATGGTTTGTTCATGGTGCTTTATGATAGAATTGTTTGTTATTGTAAGGTTTTGCAATTTGACCCTCATAATTTCGAGGTATTTAGAGTCAGAACATAAGTTCAAAGAGACAGAAGGCCATATAGGCCTCCCTAGACATCAAAAACAATCTTGTCTAAGGAGAAATTATGGCACAACATTAAAAATCATGGTAACTGTCCCAACTGCCATTTGATTTTTGCTATTTATTTATCAAGTTGTCATTAATGTAAAATAAATAATTAAATTTATGCATTGACAGTTTGGTTGAATAATTTAATCATGACAGACAGCATGCTTTTTTTATATATATATATATATATATATATATATATATATATATATATATATATATATATATATATATATATTCATCAAATAATCCTGGATAAAAATTATATTATGTGTCCACAAGCATAATAAGCAACTGTTGTCAGCATTGATAATAATAAGAAATGTTTCTTGACCACCAAATCAAAAGGATCATGTTACACTGAAGACTTCAGTAATGGCTGCTGAAAATACAGCTTTGCTATCACAGGAATAAAATACATTTTAAAATTAAAATAGAAAACAGCTAATTTAATAGTAATAATATTCCCCAATATTACTGTTTAACAGTTTTTTGATAAAAAAAATTTGATCCTTTTCCAAAGGATGATGCGTGACATGGAATAAAACAAGAATTAGACTTTAATTAACATAGAACTATACACAAACTAACATAACATTAACACAAGACAAAGAACTGAGGAACACTGAAGGCTTAAATACACAGAGAATGATCATCAACAGAACAAGGAACAGGTGAGGAGAACTAATTGGAAACCATGACAACTGATTAATGACTAGAAATCAGGCAAACTGAAAATGAAACCTATGGCTTGTTAAACCACTTGCTAAATCAGATTTCAATCAGATATGCACAAAAATTTGTACTGACAGATTGAACGTAGCCTATGACTTAAACTAAATAAGATAGAGAAACTGACCATAACTGTGACAACTGGCTTATAGTTTATGATGAATAATAAAGATGTTTGAAATGTACATCTAATTCACATCTTTTCTAAAATTATAAAACAAAAACTATTATACTATTTATAACTATTATAACTATAACCAATTTATAAACTATTATAATAATTAATAAATGATAATAAAAAAAAACAATTCTGAGGGGGTCGTATTACTCAAAGATTCTAACTTGAACTTTTCACTTCAAATAAAAACTATATATATTTTTGTTTACCTACAAAACTAAATGTGTTACTTTGTTTACAAATCTCTCTTTAACAAATAAACATAATAAAACCTAGTTTTATTATCCATAAAATACCATAAAATAAGTTTATAGATCACTCTCCAATGACAAAAAATAATAGATAATTTGACTTAAAAACTTTTCATATGGAACAAATTTCACAAATTTTGGACTTAAGATGAGAAATCAAACTTAAAAGTGCAGAAGTTTACGTAATCATACAAAGTAAAATAACATTTTCATATTTTGTTGGTAATACATTACTAAAACCTCTTCAAGGTGAAGCTTGTGTTTGTATTTCTTGTGCATTGTGTGAAGAGTTAGTTGTGTTTTTGTTGTTGTAGTATATAATGTGTATAATTATATGGTTGCCTCGTATATACCTCTATTTATATGGTGTGGCATAAGGCGTATATGTGTGTTGGCATGTGCATCTGTAGGTGTGCATTTGTTAGCACATCTGATTTACAATGTGCTGACAGTGGAAGTGCCCGAGGGAGTTTGAGGAGTAGCACAATGACTGGTTCTACAAGTGCCATGTCACACACACATACACATACACACAATACTGCAGTCAGAAGCAGATCAGAACTTGTCACAGACTGCTGATAGATTCCACTGCAGATTGAGAGGAGTCAGTCTGCAACAGGTACACAAGCAGTGAACTCACTGCCCACTGCTGATGGCCCGGATGACCTGACATTGTGTCCTAACCAGGCGCGATGTGACAAGTTTCTAGAAAGAAGTAATATGTTTGTCCATGCTGAAAGCAAAAATGCTGAGTGAAGGGACGCAATCACAGACATGTAGAGAATAATGAATGCTTAATATACTTGATTTAATTTAGTGTCACAGATATAACTTGTAATAAATATAGCTACTTAAGTGAATATACTTGTAAATTTCATGTAATATAAGGGTATATTAACTTTGATTTTATTAAGTTACATTTTGCTTCATCTTTTCGAGTTGTGGTTCGACAAATGAGACTGTCTTTGCAATTTCCACCACAGCCAACCTTGACCTAGTTTAGCCAAGTGACTCTATATATAAACTCTGTCCTTAAAACTCCCTTATGCACTCTTATTGTGACATATGCCTGTCTGTTTGATCTCGGCTGTGAAAATCATTGGGTCAGAGTGGATTTAGTCTAGAACTAGCTGTGTTCTAACAGTAGACCTTTTGTCTTGGGAGAGTTAGTGCTCATGCTCAACGTAACAAAGCACGTTTCTGTATTTGGTTGCGTTGTGATTATTTACAGCACGTGTTGTCAAACTGATGAAGATTTTTTCTTAATTTGTTGGTGTTTTTTATATTTGCATGTGTTTCCTGCAGTTTCAGCACATTGAGCTTTGTGCTATTTGCAGTGCTTTTCTGTATTTGGTTGCGTTGTGAATATTTGCAGTGCAATTCTGTATTTCGTTGCGTTGTGAGTATTTGCAGTGCGTTTCTGTATTTGGTTGTGTTGTGTGTATTTGCAGTGCGTTTCTGTATTTGGTTGTGTTGTGAGTATTTGCAGTGTGTTTCTGTATTTGGTTGTGTTGTGAGTATTTGCAGTGTGTTTCTGTATTTGGTTGCGTTGTGAGTATTTGCAGTGTGTTTCTGTATTTGGTTGTGTTGTGAGTATTTGCAGTGTGTTTCTGTATTTGGTTGTGTTGTGAGTATTTGCAGCAAGTTTCTGTATTTGGTTGCATTGTGAGTATTTGCAGCATGTTTCTGTATTTGGTTGTGTTGTGAGTATTTGCAGCATGTTTCTGTATTTGGGTGCGTTGTGAATATTTGCAGTGTGTTTCTGTATTTGGTTGCATTTTGAGTATTTTCAGTGTGTTTCTATATTTGGTTGTGTTGTGAGTATTTGCAGTGTGTTTCTGTATTTGGTTGCACTGTGAGTATTTGCAGTGTGTTTCTGTATTTGGTTGTGTTGTGAGTATTTGCAGCATGTTTCTGTATTTGGTTGTGTTGTGAGTATTTGCAGCAAGTTTCTGTATTTGGTTGTGTTGTGAGTATTTGCAGCATGTTTCTGTATTTGGTTGCACTGTGAGTATTTGCAGTGTGTTTCTCTATTTGGTTGTGTTGTGAGTATTTGCAGCAAGTTTCTGTATTTGGTTGTGTTGTGAGTATTTGCAGCATGTTTCTGTATTTGGTTGTGTTGTGAGTATTTGCAGCATGTTTCTGTATTTGGTTGTGTTGTGAGTATTTGCAGCATGTTTCTGTATTTGGTTGTGTTGTGAGTATTTGCAGCAAGTTTCTGTATTTGGTTGCACTGTGAGTATTTGCAGAAAGTTTCTGTATTTGGTTGTGTTGTGAGTATTTGCAGCATGTTTCTGTATTTGGTTGTGTTGTGAGTATTTGTAGCATGTTTCTGTATTTGGTTGTGTTGTGAGTATTTGCAGCATGTTTCTGTATTTGGTTGTGTTGTGAGTATTTGCAGCAAGTTTCTGTATTTGGTTGTGTTGTGAGTATTTGCAGCATGTTTCTGTATTTGGTTGCACTGTGAGTATTTGCAGTGTGTTTCTCTATTTGGTTGTGTTGTGAGTATTTGCAGCATGTTTCTGTATTTGGTTGTGTTGTGAGTATTTGCAGCATGTTTCTGTATTTGGTTGTGTTGTGAGTATTTGCAGCATGTTTCTGTATTTGGTTGTGTTGTGAGTATTTGCAGCAAGTTTCTGTATTTGGTTGCACTGTGAGTATTTGCAGCAAGTTTCTGTATTTGGTTGTGTTGTGAGTATTTGCAGCATGTTTCTGTATTTGGTTGTGTTGTGAGTATTTGTAGCATGTTTCTGTATTTGGTTGTGTTGTGAGTATTTGCAGCAAGTTTCTGTATTTGGTTGCACTGTGAGTATTTGCAGTGTGTTTCTGTATTTGGTTGTGTTGTGAGTATTTGCAGCATGTTTCTGTATTTGGTTGTGTTGTGAGTATTTGCAGCAAGTTTCTGTATTTGGTTGCACTGTGAGTATTTGCAGCAAGTTTCTGTATTTGGTTGTGTTGTGAGTATTTGCAGCATGTTTCTGTATTTGGTTGTGTTGTGAGTATTTGTAGCATGTTTCTGTATTTGGTTGTGTTGTGAGTATTTGCAGCAAGTTTCTGTATTTGGTTGCACTGTGAGTATTTGCAGTGTGTTTCTGTATTTGGTTGTGTTGTGAGTATTTGCAGCATGTTTCTGTATTTGGTTGTGTTGTGAGTATTTGCAGCAAGTTTCTGTATTTGGTTGTGTTGTGAGTATTTGCAGCATGTTTCTGTATTTGGTTGTGTTGTGAGTATTTGCAGCATGTTTCTGTATTTGGTTGTGTGAGTATTTGTAGCATGTTTCTGTATTTGGTTGTGTTGTGAGTATTTGCAGCATGTTTCTGTATTTGGTTGTGTTGTGAGTATTTGCAGCAAGTTTCTGTATTTGGTTGTGTTGTGAGTATTTGCAGCATGTTTCTGTATTTGGTTGCACTGTGAGTATTTGCAGTGTGTTTCTCTATTTGGTTGTTTGTGAGTATTTGCAGCATGTTTCTGTATTTGGTTGTGTTGTGAGTATTTGCAGCATGTTTCTGTATTTGGTTGTGTGTGAGTATTTGCAGCATGTTTCTGTATTTGGTTGTGTTGTGAGTATTTGCAGCAAGTTTCTGTATTTGGTTGCACTGTGAGTATTTGCAGCAAGTTTCTGTATTTGGTTGTGTTGTGAGTATTTGCAGCATGTTTCTGTATTTGGTTGTGTTGTGAGTATTTGTAGCATGTTTCTGTATTTGGTTGTGTTGTGAGTATTTGCAGCAAGTTTCTGTATTTGGTTGCACTGTGAGTAGTTGCAGTGTGTTTCTGTATTTGGTTGTGTTGTGAGTATTTGCAGCATGTTTCTGTATTTGGTTGTGTTGTGAGTATTTGCAGCAAGTTTCTGTATTTGGTTGCACTGTGAGTATTTGCAGTGTGTTTCTGTATTTGGTTGTGTTGTGAGTATTTGCAGCATGTTTCTGTATTTGGTTGTGTTGTGAGTATTTGCAGCAAGTTTCTGTATTTGGTTGTGTTGTGAGTATTTGCAGCATGTTTCTGTATTTGGTTGCACTGTGAGTATTTGCAGTGTGTTTCTCTATTTGGTTGTGTTGTGAGTATTTGCAGCATGTTTCTGTATTTGGTTGTGTTGTGAGTATTTGCAGCATGTTTCTGTATTTGGTTGTGTTGTGAGTATTTGCAGCAAGTTTCTGTATTTGGTTGCACTGTGAGTATTTGCAGCAGTTTCTGTATTTGGTTGTGTGTGAGTATTTGCAGCATGTTTCTGTATTTGGTTGTGTGTGTGAGTATTTGTAGCATGTTTCTGTATTTGGTTGTGTTGTGAGTATTTGCAGCAAGTTTCTGTATTTGGTTGCACTGTGAGTATTTGCAGTGTTTCTGTATTTGGTTGTGTTGTGAGTATTTGCAGCATGTTTCTGTATTTGGTTGTTTGTGAGTATTTGCAGCAAGTTTCTGTATTTGGTTGTGTTGTGAGTATTTGCAGCATGTTTCTGTATTTGGTTGTGTTGTGAGTATTTGCAGCAAGTTTCTGTATTTGGTTGCACTGTGAGTATTTGCAGGGTGTTTCTGTATTTGGTTGTGTTGTGAGTATTGCAGCAAGCTTCTTATTGGTTGTGTTGTGAGTATTTCAGCATGTTTCTGTATTTGGTTGTGTTGTGAGTATTTGCAGCAAGTTTTCTGTATTTGGTTGCACTGTGAGTATTTGCAGCATGTTTCTGTATTTGGTTGTGTTGTGAGTATTTGCAGCATGTTTCTGTATTTGGTTGCACTGTGAGTATTTGCAGTGTGTTTCTGTATTTGGTTGTGTTGTGAGTATTTGCAGCAAGTTTCGTATTTGGTTGTGTTGTGAGTATTTGCAGCATGTTTATTTGGTTGTGTTTGAGTATTTGCAGCAAGTTTCTGTATTTGGTTGCACTGTGAGTATTTGCAGCATGTTTCTGTATTTGGTTGTGTTGTGAGTATTTGCAGCATGTTTCTCTATTTGGTTGCACTGTGAGTATTTGCAGCAAGTTTCTGTATTTGGTTGTGTTGAGTATTTGCAGCATGTTTCTGTATTTGGTTGTGTTGTGAGTATTTGCAGCAAGTTTCTGTATTTGGTTGCACTGTGAGTATTTGCAGTGTGTTTCTCTATTTGGTTGCACTGTGAGTATTTGCAGCAAGTTTCTGTATTTGGTTGTGTTGTGAGTATTTGCAGCATGTTTCTGTATTTGGTTGTGTTGTGAGTATTTGCAGCAAGTTTCTGCATTTGGTTGCACTGTGAGTATTTGCAGTGTGTTTCTCTATTTGGTTGTGTTGTGAGTATCTGCAGTGTGTTTCTGTATTTGGTTGCGCTGTGAGTATTAGCAGCGCGTTTCTATATTCGGTTATGTTGTGCGTATCAGCAGTGTGTTTCTATTTGGTTGCGTTGTGAGTATTTGCAGTGCATTTCTGTATTTGGTTGTGCTGTGAGTATTTGCAGTGTGTTTCTGTATTTGGTTGCGACAAGTATTTGCAGTGCGTGTTTCTGTTTTTGATTGTGTTGTGAGTATTTGCAGTGCGTTTTTCTGTATTTGATTGCGTTGTGAGTATTTACAGTGCGTTTCTGTATTTGGTTACGTTGTGAGTATTAGCAGTGTGTTTCTGTATTTGGTTGCAACGAGTATTTGCAGCGTGTTTCTGTATTTGGTTGCGACAAGTATTTGCAGTGCGTGTTTCTGTATTTGATTGCGCTGTGAGAATTTGCAGTGCGTTTCTGTATTTGGTTGTTACAAGTATTTGCAGCGTGTTTCTGTATTTGGTTGTGAATATTTGCAGTGCGTGTTGTGAGTATGTGCAGCGTGTTTCTGTGTTTGGTTGCGTTGTGAGTATTTGCAGTGCGTGTTGTGAGTTTTTGCAGCGCGTTTCTGTATTTGGTTGCGTTGTGAGTATTTGCAGTGTGTTTCTGTATTTGGTTGTGTTGTGAGTATTTGCAGTGTGTTTCTGTATTTGGTTGCGTTGTGAGTATTTGCAGTGTGTTTCTGTATTTGGTTGCGTTGTGAGTATTGCAGTGTGTTTCTGTATTTGGTTGTGTTGTGAGTATTTGCAGTGTGTTTCTGTATTTGGTTGTGTTGTGAGTATTTGCAGCAAGTTTCTGTATTTGGTTGCATTGTGAGTATTTGCAGCATGTTTCTGTATTGGTTGTGTGAGTATTTGCAGCATGTTTCGTATTTGGGTGCGTTGTGAATATTTGCAGTGTGTTTCTGTATTTGGTTGCATTTTGAGTATTTTCAGTGTGTTTCTGTATTTGGTTGTGTTGTGAGTATTTGCAGTGTGTTTCTGTATTTGGTTGCACTGTGAGTATTTGCAGTGTGTTTCTGTATTTGGTTGTGTTGTGAGTATTTGCAGCATGTTTCTGTATTTGGTTGTGTTTGAGTATTTGCAGCAAGTTTCTGTATTTGGTTGTGTTGTGAGTATTTGCAGCATGTTTCTGTATTTGGTTGCACTGTGAGTATTTGCAGTGTGTTTCTCTATTTGGTTGTGTTGTGAGTATTTGCAGCAAGTTTCTGTATTTGGTTGTGTTGTGAGTATTTGCAGCATGTTTCTGTATTTGGTTGTGTTGTGAGTATTTGCAGCATGTTTCTGTATGGTTGTGTTGTGAGTATTTGCAGCATGTTTCTGTATTTGGTTGTGTTTGAGTATTTGCAGCAAGTTTCTGTATTTGGTTGCACTGTGAGTATTTGCAGCAAGTTTCTGTATTTGGTTGTGTTGTGAGTATTTGCAGCATGTTTCTGTATTTGGTTGTGTTGTGAGTATTTGTAGCATGTTTCTGTATTTGGTGTGTTGTGAGTATTTGCAGCAAGTTTCTGTATTTGGTTGCACTGTGAGTATTTGCAGTGTGTTTCTGTATTTGGTTGTGTTGTGAGTATTTGCAGCATGTTTCTGTATTTGGTTGTGTTGTGAGTATTTGCAGCAAGTTTCTGTATTTGGTTGTGTTGTGAGTATTTGCAGCATATTTCTGTATTTGGTTGTGTTGTGAGTATTTGCAGCAAGTTTCTGTATTTGGTTGCACTGTGAGTATTTGCAGTGTGTTTCTGTATTTGGTTGTGTTGTGAGTATTTGCAGCAAGTTTCTGTATTTGGTTGTGTTGTGAGTATTTGCAGCATGTTTCTGTATTTGGTTGTGTTGTGAGTATTTGCACCAAGTTTCTGTATTTGGTTGCACTGTGAGTATTTGCAGCATGTTTCTGTATTTGGTTGTGTTGTGAGTATTTGCAGCATGTTTCTGTATTTGGTTGCACTGTGAGTATTTGCAGTGTGTTTCTGTATTTGGTTGTGTTGTGAGTATTTGCAGCAAGTTTCTGTATTTGGTTGTGTTGTGAGTATTTGCAGCATGTTTCTGTATTTGGTTGTGTTGTGAGTATTTGCAGCAAGTTTCTGTATTTGGTTGCACTGTGAGTATTTGCAGCATGTTTCTGTATTTGGTTGTGTTGTGAGTATTTGCAGCATGTTTCTCTATTTGGTTGCACTGTGAGTATTTGCAGCAAGTTTCTGTATTTGGTTGTGTTGTGAGTATTTGCAGCATGTTTCTGTATTTGGTTGTGTTGTGAGTATTTGCAGCAAGTTTCTGTATTTGGTTGCACTGTGAGTATTTGCAGTGTGTTTCTCTATTTGGTTGCACTGTGAGTATTTGCAGCAAGTTTCTGTATTTGGGTTGTGGTATTTGCAGCATGTTTCTGTATTTGGTTGTGTTGTGAGTATTTGCAGCAAGTTTCTGCATTTGGTTGCACTGTGAGTATTTGCAGTGTGTTTCTCTATTTGGTTGTGTTGTGAGTATTTGCAGCGCATTTCTGTATTTGGTTGTGTGCTGTGAGTATCTGCAGTGTGTTTCTGTATTTGGTTGCGCTGTGAGTATTAGCAGCGCGTTTTTATTCGGTTGTTGTGCGTATCAGCAGTGTGTTTCTATTTGGTTGCGTTGTGAGTATTTGCAGTGCATTTCTGTATTTGGTTGTGCTGTGAGTATTTGCAGTGTGTTTCTGTATTTGGTTGCGACAAGTATTTGCAGTGCGTGTTTCTGTTTTTGATTGTGTTGTGAGTATTTGCAGTGCGTGTTTCTGTATTTGATTGCGTTGTGAGTATTTACAGTGCGTTTCTGTATTTGGTTACGTTGTGAGTATTAGCAGTGTGTTTCTGTATTTGGTTGCACTGTGAGTATTTGCAGCGTGTTTCTGTATTTGGTTGCGACAAGTATTTGCAGTGCGTGTTTCTGTATTTGATTGCGCTGTGAGAATTTGCAGTGCGTTTCTGTATTTGGTTGCTACAAGTATTTGCAGCGTGTTTCTGTATTTGGTTGTGAATATTTGCAGTGCGTGTTGTGAGTATGTGCAGCGTGTTTCTGTGTTTGGTTGCGTTGTGAGTATTTGCAGTGCGTGTTGTGAGTATTTGCAGCGTGTTTCTGTATTTGGCTGTATTGTGAGTATTTGCAGCATGTGCTGTCAGACTGATGAAGATTTTTTCTTAATTTACTGGTGTTTTTTCTATTTGCACATGTTTTCTTCAGTTGCAGCTAGTTGAGCTCTCTCGGTCACTGGAGTTATCCCTAGGCCAGAGTAATTAAGTTGCTAGTTTGATGCTAGGGTGTTGTTGCTAGGGTGGTTTTAATGGTTAATAGGTGATTGCTTACTGGCCCAAGTGAAAGAACTCTTTATGATATTCTGATCTCTAGACATGTCTTCTTCATTGTAAGTCTTTGAGATTTGTTCATCTACCAGTAACATTAATGTCCAAAGCACAAACGGCTTGGGATGTGTTATGTTTCAAAATGTAATACTTCTCCTAGGGGTTTTGAAAAATCCTTAATTCTGATGTCCAAAGTAAATTTCAGTTTAGATGCGAATGCTTAGAGTATACGTACAGTCAAATGTATGACCATGACGCATTCAAATTATACTCCGTTTGATAGCATGCAAGAACAGACTCTTTACACATGCCCACTAGAAATTTCATCTTTGTCCAGTGCCTGCGGTATTTCTCTCCAGAAGTTACGACCAATAAAAATAGAGTTGTGGGCATCTCTTAACCCCCTTACACAAGTGCTTGTAAACACAGCCGTCTGTTGTTGTTGCATCTCCAGTAGTTTGTTATTGATGCGCCATCTCTTCTGTCTCTTTTTCAACCATAAAACAACAGCACGCCATGCCAGTGTTGCCATCTTGTGGACCAACTAATATAGACAAAACTTTTTTAATGGAAAAAAAATGTGCAGAGTATGCATGCCCTTACAAAAAAGAAGTATACTTCAAGTTCATTTTATCAAGTATGCTTAAGTAATGTTCAAGTATATTTATATATCTATATATTTTTTAAGATTTATTTTTTTGACATTTTTGCCTTTATTAGGACAGTGTTTAGACAGGAAGCGAAGTGGGAGAGAGAGAGGGGGACGGGATCGGGAAAGGACCACGAGCCGGAACTCGAACTCGGGTCACCCGAAACGCATTGCCGCTATATGTCGCACGTCCTGATTTTGCTGAGTTAGATGCGTTCCTGGGTCAACATATTTTGTTGATCCTGGAAAAACATTTAAGTCTGAAAATTTAGTCTTAACCCTATTCCTACCCCTAAACCTAACCCTACCCATAAGTTATCCCAAAAATCAGAGGGAAATTATAGATGAATAACACTGATGTAGAAGCACCAATTCATGATTTTAAGCCTAAACTTAACATAATCTGTAAACCTGTCCCTCAAATCTGATTGGTTGATTTGAATGTTGTTCCAGGATCAACAAAAGTGTTCACCCAGGAACATGTTGAACTCAGCAATATCAGGTTATGCGGTACAGCACGGCACGCTGCCCATGAAGCCATTGGCGCCGACAAGTATATTTTTAAGTGTGCTTTATGTAGTAAGTATACTAGTATCAATGTACTTGTAGTAAACTTGAAAGTGTACTATTTTAATACCGCTTGGGACTAAATTGGCCCAATTGAAGTATACGTTTAAGTGTACTATAAGTGTAACAGTAGTAAACTACACAACTACACAACTAGTTCACAGCTATGTTTCTCATTTGTACTGCATCTGTACTACAAGTGAACTTATACTAAAGAAGTATACTACTATGTTCCTATTTCTGTTTTTTTATTTTTTTTATTTTTTTTACTTTAAATACCTTTAACTGTAC
Source organism: Ancherythroculter nigrocauda (assembly GCA_036281575.1). Taxonomy (NCBI): domain Eukaryota; kingdom Metazoa; phylum Chordata; class Actinopteri; order Cypriniformes; family Xenocyprididae; genus Ancherythroculter; species Ancherythroculter nigrocauda. The sequence goes on along the minus strand of VTFQ01000011.1, from coordinate 18,286,749 downwards.
TTCAACTCTTTCCATTTTAAAAACATTTCATTCTAGCTTCATGAATCCTTTTTTATGAACACTTAAATGTGGGTAAGTTTCATTTAAAAAAAAAAAAGAAACATTTTAAACAAAAAGCTGAGAAAATTGCATTTTTTGAAAATTCAGTCAATGGCGATGAAGGAGTGAAGTAGATTTGAAGTAAATTCCTATGTACAGTACCAATAGACTAGCCTACACAAAAATTCAGATACTCAGAATTAGGAATATATCTGTTTTCTTTATAAATCAATATTTTAAAGCAATGTACTTTTATACTATGCTTTTATAATTATACTTTTAAGTATATCTCGATCTAAAGACTGAGTCCAAGTATAGGCCAAATATACTTAGACTTTCCTGCCAGTATAAGGCAAGTATACTTATGTGCAATTTGAAGTATATTTCTGAGAAGTATATAAAAAGTAGACTGAAAGTATACTTTCTTATTTTTTAGTTTAAAAGAAGTATGCTAATAGCACAATTGAATAAACTTCTTTTTCGTAAGGGCGGTTAAAAACATAATTTGTCACTATATGCAAATGACACACTGTACGCATACTGTAGTGTTTGCATAAAAACCTAAGTATACTTTGGGTTTAAGTATGAGCAGTAATAAGTATGATGCTTCCCCATGAACAAAATAAACCTTTGGCATGCACATAAACCATAACACAGCACACTACGAACAACAGCCTTGCTGTTCCTCTTGCTTTACCACATTATCCAATAAATGACCACTACTGAGTCTATAGGTAAGCTTGGTTCCAGTGTGTTAAGAGTGTGAAGGACAGGAACTCTGGTGTAAAATAAGGCAAGAAGAGTCTCTTCTATTTATATCTGCAGTAAGAGTAGGAGGGTAGTGCTGTTACAGAACCATGCAGCAGAGTCTTGCACATGTTTCCTGTTTAAAACTGGAGACCTGTTACTGTAATCTAATCATGTGGTTGTGAGTAAAGTAACTAACCTGCTAACCTAACCACAGAGGATTTTAGACTCAGACTGCACACCTACAGACTGCCCACATTCTGTTCAATGACCCTCTGATGCATATTCCACACAAAAATGTTTGCAGTTTAGTGTCATCAAATCTTCAAACCATCCCCAAAGTTTTGAGTTCTGCCTGTGAAATAATCAGTATACTTACGTCTTTGGGATGGACGGTAATTATACACATTTTCTACTGTCTTTTTTCTGTACAATGATTTATTATAAATAATAATTACATTTTTAATAACAATAATAATATTTTTATTATATAAATTATATTTAATATATTTTTATATTCATTTTATTAAATATTTGATTATTTTTATCCATTACTGTTATATATTATTTTAGATAAACAGAATAATAAATACAACTGAACTGTGGTCACTACATGTAAGTCAGATTGTCTAAGTCAATGATTCCTGGGAAAGCGTACCAGACTTTGTTATAAACAGGTTAAAAACAAGTGAAAAATTCTGCCAGTGCAGTAAGACAAAATACACTTAAATGCAAGATACAATGCGTGAAAACATCGATAATTAAATATGTTATGCAGTGTTGATTCTCAAGTACATTTTTCAAAGATTTTTAGATACTTTAAGGCAGGAACACACCAAGCCGATGCCGACGAACTAGTGGCGACGAAAGCAAACTGCGGGGTTCGCTCACGTCGGCAGCATCAAACCAAAGTTGCCCTGACACACCAAACCAACGCTCGACACCCAACGGCCAAGTAGCACATCTTTTATGCGCCTGAAATGCCTTTCCGTACCAGCAGGTGGCAGTAGCTGAACAGCCAATCAGAATGATCAGATGGCCCGATGGACCGACGATGTCGGCAAAAAAAAAGCCGACGAGGACCAACTTCAGTCGACGGTGCGGAACACAAAACTGCCCGGCGGCAAACCGTCGACTTGGTGTGTTCCTGCCTTTACTGGAAACAAGTCAAGTCAAATTGGAAACGTATTAAGATAATTTTTGCGCCATAGCTTAGAAAGTCATAAGGTTACCAGGTTAGAAAGCAGGTAATTGTGAGCTGAACTATTGTCACCAGTGATTTGTTACAGAGTATGACACCTGGTTCTGGAAGGATCAGTTTTTTGTGTAGTGACCCAATGACCTCTGACTCTTCACCTCTCAGAGTGACCTTACTGTCAACTCCACCCTTGAGGAGAGGATGACAATTTCATTGTTGCACTGTATATTTTATGATTAGCAACATATGAGCTTTAAATACACACTGATTGAAGCTTGAAAGAGCTTTTTACCAAACATCCATCAAAATGTCCGTCTCTCTTCCTTTGAGATAAGTAGCAGCAATCAGAGGAGCTTAAGAGCTCTTCAGCGAGAGAGACTCTAAACACACTGCGCTGGTGCCACTTATCATCCCAAGCCGATAACACAGGAATACACTAATGTGCAAAATGGCTGATATCTGAGGCACCCTTAAGCAGAAGCTCATTAAATTTCACAAATTACTGCTGTCTTTGGCTGCACCGTTCGAGTGAATACAGCAATGATTGCTAATGGAAAGGATGATAGATTCACATTTTGCCCACTGCACTCTCGAAATATTTGAGCAAGCCACGGTAACCATGGTAATGAGTGGGCATAAGTGCTTCCTCATCAGAAATGTGCAGAACTACATGTCAATGCTGTTAGCATTCACAGACAAAAACAATCTCACTGAAGGGAAGCTTTGCAAAAACTAAAAAAATATATACTTTTAAACAGACTCGTTTGGCCTTGCAGTACGAGCCTATTTCCGCTCTCCTCCAGATATGCACTATAATTAGCTCACATCTCAATGAAACAAGGTTATTCTATCCATGTCTGCATTAGGCTGTCATTTCTGCTTCTGCCACTTTGAGAAAAATGTATGCCTTCTGAGTGCTCGAATCATACTTTATACAGTTCATAAATGAAACAGCTTTAGCTATGCAGACTTGATTTCACACGCCATTATGTTCTGAAATTTCTCAGCACACAATGTTAGCATTAAAAAGATAAAAACAATTAAAACATTCTTCAAATGATCTTTTCAACAACATGGGGTGAATAACTGATCACAGAATTAGAATTTGTTGTCGAACTATCCCTTTAAAGGTGGGATCAGTAGATTTTGAAAAACGCTGTTGGACATTGTTGATATTTGAAATCAACCCAAACAAACCCACCCCTCTCTTCATTGCTCCGCCTCCAAAACTCACACTCCAATCCTAACCACTCTGCTCCGAGTCGGTCTCGAACCCCAGCCCGATTGCTGCTGGCAGGCGAGGCAAGTGCACTAACAATGACGCTAAACACCACATTCTCTAGCAGTCATCAGTGTGCAGTGGTTTAACTGCAAAACTCTCACTATCTGGCAACTGTTACTCACGCAATGTGAGTGGATGTATGTTTATCACAGCTGACACGCAACAAAATGCAGTTGATGAACGAACGACAAGCACAAAAAATGAACGTAGAGTACACAAGAGTAAATACAAAGTGTTCGTTGTTAGTCGCCAACAGCACAGCAGCTCCAGACAATGAAAACCCAGTGTTACTCACATGAGAAGCAGAATCAAAGCAACCTCCGCGTCTGTTTTCAGGCCTTCCCACTTAGCTCTCTCCAGTGCTGGAAAGCTTGCATTCATACTTGTCATGTTTGGTTCGATTAAAACGAACCCTGGTGCGATTGCTCGGTTAGTGCGGTTCATTTGAACATATGTGAACGCTGCCATCCGAACCCTGGTGCGAACCAAACACCCAAACACCCAAACACCCATCTTTTCAGCGGTCTCTGTCCGCTTCCAAACGAACTCTGGTGCAGTTCGAATGATATATGAACGCAACACAGACCAAAGACATGTAACCGAACCAAAAACAGGAAGACAAGACCCTAAAAAGGACAGAATCATCACGCATGTTGGTTTTTATTGTCATAGTCGCGAGTTTGCCCATCACAGGCATCAGACGCGCGTCTCCATGCAGCAGATCATTTGTGTGTGTGTGACGGAGGGATTCCCGCTGGTGTTTTCACTACTTTACACATTTTATAAGCTCTTCATGAGTTCCCAGCTGGCCAAAATACCATCACATGCAGGCTACGCACTGCTACGCACACACAACGAGCGCATTTACCTCAGCAAACAGCACTGTTTTGGATGTTCGGTAAGTTCCGTCTCAAAATAGGCAATACGTCATAAAATCTGACCAATCATATTGTGAATGTATCCCTATGCCTTAAGGTTCGGTATCTTTTGGTTCGGTGATAAAATTGCCAATGTGAACGCTAACCGGACCAGGACTAAATGTTTTTTCTTCTTCTTTGGTCCGGACCAAATGAACCAAACGAACCGAACTACAAGTGTGAACGCACCCTAATATAAAGGCAGTCCTAAAGCACTTGCCCAGTCATAATCCTTCATTCCAGTGATATTCGTTTGAGATTTTGTATTGTGTCCTATCTCTCATTCTGCATTCTTTCTTTTTTTCAACTCTCCCTCTTGCTTGTCCTCTCTCTTCGACCATCATACACCCCCCTAATGCTGATTGGTTACACATTTGTTGTTGGTGTTGGTCGACTAACTTCCAAACAGTGTTTTTGAAATTCTACTGACTCCACTTTTAAAGTTAGTTAAACTGACAAAATGTTCATAGCTATCTGCTTGAAATAGCCATTTCTGTTAGCATACTTGCGTAGAATATAGGTGCCATCCAATATGCATACTTGTGCACTATTTTATGCCATTTTGTAGTATAAATAGTGCAAGTAGTGTGTTCACACTAAAGATACAAGCAAGAAAAAGGGCACTTCAAATACACTAAGTCAAATACACTACAACGTTTTAAAATGAAAAAATCATCGTCTACACTGGCGCTTCCCCAGCATTTCAGAAATGATTGCCATCTACACTACATAACCGGAAACGCATGTCACATGACCGTTCATGCACACTGGGCAAGCGCGTACAAGTGAAGACAGTTGCTTCTTGCGCATGTAGGTAGCTGCAGTATTTAAAAACTGCAGAGTTTAACTGCACAATGGCTGCTAAAAATGACAACAAAGCCAGCAAAGATTGCAGTTCAGCCACACCATCGTTTTCAAAAGTCTCTGTTTTTGTCCGTTTACACTGAAATGCAACCCTGGCGTTTTCAAACTAAATTGGGCTCTGCAGCTTTTTCGAAAGTGTATGTTTTCAAGGGTCGAAAACGCCGGAGTAGTGTAAACAGCAGGCATAATCATATCAAAAGTTATACGTTTTAAAACGAAAACGCAGTAGTGTAAACATGGCCTTAATCAACTGAGATAAAACAAACAAAAACAAAAACAAAACATCATGCATTCAAATGTCACAGCTTTCCTTATGTAGCCAAAGGAGAGCTATCAGATCCCCATGCTTCTTGACAAAATAAACTTATAAAATTCACTGGATGGTAGAGTATTTAGTGCGTACTACAAGGTCTTTGTGTAATTTGATTGTTATGATCTTAGAACGTTTTTTGGATTTATCAATTCAGAGGCTGCTTCTGATGGATGATGCATCGCATTTCTTTCAAAGCACATATGGAAAATTTGCAAGCCAATTAAAGACTGTTGAGTGGCATTATGTGTTTACTTAGTCTTTATAGAGGCTGTTATTAATTGTACTGTAGTTTTAAATGCTGCTAAGTGAAGAAAGCAACCCTATTTCTGGCCTGGGTTAAGACTCAGCTGTTGTCTGAGTGGGGATCAACACTTGATCACTCATTCACTCATGTTCTAGCCGTCCCTTGGCCTCTAAGGTCATTTTGGCAAGGGCCTAGCCAGTAAAATAAAAGTTAGCACTGATGGCTCCATACAGATTAGCTGAACAGCATACTGTAACACGTCTGGCTTGCAATCTTTAGAAGCACTTCAACTCCAAGCAAGACGAAAGACTGCAATGTTGCCTTGTGCATTATGCACTTATACTGTCATTTGGTAATGACAAGTTGGAAATGTTACTCGATCAACATTCTTGAACAAAAAAACTAAATTCCTGTTTACCAATGACTCTTTTACTCTTGGATCATGCAATAGGAAGATCTAAGGAGGTCCTAGGGATCTTTGGAACAGCTGTGAGTGGGTGATGGGTAGAATTGCCATGGATTGGTCTGAATCTGTCAGGTTTTGTAATAATGATCTAGGATTTAGCAACATCTATTATATGTTTTAGGCTATGTAATGGCTTGTTCACATCAAGATAAATATTTGGTGTGAAAACTTGATGCGATAAACATTTTAATTTTTTAATGAATGACTGTTAATGTGTATGTTCAGAATAACAAACATTTATTTATTTATTTTATTAATTTTATTTTTACTAAGTCGCTATAACCTCCTTTTTTTATCATGCTGTGAATCGCTTTTGATCACATGCCCAGAGCCACTGCTGTTACATAAAACATAGAACAAACTATTTTGCTTAGCGATAGAGGAAGAATTCTAAACTGGCTCTCTTGTCTTTGTACTCTTGAATTTGGTGTTGTTTGATAAACACCATAGCAAATACAAAAAGCTGTTTGAAAACAAGTATATACTGTCTGACTTACTTTCTTATCAATGACAAGCGGGATAGGAATAGAAAGTTACATAGCACTGCTTTGTGTACCGTAGTAACCGGGGTAACCAATGTATTTCAGCTGTTCCATAAAGCCGGGCACACATTTAACGACTAGTTTGAACACCGACTGTAATCGCAGACTGAACGCAACTGGCTCTGACTGGACACGTTTGAGCACGATCAGTCATAAGTATCAATTTACATTCATAATCGGCCTTACAATCATTAAGTGTGTGCACGGCTTAAGTGCCGCCTACATTCAGAGAGTGAGTTTGCAATTTCATTCAGCTCGTCTGTCATTTTTTACACATTGCATGCAAAAATCTGAATGGATTTTTGTGCTGAACATTTGTATTGGTGTGAACAGGCCATGATTCTTTTCCAAACCCTAAAGGTGCAGTCTCATTTACCATTCTTTGGCGAATTGGGTGAAATCCTGTCATTTTAACTGGAATTGTGAATTTTGCGTGAGGGTGAAAGATTTCTCACGGATTCGTAAAGGGTTCAAGTATGACGTGAATTTGCCGCATTGACCAACAGAAAGCTGTTTAGTTTGAAAGTGACTTCTTTGTGAGCTGTACTTAATACATCACAACCAGGGCTTGACGGTTTTTGCTCACCAGCCACTGTGGCTAGTGGTTTTCCTAAGTTACTAGCCACTCAGCATTTTCACTGGCCACAATTTTTATATCGATGGGGGGAAAACTGCCATATACAGTACAGTCCAAAAGTTTGGAACCACTAAGATTTTTAATGTTTTTAAAAGAAGTTTCTTCTGCTCACCAAGGCTACATTTATTTAATTAAAAATACAGTAAAAAACAGTAATATTGTGAAATATTATTACAATTTAAAATAACTGTGTACTATTTAAATATATTTGACAAAGTAATTTATTCCTGTGATGCAAAGCTGAATTTTCAGCATCGTTACTCCAGTCTTCAGTGTCACATGATCCTTCAGAAATCATTCTAATATGCTGATTTGCTGCTCAATAAACATTTATGATGTTGAAAACAGTTGTGTACTTTTTTTTCAGGATTCCTTGATGAATAGAAAGTTCAAAAGAACAGCATTTATCTGAAATACAAAGCTTCTGTAGCATTATACACTACCGTTCAAAAGTTTGGAGTCAGTAAGAATTTTTATTTTTATTTTTTTGAAAAGAAATTAAAGAAATGAATACTTTTATTCAGCAAGGATGCATTAAATCAATCGAAAGTGGCAGTAAAGACATTTATAATGTTACAAAAGATTCGATTTCAGATAAACACTGTTCTTTTGAACTTTCTATTGATCAAATAATCCTGAAAAAAAATATTGTACACAAATATTTTGTATAATTGTACACATTAAATGTTTCTTGAGCAGCAGATCAGCATATTAGAATGATTTCTGAAGGATCATGTGACACTGAAGACTGGAGTAACGATGCTGAAAATTCAGCTTTGCCATCACAGGAATAAATTACTTTGTGAAATATATTCAAATAGAAAACAGTTATTTTAAATTGTAATAATATTTCACAATATTACTGTTTTTACTGTATTTTTAATTAAATAAATGTAGCCTTGGTGAGCAGACGAAACTTCTTTTAAAAACATTAAAAATCTTAGTGGTTCCAAACTTTTGGACTGTACTGTAGATATTTTTTAACATTATCTCATAATTTCACCGCAGGTATATTAGGCTGCTGTCACTTTCAGACCTGATGCACAGATCCATTATACTGTTACACATGCATTTTCTTTCCCAACTCTTTACGTTCACTAAAAACATAACTGACTGTGTTTACTGTATGTGAATACTCACCAAGACCAACATTTTGACATTATTTTGTGTTTTTGACTGTAAGCAGTGAAAAAGAACTTAATTTAGTACTGAGAGGTAGCTCTATGTGCGTGCACTTTGAGTAAAATTATGCACAATATGCGCAATCCCACACCAAAATTCAAGCCCTGTGAAACACCAACAATATTCATCCGGAACAAATGAAATGAGTGAGTGAGGGGAGGCAGGTTTGCGTGTCAACTCACTGTTGGAGAGATGAGCGAGAAAGTGCAGCTGCTATCGTTTATCTCTTCTGAAGAAAATGAGTATTGGAAGCGTTTCAGATTTTTCAGTATCAGCATGTATCGAAAAATCAACAATGTAATGTAGTGATTTCCACAACACTCTATTGCACTTAGTTTATTATTTCAGGTGCCGTTTTAAAAGACTACAATTGAAAAAATGTAGTCTTCTATAAAATGTAACCTGCCAGAGTGGCTAGTAGGAGTGACCGCATTACACGCCACTGCTGAAATCCACCTGCATTTGGCGGGTTAGCAGGTGTTAATTTCAAGCCCTGATCACAACATTATTGACAATAGACAATGACAAAAATTCTCCGTAATTTTGCTAATGTGACCACACCTTAAGTGGCAAGTTTCTCAAGAACATATGAACACTAGGGAATATTTAAAGGTGGTACAGAGGTTCTTTTCGTCGACTGAGTTTTTAAAATGAGCGCATGCTTAAGAACAACCCTCCTCATTCACAGCTCTTTTCAAGGGAACGCCTCCCAAAACTCGTGCACGAGTGTTTACCACCGGCATTTGCTGTGTTATTAAGCCGGGCACACATTTAACGACTAGCTAAAACATTCTAAGACTGTGCTCAACATACAGCGATAGTTTCCTGCTCCTGAAGCAGATTTATATACTTTCACATGGAATTTGAACACCGACTGTAATCGCAGACTGAACGCAACTGGCTCTGACTGGACGCGTTTGAGCGCGATCAGTCATAAGTATCAATTTACATTCATAATCGGGCTTACAATCGTTAACTTAGTGGGTTCATTATGTCGGACTCACCGCAAGTAACTCATAATCTGCAGTTGTTACTCCTGTCTCCAGACAAAAACATTGCATGCGGCGCCTGTGGAGTGTGGAAAGTTACTGGAGCGCGCAGCCGCGCTCGTCTCTCACAAGGAACGTAATGGCAGTGATTGACAAGCCAGAGGACCAATCGTTTACGCGATGATCGCCTAAACGATTGGCTGATGTTTTTAAGGCCCTACCTCGTGCACAGATGATGTATATTAATATTATTCCTTTCAGTGCACCTAATAAATAGTCTTTTATCAGTTAGTAAAGACAGTTTCAAGTAATATTGCAAAAATGTATAAAACAAAACATCCTCTTTAGCACCTTTAATTAAGAAACATATCCCAATTTAAAAGTGAGACAAATATTACATTAATTAAATATTAGTTTCAAATAACACAATTTAGACTAAATCAAAATGACATGAGGAACTTGAGCCAAAAATGCACACAAACAAACAGACAGCTGAACTCACAGCTGTGATGTCGTAGCATGTGACATTTCCAGATCACGATGCTAATATTAGTGAGAAGCAGAACTTTCAGTAACTGAACAAAGCCTACATATATATAAAAATACAATAATCAGCTGATTTATGCGTATATGTCCATTTTTACATGCAACTGTAGATGACTAACACACTTTTCTTAAGACACCTAAAAGTACTGTACATGAAAGCACTTTAGCGGTTGAATTCATTTGAATGGGAGGAACTGTATGAAATATTTGCAACCACAATTCAACGTTACATCAGAATTGAACTTTGCACATTATATGACAGCTTCCTCTTTTAAAAGAGCTAATAATGTTTGGGTTAATTGAAAATGGAACGTTTTTAAACAAATGACATCATGGGCATCACATTGATATTGAACTGGAGGGATAAAATAAGACTTTGGCATCTTTGTGTACTATATTGGTGGTGCTCTTACATCCCTGATAAGATCAAACGAAAGCTATTTCCATCCGAGTGATAGTGAAACACTCTAGACCAGCTGGAAGTGTGTTTGTGTCATAGAAACGCTAGGAACACAGCATAATGGCAGGGGTGTCTGGGTTCACACATTTAGATGCCCTTATGAAAATGAACCATGCTTTTACTACAGTAACCATGGTTTAACTGTGGTTTTTGTAGTAACACAGGTTACTAGGGGTTTTTTGGGTGGCCGCTAGAGCATTGCTGGATGGGTGTTAGAGCGCTCAGGGTTGTTGTTAACTTGTTGCTTTATGTTTCCTAGGGTGATGTGATTGCTAAGGCATTGCTGCATATCTAGGTGGCTGCTAGAGGGATTTGTTGTGTGATAGAGTATTCTGGGTGATTGCTAAGGAGTTTTGGAGGGTTGCTGGGCTTTGCTAGGTGGTTGCTAGAATGTGTTTGCTGGGGGTTTTTGTATAGTTGCTAGAGCATTGCTAGACGGTTGCTAGATTGTTCTGATTGGTTGCTAGGTTGGAGCAGTTCCTTTGTTATTCTGTGCTGCATCTGAAATCACGTACTTTCTGAGTAGGTACTACATTTGAACTTGAATTTATTTCGCGACCGTTAAAAAAGTATTTTCAGTATAGTTTGAATATGAGTAGTATGAATGAAATTCTGCCATGTTGTTACTGTCATGTGACTGACCAGCATCAGTTGCGTTACTTCACTACCATTCATAAATCCACTCCTGTGGCCTCATGGGATAGTCAAGTGTCCATTGAACACGCACTTCAGAATCTCAGCAGTTAGGTCATGTCGAGGACTTTTCGCCTACTGTTTTTACTGTACTACTCTTTAGGCGTACTATTTTTTGCATACTGTATAGTAGGGAAGTATTCGATTTCGTATGCAGCGCTGGTCTCTAGGGTTCCTTCTTCAGTGTAAGTTTGACTTTTTCATTCGTTTTGTCATCTTCCAGATAGAAATCATAAGTCTTAACAGCACACAAGTTATATGATTTGATGAATCATTTGAGCTTGTTGCTCAAACAGTGTGTGGTGAGTTATAGGTTGACGTGTAATAGGGTTACTAGGAGTTGTAAGTATAAACAATAATAATACTGATATTTGCTTTAGCCAGCACCACTCATAAAAATCCTTGGTACATGGCCATGTGGATCCCACAACACCAGCAAACTTCTGCCACACTAAAGTACATTTTTATTAGGTTTTACAGTCAATCAGTAGGGGATCGTTTTTGAGAAAACTCCATTACACTCTAAATACATCATCAAACAATGTTTACCCTCGACAGAAACAGTTACAGAGAGTGACAGAGAGGTGAGTGGAGAACACAGCTGCGTGCTAAACAAAGAGCGATGAGACTGTCTTTCCCTTGCTGTCAGGTTTTTAAAGCTGTGTTACTAGAAAACTCAACACAACAATGGGAATACAGAGTAAGAGATTTCTATGTATTTAGCAAAGCCTGTATTTAATCTAGTATTAAGAAGTAAGGCAATATATGCATACGTACACTACTGTTTTGGGACATGCATTAAATTGATCAAATAAAGACAATTATAAGATATTTCAAATTTCAAATAAATGCTGTTCTTTTAAACTTTCTATTCATCAAAAAATCCTAATAAAATGCACTGTCCTTTCCACAAACATATTAAGCAGAACAACGGTTTTCAACATTGATAATAATAATAAATGTTTCTTAGGCTCCAAATCAGCATATTGTGACACTGAAGACTGGAGTAATGATGCTGAAAATTCAGCTTTGCCATCATAGAAATAAATTCCTTTTAAAATATTATATAATAGAAAACACTTATTATATTAACATTTCACATACAATATTACTGTTTACTGTATTTTTGATCAAATAAATGCAGCCTTGGTGAGCATAAGAAACATTAAAAATCTTACTGACCCCAACTTTTGAATGGTAGTGTATATGTAAGACAAATATAACTACAAAAGTATTTGCCAACAAATAACATAAATACACCAATGTCAAAACATGAAACTACTGTATCAGATCATTTTAATATTATGATTTTCACGTCTGAAAAAGTTCTGGAAATTAATAAAATCTTCTAAAAATCATGACATATTTTTAGCTTCTGCATTTTCATGAATCATGCTCTCTCCTAGACAGTGTTGTAGTCGAGTCACCAACTGTCGAGTCCGAGTCGAGTCTCGAGTCCCAGTGTTCGAGTCCGAGTCCAAGTCCGAGTCACCAAAGAAGAGTCCGAGTCGAGTCCAAGTCGAGTCACCATTACCAGAGTTCGAGTCCAAGTCGAGTCTCGAGTCCCGTATTCGAGTCTGAGTCAAGTCTCGAGCTCCCAGTGCCTACATGTCTCCACTCTGGGACCTTCAAAGAACTGATAAAATGTATTAAAGAGGTTCTACATTAAACAGAAATGACAGAAACGTGCATTTTACAGGGCACTGTATTTTAAAAATAGTTAAACCGTAAAAATCAATACGATATGCCGAGAGAGAGAGACAGAAAGTGTGTGAGTGAGTGTGTGTGAGAGAGAGAGAGAGAGAGAGAGAGAGAGCGCGTGAGTGACCGAGTGATTTAGCGTGAATGCGTTTGTAGTATGTGTTCAAGTGAATGTGTGTGTGTGACGGCACGCGACTGGTCAGAAAGCAACGTGTAACGTTAGTCTGTCATGTTTCTTGTCCACGACACCACAGGATTTTAGGAGTCAAAATTGCGTCATCCATCTGACACGGTGACTATATCGCAACAGACAAAAAAAATAATGTAATCTGAACCAGACGTTAGACATCATCGACGTCTGATGCCAAATTGTCAAACATCGCCCAACCCTAGCTTCTTCTGTTTATTATAATATATGCATTAGTCAATAATAGTTTTTTTAAAAGCTAACGTTAGCCAATGGAAAGCATTTTACTTACTTTTCTGGGTGCATCCGTGACAGGTGTCTGTTAAAGTTTGAAGTTGTCCCATTCTTTTCCTCAATTGTGCGATTACACACACAACATTTAGCGCTGCTCTTTCCAGCATTAGATGCAAAATTTGTGTAGGCGAATTTCACGATCCGGGGCACATCTTTCTGCATTTTCCAAATTTGAACATTTAGCCCGTGAATCATGCACGAGCCGAGCGTAAAGTGACTGACGTCAGTGAGTGTGTTGTCAAGAGAGCGAGCGGTAGCAGTGTCTGTGAGGGAAAAAATAGATCCCGGCCGGTCTTGGGCATGAAACCTTATATAATATTATATATAAACTTATATAATTTTTTATAACATATTTATTAAAAAACAACGTAATGAATGCTCAAGTCCGATTTTATTGTTTTATTTTATTGTTCCTCGAGTCCGAGTCCAAGTACGAGTCATCAGTCCGCGAGTCCAAGTCGAGTCACGAGTCCAGAGAATGGAGTCTCGAGTCGGACTCGAGTCCAAAGAATAGTGACTCGAGTCGGACTCGAGTCCGAGTCCAGGACTCGAGTACTCCATCACTGCTCCTAGAATATTTAATCGGTGTGTTACGAGGTGAAGAGTTAGGGGCCGTTCACACAGAACGCGTCTTTGCGTCTAAAAACGCGAGACGCGGCGCTCAGGAGTGGTTTTAAAAAAAAGCGCAGCGTAGAACGCGAGTGTCTCGAGACGCGCTTTTGAGATGTGATGCAATAACGACAACAACGGAAATAATAAAAATAGGTAAACAGCAGAATTGACAGATACAAGTTTTGACATGGAAAAAAGAAAATGAGATAATAATGAGCGCCTCCTCCGCCATGTTGCCGTCATATAAAACAGTTGTCATGCCAACTTGCTACTGTAAACAGAAGCTTGCAACGTTCGCCCCGCCTCCGAGTTTTTCTGATTGGTCCACTGTTTTGGAACTGACATTGGTGAGCGGCGCTGCATGTAAAAGTTGAATTCTTTTAACTTGACACGGCGTCTTAAAAACGCGGCGCTCATGTGAGAGGCGCTGCAAAAGACGCGAGACGCGAGCGTAACGGTCATGCACGTCCGTCAAGCGTGTGTTTACATAGAAAAACAATGGGAAAGTAGCGCAATGGAATAGAAAAACGCGTTCTGTGTGAACGGCCCCTTAAAATGTAGCATGTTGTTTATCATGTCTGACCAATTGGAGACAACAACATGCTGCTAGCAAAATCAAACCAGTGCAATTTTCAGAATGAAAGGTTGAGTGTTTGGGTATGGAAATTTGGTTTTAAGTCATGAACAAAGTCAGGGAAATTCATTGATCAAAAAGAGTCAGTACCCTGGGAGATGTTAACTGAAATGGCTTACTTTCCTGGTCTGTGTTGTTTTTTTGACTCATTTTGTGAGTCAACACACCTGTAAACAATCAAATCCAGTGCATAGACAGTGTTTGTACTGTTCTATTAGTTACACATCAGACCAACTCCCAGATACTGCTGATTAATAGGCCAGTTACGTAAATACAGTCCACAAATTTGTAAGGTGATACATCCAAACAGTACGTGGGGAGAGGGATGGGGAGATGCAGTTCGGTCACATGACAGTCAATATGAGGCAATATGACCAATGTTAAACAAATGGTAGAGCTTTTGTGCTTAAGGAGAAACATAGAGTCCAAAATGAGATGAATCATACAAACACTGTGTGTTTGTACTGTAAGGGATCGACTTACCTTGTATGTCTTAAAGAAAATTCCAAGGTTAGACAAGTTAAGCTCAGTCAACAGCATTTGTGGCATAATGTTGATTACTATACAAAAATGTACGCTGCATCCACGCCATGTCGTAATTATGTGATTTCGAGATGACAACACGTGATGTTCTACTCTGTGACAATGGCAACGTTGTCAACACCCAAATGAATATGCAGCGGTCAGGTGGTACAGTGGTCACGTGGTACAAAGTCAGAGCTCTCCAAAAAGTTGTAATTAAGAGTTCAATCAATGTGGACGTGAATGCTTTTCACAAGTTTTTTTTTTTTTTTTAAGTGGAAATCTGGATTTCAGTGATAAATACTCACTGTTTCATTAATATAACCACAAGAAAGTGTGTTGATTTTAGTGTAAAAAATGGACCGTTGCAATTGTACAACTTCATTGAACAGCTTTACAGCTCAAATAAGGCAAACTTTAACAGAAGAATTAATGTAAATGCTTTTATAAAATTGTAAATTTCACATTTCTGCATTTAAATCCTCCAAAAAATGTCCATATCTAATTCCACTAAGTGCTGCAACTTAACCTTGATTTCTCTCTCTCTCTCTCTTTTTCTAAAGCTGCATGAAACAGAAGTTTTAATTATCTTTTTTTCCCTATATTGTGATGTATATCTGATTGAAATGGCTTCTGGAACAAGAAAGAATGTGGGGCGGGCTTGATTTTGTCCATGGGGAATTGATTGGGTGGTTGTGGCTTGCTATTGCTGAGATCTCATGTGAGTGACAGGTTGTCCCGCCCTCGTGCCAGTAAACACACCATCAGAGATGAGATGTCACTGCAAGAGATGGGGGAAGTTATTTTGATTAAAGATTATGAGAACATGTGAATTAAAGTAAAAAATGATGTACTCAGTATTGTTGTCAAAAGTACCGACTTCGATACCAAGTTGTTGCTTTAATGCTGTTGAGCGGATTCCTAAACACCTCTGATTGGCCATTGTGTTCAAGCACTCAACATATATGTCTGTGATTGGCTACAATGATCAACGCACGGGAGCGTTTGAAAGCACACAGAAGTGTTTGAATTTGAAAGCGGGAGTGTTTAAAAGCAGGCGCCTAACATTGGACCGGTCTGCTGATAGACGCCTGCTTTCAAACGCTCCCGTGTGTATCTGTGTAAGCGCTCGGTGAAGAGCGTCAATGATGTCTATTTACAACATGTTTTTGGATCATTGTAGCCAATCAAAGACATATATGTTGAGCGCGTGAACACAATGGCCAATCAGAGGTGTTTACGAATCTGCTTAAAGGAACACTCCACTTTTTTCTGTAGTTACATCGTGTACTAAGACTGATGGAAAATGAAAAGTTGTCATTTTCTAGGCCAATATGGCTAGGAACTATACTCTCATTCTGGCGTAATAATCAAGAAACTTTGCTGCCGTACCATGGGCAGGCGCAATGATATTACGCAGCGGCTGTGACCCCCTGCTTTGCCCCGTGCCTTGCAACCATGGAGATATTTGTGAGAGATGCTGCGTAATATCATTGCGCCTGCTGCACGCATGGTACGGCAGCAAAGTTCCTTGATTGTTACACCGGAATGAGAGTATAGTTCCTAGCCATATCGGCCTAGAAAATCGCAACTTTTCATTTTCCGTCGGTCTTAGTACATGATGTAACTACAGAAGAGTCGAGTTTTAAATAGGAAAAATATTGAAACTCTCTTGTCATTTTTGAGCGAGATGCTAATGGTCTAATCAGATTCAATGAACTATGCTAAGCTATGCTAAAAGTGGTACCGCCAGACCCGGAGATCGGCTGAATGGATTTGAAAACTGTAAAACTCAACTGTTTAACTCTAGGGGAGTTGGAAAATGAGCCTATTTTCAAAAAAAGTGGAGTGTTCCTTTAACAGTGCTCAAATTTCACTATCGACTTGGTATCAACATTGGTAGTTTTGACAACACCGGTACACAGGTAAATCTTTTATAAAAAATACTGCAATATTTCATGAAAAAATAAGAATTGTTCATTTTAATTTCTTGGTGACTTTAAAAGAAAAAGATGGATGGGTTTAAATTGCCTTTTGAGGTAATGAACATTATACTACAAATGCTGCTGATTGACTTTAATATTTTTGATACTGGAATATTCCTTTAAATCTTGACTCATGTATCAGAATGGTAAGGATGGAGAACATTGGCAGAGTGGTAACTACAGATGGACCTCACAGTTGAGTTATCCACCTGCTCAACTACAGAGGCCAATTCCCCTCATTGTGTGGTTGAAATCAGCCGGATTGGTCTTTTTATTGTCAGTTTACTGGAAACAATGAGATAGTTTGTTTTATAATAAAGAAATTTGCTTTGGCTGCACCGAGAAGTTGTATGAAATTATCTGACTAAAAAACGTGAGCCTTTTTATGAGTAAGAAATTTGTTCAAATTTCATATGGGAAAGATTATTGCATTATGGATAATTTGAATAAAATTGAAATGATTGACATTACAGGCATGATTCCTCATGGTTCTCGAATATCCAGTTGATTTTGGTGCACCAGTAAATCTAATGGACCTGATGTATCCAGCGCCCAGTGAGAGTGTATCTTGGCACGAGTTTCTGGCCCAGAGATGATTTTCTAATCAACTATAAAGATCAACACACACACGCACACACTTGTATATGTGGTTTATGGGGACTCTCCATATACGTAATGGTTTTATACAGTACAAACTGTATATTCTATCCCCCTACACTACCCCTACCCCAAAACTTACCCATCACAGAAAACTGTCTGCATTTTTGGAATTTAAAAAAAACACACCATTTAGTATGTTTTTTAAACCTTTTGATTTATGAGGACACAGGAAGTGTCCTCATAAACTATGTTTATGTTATTATACACATTTGTGTCCTCATAAACCATGTATACAAGAACACACACACACACACACAGAGAAAGAAAGAGAGAGAGAGAGACTTGCCAGCAGCTGATTCATGCACTGTTTGTGCTGAAATCCATTAAAGTAAGACTCCCGTCTTGAAAAGTCCACAAGGGATGAAATATGGGCTGGATCTGAGTTTGGTCAAGCAGCAAAGAACATCTCTTGCTTAGTTTTACTGACCTTGCTGTTTACAACATATATTTAGCATATATTTTAAATACATTTTGGCCAGAAAAAAAAAATTGCCATAGGGGTATGCTTTACATTACTATTTATACAATTTTTTCCCTCAAATCCTAATTATTGTCCTCTCCTGTGGTTAGTGAAAGGTATAGAAGTGTAAATTTCAATTAGACATGATGTCTAATCAGTGTACTGTAATTAACCAAGACACAAGTTTTACGCTAGTCTCGATCACTGCACAAATCTGTGATGACGTACACATCTGGATTGTGTCCAACTAAAATTAGTTGGGCAATTACACTGACACTTATTGCATTTCAAGTCATAAACCTCATCATGATGATTATAGTTAGTAAGAGAGATGGCAAACATCTGAACTAGCTCTGCCAGCTACCTGCTCAAACCACACATACATGGGCCTGTGCCAAGAATAACGCACCACAGTGCCAAAAGAAAAATAACACTCTTTACCGGCCCGGTAGAGCGGGACCACCCCAGTCAAAAGGTTCCTGTCAACTCAATTACCCAGATGAGGAAACTTCTATAAGCCTTCCAGGGGTAAAATGTGCTTTTAAAGTATTCAGTTGATGTTTAATATGTCATATAATATTTGACATTTAATATCCCCATGATATTTAAAAAGATCATCCAAAAAAAAGGAAGCAAAAAGGACGATAATTTGCGGCTGATTAAATAAACAAGAAGTAAAATTCAATAGTAAGCAGTTTTGATATTGCTTATGCAATTTGCACTTTCAGAATTCACCACAACATATCACAAGGCATATGTTCACATTGGTAATTGTAATTTATTTGCCATTCCTTTGTAATATTTCTGTTCTAATTTCCTATGAGTCTATAAAAATATTACATAAAGTCACAGCTAAAATGAATGGAAGAGCTTCACACTTTTTTTAAAGGGTTTTTTAAAGCTGGGAGTTGATGACAGACATATTTTGGCACATTTCACTTGCATATCATGAGATACATATTATAAAATGTGTATAGTTAGCATGTAATTGTACCAACCGAGATAACTAAGCGCTTAAGTAAAGTAAATTGTATTGTCTGTATATGTACACTGTAAAAAAGAATAGTTGGTTTAACTTAAAAAAGTAAGTTACCTGGTTGCCTTAAAATTTTAGAGTTAATACAATGAAGGCGATTGGTTTAATAAACAAAAACTCAAAATATTATGTTATCTGAACCACATTAATTATCTAAGTTGATTTGACAAAAGAAAAAAATGTTGATAACAAAGCATGAAAATATTTTTTTACAGTGTAGACATTATTGACAAAGAGTAAAGATTGTGTGTATGTGTTATTATTATTTTCCATTGCTGTGTAATATTTTATTTTTCTTAATGTATGCATATTAACATAAACAACACTGAACAATATTTTACACGTATTACATTCTGCAAAAATAGTGAATTATTATACAAACCACTGGAGTATAAAAACCGAATCAACTTCACTTATCATCAATATCATATATAATAATATTATTATTACATATGCCTACTTTAATAGCCTTTATTTTATTATTAGGACTTTCACTACATATTTTATTAAAGGGATAGTTGACCCAAAAATGAAAATTTGATGTTTATCTGCTTACCCCCAGGGCATCCGATATGTAGGTGACTTTGTTTCTTCAGTAGAACACAAATGATGAATTTAAACTCCAACCGTTGCCGTCTGTCAGCCGTATAATGCATGTCAATGGGAACTTTGTCTATAAGAGTAAAAAAAACATGCACAGACAAATCCAAATTAAACCCTGCGGCTCGTGACGACACATTGATGTCCTAAGACACGAAACGATCGGTTTGTGCGAGAATCCGAATGGTATTTATATTATTTTTTACCTCTAAAACACCACTATGTCCAACTGCCTTGCGCACGGTGTGTACGCGCTCTGGTGTAGTTTAAAGGATTAGTTCACTTTCAAATAAAATTTTCCTGATAATTTACTCACCCCCATGTCATCCAAAAAACACAAATGATCTCTTTGCACGTGCTTCCGCTTTCCGTATTCTTCAAAAAGCTTACGCTGTATGTCCTACGCCTTCCCTATTCAACTTACGGAACGAACGCAGCACCAGTTCCGTTTTTTACGTAAGTAGAATAGGGAAGGCATAGGACAAACAGCGTAAGCTTTTTGAAGAATACGAAAGTGCGGTTTTGGCGGAACCAATTGGAAGGCGGTCATTTGTTTATATAAAGCATATACATTTACATTTTTTTCGAAAATGACAGATCGTTTTGCTAGATAAGACCCTTATTCCTCATCTGGTATCGTTTAAAGCCCTTTGAAGCTGCACTGAAACTGTAATTTTGACATTCAACCGTCTGGAGGCCATTGAAGTCCACTATAAGGAAAATAATCCTGAAATGTTTTCATCAAAAACCTTCATTTCTTTTCGACTGAAGAAAGAAAGACCTGAACATCTTGAATGACATGGGGGTGAATTATCAGGAAAATTTTATTTGGAAGTGGACTAATCCTTTAAACTACACAGAGCGCATACACACCTTGCACCGGATGCCGTGCGCAAGGCAGTTGGACATAGTGGTGTATTAGAGGTAAAAAATGATATAAATACTGTTCAGTTCTCACACAAACCAATCGTTTCCTGTCTTAGGACATCTATGTGTCATCACGAGCCGCAGGGTTTAATTTGGATTTGTCTGTGCATGTTTTTTTTACTCTTACACATTGTGTTCCCATTGACACGCATTATACGACTGACAGACGGCAACAGTTGGAGTTAAAAATCATCATTTGTGTTCTACTGAAGAAACAAAGTCTCCTACATCTTGGATGTCCTGGGGGTAAGCAGATAAACATCAAATTTTCATTTTTGGGTGAACTATCCCTTTAAATTCTTGCTTTTGTGCTTTTATGTTAATTGCATTTTTATTTTATTATAATTATGTTATTATGATTATGCAATAATATCTTCTTTCCCCGTGTTCTGTGTCAAGTGTAAACATCTTTGCATGCACTGTGGACAACTGCTGTGCATTTTTTTCCTTCACTGCCCATAAAGATGACGTTATGCTGCAGATCCGGGGCTGACGTCGCTTGCTCTCGCGATATCTCGGCGTAACCAGGTTTTTGAGCCTAACCCCCCCTCCCCTCCAGAGCCGTCCCCTCCCACGCCCCAGCGCGCTGTGTTGGGATAGTGGCAGTATAAAGTATATCTTCCATCCGAGACAGATAAGAAGCGCCAGGCTAGAGGGGATGAAGATGGCGGACGCCAAGCAGAAAAGGAACGAACAGTTGAAGCGCTGGATAGGCTCGGAAACGGATCTTGAGCCGCCCATCCTGAAGAAGAAGAAGACGAAGGTGAAGTTCGACGATGGCGCCGTGTTTCTGGCCGCCTGCTCGAGCGGCGATACGGAGGAGGTGCTGCGAATGCTCGACCGCGGCGCGGACATCAACTACGCCAATGTAGACGGACTCACCGCTCTGCACCAGGTAAGAGCGGCTCAAATGCGGCTGTTGTGCACAGATCCGTGAATGAGGACGGCTTGCTTTCTGTCTGTGTTTACTCAGCCCAACACCACCACCACCATCATCATCATCATCATCACGGTCTTCTTCGGGCCGTTTTGCGGAACCACGTAGCCGCTGAAGCTAATTGGTCTGTGATCAAAACAGATATTTGTTTTTACGTGCACTGGGCTGGATAGATGATCCCGGAATAATCGTATTTGTGTGTAAATGAGTGTGTGAAGGCAGGAAGAGGACTGTCTGAGTGATTGTCGGGTGTGTGTATGTGTTAGCTGCTGGTTAGCCTGTTAGCTAGCCGCTCAGCTCATAGATCAGTGCCAGTAGAGATCTACAGCACAAGAACACTTGAATCTATTTATAAAGGCGTCGGATGAATGTGCACGGGGTTCATTCTGTATAGATGTACTGATCCGACTCGTAAATGTGTTTTGATACGCTAGTCACCATTGAAATAACGCTGCGAAAGTGCTTAGCAACCAGTTAGCACGGCTGTATATTTGGAAAGAGGCTTCCCTGTTGACACGTATGTTGCGTTACAGATTACTGAGCGAAATTGTGGCATTTATGGAGAAAGACTGTCTGCAATATGATTTATGTGCGGGAGGTTGAATGGTTTAAAATACGACGCAAAAACCGCAGTTTAAAACGAATAATTCGCTCAGAAAATAAAATGTTGGGGTAATTTACTCACTCTCATGTTCTTTCAGACCCATATGACTTTCTTTCTTGTGTTAAACTTACAAAAGATGATGTTTGGGAGAATGACAGCTCCAGTCACCGTTCACATTCATTGCAGCTTTTATCGTTCAATGAACATGAGGGGCGACTTGAGCTGTCGGTTCTTAAAATTATTATTATTATTAACATTTAGATTTGCGTTCCACATACCAACGATAGTTTCGAAACATGATAAAATTGAATAAATAATGACATAAGTTTTCATTATTTTTTTTTAGTGAACTGCCCCTTTAAGATAGTAGTTTACTTGGCTTGACTGTAAACATCCGTGAAAGTAGTTTAGTTTTTCCATTTAGAACTGTTTAAGGCGCTAATGATTTTTTTCTAAAATATTATGTGGCTACACTTACAAGCAACTGTACTTTCTCAGTTTACCAATAATAATTGTCTAGGAATGTAAGAAAATAAGAATAATACAAAGACTTTTTAAGCCAGATTAAACCTATTTTCCTGTTACGGTTCAAATATTGTTTTGATTTCTTCTTACTTAACCAGCATTTTTGGACACATGGACATAATCATCATGTTCACAGTCAGATGTTAGGGGTAAAACATTGCAAAGCAGTCCTGATAATTCAAAAGTCAAAGTAGCTGAGTTTTTATGTCGACTTAAAGGGTTAGTTCACCCAAAAATGTAAATTCTGTCATTTATTACTCACCCTCCACACCCGTAAGACCTTCGTTCATCTTCGGAACGCAAATTGAGATATATTTGTTGAAATCCGATAGCTCCGTGAGGCCTGCATAGCCAGCAATGACATTTCCTCTCTCAAGATCCATTAATGTACTAAAAACATATTTAAATCTGTTCATGTGAGTACAGTGGTTCAATATTAATATTATAAAGGGACAAGAATATTTTTGGTGCGCCAAAAAAAAACAAAATAATGACTTATTTAGTGATGGCCGATTTCAAAACACTGCTTCAGGAAGCATTGGATCATAAATGAATCAGTGTGTCGAATCCGCAGTTCGAAGCGTCAAAGTCACGTGATTTCAGCCGTTGGCAGTTTGACACGCAATCCGAATCATGATTTGACACGCTGATTCATTTATGCTCCGAAGCTTCCTGAAGCAGTGTTTTGAAATTGGCCATCACTAAATAAGTCGTTATTCTGCTTTTTTTGGCCCACCAAAAATATTCTTGTCCCTGTCTTATGGGTGTAAAACGGCACGAGGGTGAGTAATAAATGACAGAATTTTCATTTTTGGGTGAACTAACCCTTTAAGGTTCTAGGTGTCACATAAATAAGTTTTTACGTCTCTAAAAAGTCACATTATGAGCAGGAAAAGGTGGCATTTGACACTGTAAACCATAATATCTATAGCCCTGCAATGAGTCTTCTGGGTTTGATGTGGCTGTAAGTGACTGCAGGAGGTTGTCTGTACAGGCTCATGCGTTTAAAAGCACTTGCCTTTTTTTGGGCCGGTGTTCAGACAGGGTGAGGAAAGAATTTGGATGCAGCTCTTGAGACCTAACCATGACTGAGTGGAGAGGCTCCTTCCTCTATTGGGACTGCTGTGTGTGTTTATGTATGTAGACGTGTGAGGTAGCGGAGAATTCTAGCATGTGACCAGCAGGCAGTGAGTTCATAGTGAATGGTATTTGTTTTTAAACACACTGATCGCTATTAAAGACGCACATGTTTAGTTGTGCCAGAGGCATTTCATATATAAGTGATGTACATCTTCTGCTAGCTTGTTAAAATTTACTTGGTTTGACAATTGCATCAGTATAATCGAATAAGCTTTGGAGGATGCCTTATAAAAATGCATAACTTTTAAAATAGAAGAGAGAGTGCTTTCCATATTTTGTGTTGGATGTCAAATTTTGTGTCTATTGCAGCAAATTCACCTGTTGCAACTCTATACAATTTTTTTGTTGTTGTTTCCATGCGTTTGACTGGTAAAGTGCACTTTGTTTAGTATTTACACAATTGTCAATTCTTCTATTCATCCTATGTTATATGACATATTTTTGCACCATTCAGTTTCAGATTATGAGGAAGAAAATAGATTCAAGAACTGGGTCTAAACGGTCCTGAACCTGTAGAAATCGGTGCATTACACGTTACTAGGGGTGTAAGGATACATCATGGATAGGTGCAATACATATAATATATGTATATAGATATACTTATGATACTGTCATCACATTTGGTAAGTTTTAACAATTTAATTTGCAAAATTGGAGTACAGCAGGAGTACCAAATTTTGATGTGTATTGTCAATGGGAATACTGGATTTGCACATTTTAGAAAGTTTGCACATTTTATGTGAACTACTGGTTGTGT
The DNA here is from genome assembly GCA_036281575.1 of Ancherythroculter nigrocauda. Lineage (NCBI taxonomy): Eukaryota > Metazoa > Chordata > Actinopteri > Cypriniformes > Xenocyprididae > Ancherythroculter > Ancherythroculter nigrocauda. Next base: position 18,262,049 of record VTFQ01000011.1, on the reverse strand, counting down.
AAAATAGCCTCATAGTGTTGTAATTTCAATCATAATCCCCTCAATTTAATCAAATCGCATGTTGAATTAATGGCAAATATCGTATCGCTGACTAAGAGAATCAATTTAGCTAGTACAGAATGATTAATTTACACTTTTATTAAGCACTGCAGGCCTCTTTATTGAATGATTCCCTTTTATTTATGTAACTTTAAACTTGAACTGAAAGGCGTAGTTTGTGCATACATTTTTAAAAACAAAATTTACTTTAAGAAGTTTTTTAATTGGATTGGTGATGATTCTCTTTAGCATGCATTGTGGAGTATTTCACTTGATTTCAGCGAGGAACAAATGTATATTGACTTTTTTTAAAACCAAGTTCATTTTTTAACCAGTAAAGGAGTTTTTTTTTTTGATGCACAAAGTTGTTTTTGTCTATTAAAGCAAAAATCTCATATTTAAACCTATGAGAATGCAGATGCCGTTGTAAATAATAGTGAGAAATCACTTTTTAAAACTGTTGTTCCATTATTACCCCTTAGCAGATTTTGACTCGTATAAAGATTTTGAGTGTCATGTGGTGTTTAAGTTCATCAATATGACATCAAAAGTTAGTTCAGTCAGTGTTTTGGTCGCCCTGGGCTCTCCCAGCATAACTCTGTCACCAGCAGGAAATGGACAGCTGCGAAGCAACGTAGAGTAGTTTGCTCATGGCAGTGTTTTGACTGAGCTACAATTAGGTTTTATTGTTTTTACTCATGATGTATTGACTGCTAGTTTTCACACGAATTGCAGAACTTGATGTTGTGTTGAAGATTAAGTGGGTCTGACTCATTCCAGTCAGTCCAGTGAAGGTAGCACAGGGACCCGATTGGGATCGTGCGATTCGTCCCTGACCCACTCCGTGCTGCCTGCGATAGGTAGTGACCTCACTTTCAGTGCACTGCTGTTTATCCATGGAGGGACATGGTGTGCTGGTTCCAGTGACTTTTGTAGCAGTATTGCTGAGGTTATAAATATCACGTGCAGTCTGGCCTGCAGGCGAGTGCAAGAGCACTAACTTTAGCACCCAGTCAACCCACATTCTGCACTGTTCAAGCTCATAGTTAAGAAACCTGGCACAGGCTGTTCTTAGCTTGCATGTTGCGCGGATTGATGTTTTGAATCAAAAGTCATCCGTTTTATGTGGCATAGTGGGTAGTGCATGACATGTTCTCATGGCACTCAAGGAGTCATGTTTGAATCTAACTTGCATCATGTTGTGATCTCTATTTTTTTGGGGGCACAATTTCATGTGCCTCTTAACTTTTGTGTGTTACAATGCAGAAAATGCTTTAAGAAGTAATAGAAATGATCCATAAATGAATCTGGCAAAGCTTGCCGTAGTCAAAATTACCAACCGCGAATCTGCGATACCAAGTCGGTACTGAAATTTTAAAAATGTGACGCTTTGAGTGCTGTTGAGCGGATTTGTAATCACCTGATTGGCCATTGTGTTCACACACTCATCAGATATGTCTGTGATTGGCTACAATGATCAACACTTCAAAAATCCGCTGAACGGCACTCAAAGCTTCACATTTTTAAAATTTCAGTACCAACTTGGTATCGCGGAAAGTACTTTTGACAACTCTAGCCTGCCGAGAACATGTCCATGTCTATATTTCCACTAAGTAATTTCCTCTTTTTTTTAAAATAATTTTCTCAAAGAAAATTAAGGCTTTTTTAACAGCCTTTGCATTGACAATTTTTGAAAATTTATATTGTAAAAAATTGTATACATTTTCTTCATGCAAAATGACAAAATGCAAAATTAAATATAGCTCATAAAAATATTCTTAAATTATTTATAACAGTTGCATTTAGATTATTTTCATAATTTTTTATATTAACAACCTGTATTAAAACAAATTAATTTTGCATAAAAATTAAGGCTATATTTACAACCTTTTTACAACATTATAACCATAGTATAATTTAATTTAAAAAAATAAAGTTATTTACAAAGTAAACAAGGATTTATACATCATTGCAGTGTTTACTTTAATTTATTCTGATTTAATAAAAATGCTAAAAGGGTCCATTTATCAATCTGGACATATGGTGCATCATGTATATAATCATTCCAGTTAACCAGTTCAAGAAAATGGTTGAATTTATCTAGCAGCTCAACAACTTTGTGGAGGCGGTATGCAAATAGAGGCGAGAAGCAGCAGATTACGCCCGAGGCCTAAAGCGTTGGTGTCTGCAATGCTGTTCCTAAATGTTTTCCAAGGATGTGTGTTTCATAACTGTAATATCTTTCAAGTCTACGGTTTACGTACTCGTAATCTTAAAGTCTGTTCGACCTGGTACGGAAGCGTAGTCTCTGGCGGCAGCCTTTTAGTACGAGACGTGTCATTTACAGCATTGGTGGAATTGTCTGCAGTGCTGTCATCGGTAAGGTCAGGGTTTCAGTAAGAAGGTAGCTGAAGATATGCAGTTGTGTGTCGGGTGGGAAGGGTTGTGGCTGTGTCGTCCTTTGCTTGCATTCCTACCGTGTCTCTCATTGGAAGGACCCAGAATTCCTCAGCTGTCACTTACACCCTAGCCAAAATGTTCTCCACCTCCACAGTCACACCGTTTTACTCCTCTCTTCAGTGTCACAAACAGAAGCACATGATGAGGTGTAATTAAAGTGCTCATTAGTGAAAAGAACAAACTGTTCATTTCTTTTTTAATCTGTCATTTTGTGACAGATGTGCCGCACTGTATCTTGCTGCATGAGCATTTTTCAGTGTTCAACAAAACTTGTGAAGAGATGATGCATAAAGATGGTATGATAACTTGTGAGCTGATGTAACAGCATCCAGGAAGGAAATGGCGCTACTTCAAATGAAATTTAACATCTTGGACTGTGTTTTAGTTTTTTTGTCATCGTGTTCACCCAAAAATGGAAATTTTGTCGATTACTCACCTTCATGTAGTACCAAACCTGTATGACTTTTGTTCTGTGCAACACCAAAGTAGAAATTTGTACAAATTTAAAAAGGAAATTTGTTTAAAACAAAAATAACTGTATCATGATGTATATCGTTATCGTGATATAAGATTTTGGTCATATCGCCCACACATTCATACTGTATAAAACATACTTTTTTTATGGTCACAAAGTATGTTCCTTATCAAATGTAGAAGCTACTCAGACAGTATGTGATTCAGACACACATTTGAAATATAGCACAGGAGTCATTTGGACAACTTTGATTCCTGTCATCCTTTTTGAAGGTTCAGAAAGAGTTAATCAGAATTTCCCTTTTTTGCATTCAGGTTTGTAACAAAAGGGGTAGTAAATAATGACACAATTTTCTTGTTCGGGCGAACTATTCAATCATCGTTCATAGTGCTGCAATGTGATTATCTCAGCATGCATTGTGAATCCTGAGATTCCCAGCTGTGTCTTGAGCCGCCCATTTGGAATGTCAGAGCTGATATCTGGTGTAGATACTCAAAGAAACACTCCTCAGGATTATTTGTGTTGTTTTTGAACCTTTGTTCATGAGAGGTCTTGCTATTTTTCTTTACATTGTGAGTCAGCCCAGTCATTCTGGGGTAGATGTAATCGACGTGAGTGATTCAAAACAACAATCAAACCATGTACTGAAGAAAACTGTGTTGTGGCTCTTCTGTCTTTTTGGAGATTTGGCATAATCAAATTTGCTAGCTTTGTCAAGTTTTATTATGCCTAGGTAAACCTTTTTTTCTCCAGAGCCCCATGAGGTGACACACATTTGGAATATTCTTCATATAAAACAACTACAAGTGGTTAATTTTGGATCTTTGCTGTCAGCTCCAAAGGATATACTCCAATACAAATGCATTTAAAACCCTGAAAACCATGATATAAAAGAAAGATTTAACGGGGAGCGTTGTGGGATACTACGTATCACCTGATTTAAGCAGGAGATGGTTTGTATCAGGGCCTGAAATCTAAAACCAGGTCAAGGTAATTTGGACTTAAATGAACCTTAAATTAGCCTGCGTTCCCGGGAAACGAGGAGATGTGATTCTGTGTTCATTGCTCATTCACTAAAAGGACTTAAGGGCTCAGCTCTTACAGAAAGTTGCAATGTCAACCATAATTTTTGCTAGAATACTAGGGCTGCACTATATAGCAAAATAAATTTGGTATTGCAATATGGCTTGGTGCGATTTATCTAATTGACCCTTCGCCTGGAGTTTGATTGACAAGCGATCTAACCAGTCAGAATGCCGAATCCGCCATTTTGTCCGCCAAAGCAGTCAGGAGTTATAAGATTAACCTCGGTGGAGTTAAACTTGAAAAATTGTGTATATTGACATCTTTCTGCGTTTGAAACAACATTGATTCTCATGTTCATTCATGTTTATTTGATGCTATAAATGGACTCGTAGGAAGAGATGATCGGTTTACGAGCCTCTTGAGCTGAGGTGTTACAGCAATATGTCACGACCATGGTCACAACACATTAAAGAGCAACAAAATGGTTTTTATTGTTTGAATTTCTTAAAAAACTACACGGTTTGAAAGCTGGGACTTTGTTTTAATATCATAAGTAACCTGCTTTGTCTTGTCTGTGTTGTCTGTATCCTCTTTGCTCTGCAATGTATTTTTCACTGCGTGTGGCGTGACAGCACCACGGCTTGTCAGACAAAGCAACAGTAACTAAGGGGGGCGGGTCTTTGCGAAAGGTCAATTGAGCAGGTTTCATAATCATTTTTATTAAATGAATATATGCTCTTCTGGTTGTCTGTTTATTTACATTTATTATACAATACAATAGTATAATTGCAATACATTTCTTATTTTAATATTTTGATTTAATAATAACCACAATAAAATAATTATTTTGAATAATTATGTGGCCGATTATAAAAATCAAAGTGGAAAAAAAAAAAAAACTGTTCACTTTAGGGTTAATGAAAGAGGTTTGAGTTGGTTCTTGTAAAGAGTCAGTAAACCCAAACACCTAGATTTAAAAAAAAAAATCCTAAATCATTTACCACCAGCAAAATTGTTCCAATCATTCTGGAATTATTTATTTATTTATTTTTTTTTTTTTAACCCTTATGCGGTCTTCGTTTGGGAAGTACACTCAGGGTCTTCGGGGTCTCCACAGACCCCAGGCAACAAAATGCAATTTTGTAACAAAATACTTGTTTTTTTTAAAAACATTTAATTTTACTCTGTTTATTAATGTTTTTACTCCATGTTTGTACAGTTTTTGGAGGATTTATCATATTTTTTACATTTTATATAAATAAATTAAAAAATATTTTTTTTTAAATAGGTTTTTATACAAAAACAGCTTTTTATGTAAAATTCACTTTATAAAAGACCCACATTTCTAAATTTAATTCATGGGGATAACATGGATAATTTGACATGGTTTAGTGTAAGATTTTTGCCCATCTTTTGGAAAATGCAGTTTTAAAAGTAAAAAAACTATCATTTTTACCAGTAGATGGCTGCAGAGCTCCACTATATGCTATGTGCTATCTGACTGACTGAAAGACATCTTTTCATAAGTTTTTTTCAGTTGGATTCATATCTAAATATTATGAAATCACAATTATAACAATAAAGGGTACTTTTTGTCAAAGTTTAGCATTTTTTGTAATGAAAAAAAATAGTTTTTCAATATTGTTACATTATGATGAGACTCCACTGTGAAAATGGACAAAATTCATCCTCAAAATCAACATTTTGGAAAAATTAATTTTTTTCAGTACAAAAAATGCTAAACTTTGACAAAAAGTATTTTTTATTGTTATAATTGTGATTTCATAACATTTAGATATGAATCCAACAAAAAAAAACTTATGAAAAGATGTCTTTCAGTCAGTCAAATAGCACATAACAAATAGTGGAGCTCTGCAGCCATCTACTGGTAAAAGTGATTTTTTTTTACTTTTAAAACTGCATTTTTCAAAAGATGGGCAAAAATCTTACACTAAACCATGTCAAATTATCCATGTTATCCCCATGAATGAAAGTTAGAAATGTGGGTCTTTTATAAAGGGAATTTTACATAAAAAGCTGTTTTTGTAAAAATATTAATTTATTTATTTATTTATATAAATTTAAAAGATACGAGAAATCCTCCAAAAACTGCACAAATATGAAGTAAAAACATTAATAAACAGAGTAAAATTACATTTGTTTTTTAAAAAGCAGTTATTTTATAACAAAATTAAATTTTATTGCCTGGGGTCTGTGGAGACCCCGAAGACCCTGAGTGTGACCCTTTTTTTTACACTAACATAAAAACAAGATATCACTCCGATTTTTTTTTTCTTTGTAGATCTAGAAAGTGTTAACAACGGTACAAAGTTTCATGTCATTTGGACAAAGAGAATATTTTTTTTTATTTGAGCAAACGTCGTTTGGGGTCTGTGCAGACCCCAAAGACCCTAACGTATACATTTTTTCTTATAGGAATATATATGGCAGAAAAATAAATCACACATTGTAAGTTCTGCAGAATACCATATTTACCACAGTAAAACCATAATAACTGAAAAAAATGAATATTTAATATCTCTTTCAAACAGCATAAGAAGCTCTCAGAACCTTTGTCATTTTAAATCCTTTTTAAAGTTACTGTTGTTTTATTTTAGTTAAAATATCTATAGTAAAAAATGCACTACTTGGTTACCATGGTAAACTTTGGAAAGGTAAGAATAATGTTTTGTCTTGTAAAATGTGGTAGACATTCTTTTAAACAAAATAGTGATATTATTTTCTGAATATTTCTGTATTTCCATTGGACAATTTTATTGCCGTTTGTGCTAAATCTTGACGTCAACTGGCTGGTGATGGTCATAGTAATATTATGTAAAAGGGTGATGGAGTCATGTTTTCTCTCTGTCAGTGTTTGAGCTCAGGCCTAAAGGAAATTAGTTCTGACATAAATTAGGTGTGTGGGCCATTATTTCCTCTTGGTTGGTGTAAAAAGCACGCTTTGCCGCAAGCCAAAAACTGATGTCAGTGCATGTGTTTTGCCTTTGACGATACCATAATAAAGGAATTTTGGTTATTACGAGACACTGTTAAAAGCTGAAGACAGGTCAGTGGTATTGTGTTAGGGGTATGAAATAATTTATGTTTTTGATTTAACATTGTGGGTGGTTTATTAAATTGTTAAGCCATTCATTTTGACCATTTTTTTTTTTTTTTCGTTTTCTGGTCCAGTGCAAATGTTATGATGCCATTTTTGACTTAAATAATTAATGTTAATTGTATTTAAATTGGTTTCTGATGGGTCCATCCCATCACCGGGTTTCTCATGCATATGTAATGGACATGTAATTTGCATGTCACTCAATTATTTATTGTTTACGAGAAGTGGGTGGGAGTTGTCAAGATGAATCGGAGTGGTACAGGTTTTAATCAAAGGTTAGCAATCTGTTCAGTTGAGATTTTTATTGTGTTGGCCTTTTTTCTTTGCAATATTATGCTAAGCAGGAAATAAAAATGATTCTTGGCCATCACTATGGGGTTGTGTAGTCATCAAACTCTGTCTACTGCTTGATTGACATGCTAATATTAGAAACCAGCACACCAACAGTTCATGTTTTACAGTTTGTAATAAGCAGGTTTGGCCATGTCAGGCAGGCGGTGTTGAGATATTTTCAGTTGGATGTTTGAAAGGAACCCATAATCAAGGGCAGGAAGTCTGTTGAAAAAGTAAAGCTACAGTGTTGTGTCATCTGTTGTCTCTGAACACGTTGACTAGTCTTCCACTGCATTTGAGTTTCGCAGTGGGGTGAAAAACTGTGAAGCCCAGCCTTGGTTTTGTCATTTTTGCTAGCGATGCTAATTCCTGCATCTTAAGAATTTGGTGTGCAATACAAAAAAAACTGTGGTGCGGCTTAGCGGTGGGTATCTTTAGGTATCTCACGATCTGATTTCGGTTCTCGGTTAATAAGGCTGCATTCACACTAGTGATGTCACGTGAGTATTTTCACACCGGTATATAAACTTGTGACAACACCAGATTTACCGATAACAGCCATGGGGTGTTTTTAATGTGCGCTCACTTTTTACTTTCTAATTCGCGATAACGCGTACCGTGTATAGCAAGCGGCAGTACTGACTGCAAATTTTGCGAGATAAGATATTTGTTAGTGACGCTCAGGGTCTGTTGCGCACCAATTCCTACGCCATCGTCTTATCAGTCATCATAAGTGAAATCTGACTCCTGCTGTATGGAGCTGAGCAGGCTTTCAGTTTATAATTGTAGCGTCCATTACTGGCGGGCAAAATGGATTTGCAGTTATCTATGTTTAGATGCTAATATTCTTAAATGTTATTTTAATTGGAGTAATTTATTGGCACTTTAATTGTAATTAGTTTCTCTGAGCTGCCACCAAACTCCAGAATGTCCTTTGTTGGTTTGGATGACTAAATGGCAGAGCAGGTGAACAATTTCAGACAAGCATCACTGCAGGTTCAAACTAGTTTACCTGAGTATTGCTGATGCACAAAAATTCTTGAGGAATGTTTTCGAGCCTGAAGCCCACCTTCTAGTCCATGAACACACACTGATCACTGTCTTAACCTTTCATACACATGATTGCCAGCATTATCCAATCAATAAGTATGTGCTGTTCTGTGATTGGCTTTCTAATTGGTTGATGCAATGATGATAAGAGCCTGTTTTTTTAGTTTTTTTTTTTTAGTCCTCAACAGTAATGAGCCATTTATTTGAGAGAATCACTATTGAGTGATTGCTGCTTAATGTAATTTAGTTCAGCATCTTTTTCTAGGAAATTGTCCAAAAGAATGTATTGAGCGTCTTTCTTGTAAACCCAGTAGCTGTCAGAACTCAACAATAAGGACTGACCGATGGCCTGGGGTTAGCTTAAACAACGCTAGGGACAGTTGACGAAACTGTCACTTGCCCAATCGGGCCAGTCTGCATCGTCATGAAAGTTTATCATTTGCAAGTGTTTTTAAGCCCTGTCAATTATAATATTCAAGTGCAAGATGCAAAAGAGAACTCAGTTTGGTAATTGCATACTGTTTGATCGTTTTTGTGTGCACGACACACATCTGAAACTCGGCCAGAAAGCAACATCTCGGCTCACAAATACTGAATTGAGTTCTCTTTCATGTCTTGCGCTTGACCGGACATATTCACAGATTATTTGTACTCTTGCTCATAATTTGATTATTTCACTTTTCTTGTCATTGTCACATTCATACTGAACCTTTGTGGCTGTCGTGTTTTTAGTCAGTGCCGGCACTTTCTGTATGCTTGGGAAAAGTTCTAGGCTGTATCGAAATCGCCCACTATTACCTACATCAGTCCACTGATTTAATCAGCTTGAGGTAGTGAATGAAAACGAGTGATCAAATTCAGACACTGAGTGCAGTGGAAGGCCTGCAGACTCTATCTTCTAAGTTATCTTCTGACTGTTGAGTTGTGGGTACTCTGTGCGACTCTCACAGTGCATGGGTATTCTGTAGCAGCTAGATGTAACCTAAACTAAATAAAACCAAGGCTGGGCTACACAGTGTTAAAAAAAAAAAAAGTGACCCCACTGTGAAACCCAAATTGAGTTGAAGACAAGTCAACATGTTCAGAGACAACAGATGACACAACAGTGCATCATGGGATTGAATGAGTACACTCAATGTTCACTATGGTTTCGGGCACCTCTACACATGGGTTGGAGATTTTGGACACAGTCCTGGTGTTTTACTGTACAGAATTCCAAGGAAGTTCTCAGAAAAAGCTGAGGAACCACTTGGGTCACCCTTCAGTCATGAGGCATGTCCTCTGCCCTTGGTTCAAGTGAAATGACATCAGCTCATGTTTTCCTTTGCATTCCTGTCTTTTTTTTTTTTTTTTCCTCACCAGGCTGTAAGGGCAGGGCTCTCTTGCTCCGGCTGGCCAAGAGTCTGCAGGATAGTGATAAATAGCATGCATGAATACTTAACTGCTTGCAGCGCAATTTAAGTATGTGGACCCGCTACACGTTTGTAAAAGAGCCAACATGGCCTGCTTCTGGCAATAACATTTGAGCACAGTAAGGAGCTGCTGCTAAATAGGGATAGGTCATGATGGTTGACTAGTCTAGATTATTTTATTTTTTTTAATGTGTCTAGCAGCAGTGATTTAATTAATGTTTAAATTGTGTTAACGTGCAACCTAAGAAATGCTTCTGATTGGGGTTAGGTGAGCACTAAATCAGCCTAATTATACAGGCAACTCACTAACTGGTCATTTTTGAAAGTGTAGGTTTGCACATCCCTATACCTTCTAGGGCTGCATGATAATGGAAAAAACGGACGTCTTGTGTGATATTTATTTTGCGGTATATATTGTGATCTGAAGAAATACAGGAATGTTCACCAGATGACTTAAAGGTGCCGTAGAACGTCTTTTCAAAAGATGTAATATAAGTCTAAGGTGTCCCCTGAATGTGTCTGTGCAGTTTCAGCTCAAAATACCTCAAAGATTTTTTTTAAATACATTTTTTAACTGCCTATTTTGGGGCATCATTAACTATGCGCCGATTCAGGCTGTGCGGCCCCTTTAAATCTCTCGCTCCCTGCTCTCCCGATTTCTCGACTATAAGTGCAGTTATACAGTGCATAAACAAAGTTCACACAGTATAACCCTCAAATGGATCTTTACAAGATGTTCGTCATGCATGCTGCATGCATGCTTCGGATCATGTGAGTATAGTATTTATTTGGATGTTTACATTTGATTCTGAATGAGTTTGATATTGCTCCGTGGCTAACGGGCTAATGCTACACTGTTGGAGAGATTTATAAAGAATGAAGTTGTTTATGCATTATACAGACTGCAAGTGTTTAAAAATGAAAATAGCGACGGCTCTTGTCTCCGTGAATACAGTAATAAACGATGGTAACTTTAACCACATTTAACAGTACATTAGCAACATGCTAACGAAACATTTAGAAAGACAGTTTACAAATATCACTAAAAATATCATGATATCATGGATCATGTCAGTTATTATTGCTCCATCTGCCATTTTTCGCTGTTGTCCTTGCTTGCTTATCTAGTCTGATGATTCAGCTGTGCACAGATCCAGACGTTAATACTGGCTGCCCTTGTCTAATGCTTGAACATGGGCTGGCATATGCAAATATTGGAGGCGTACATATTAATGATCCCGACTGTTACGTAACAGTCAGTGTTATGTTGAGTCGCCTGTTTTCCGGAGGTCTTATAAACAAATGAGATTTATATGTCTTTTCCATGTACTGAACTCTTGTTATTCAACTATGCCAAGGTAAATTCAATTTGATTCTAGGGCACCTTTAAATAGGTATATTTGGAAATAATTCATCATTCTAGAATAAGTGGGGAGTGCAATATATATATATATATTATTTTTTTTATTTATTTTTTTTATTTATTTCTTTCTTTATTTTTTTTTTTTTTACATTAAACCAATAAGCTTTTGTAGATGACCAGTGCCGCTCTGCCACTATTTATTTAATTAAATGGCAGTCTGCATGATTTCACAATCACACTAAGCCATATTGCAAAATTGATTTCATTTCAATATATTGTACAGCCCTAGTACCTTCAATGTGTTTGCTACTCTCAGCTCATCCTCACACTCTGTTTCAGGAATATATTTAGTAAATCTGTCTGTTGGGATTAACTTAATTTCAGTGTTTTTGATATTGTAATGAAGGTCTTCCAAAAAATCTCTCCCAAACCTCAAAGAAACACATTAAAATGAGTGCTTCTGAGAAAAAGAACGTTCTACATGAAATTTACTGTGTTTATAGAACAGCTAAACTATTTTGGGAAGTGAGGGACCACTTTCAAAGAGCCAAATCAGAGTGGCTTATTTGCAAAAATGAGATTAACTATTTGCAGAGACTGTAACGATGTGCCAAACATCTCTTCTAACAGCGAGAGACCGACAGCCTTAGGTGTGCTGCTTATGGCCCACTCACAAATGAAATTTGCTCTTATTGCATCATGGAGACACATCCTTATATAGATCACATTGAAGCTGCCCAAACACAGAATTCTCACATAATTCTCACATTGGCTACTTGCATACTTTAGTGCAAGATTTAACCCATCTGACAATACATTATTTGCTTTACTGCAGCAATATATTTGTAGTATGATATAGAGGTTTTACACGTTAAAATTCACTATTTCCCTGTACATTTTGTGTTTAAAGGTGTAAATTGCATGATGGTGTCAAAAACAGGAAATGAGAAGTTTTTATGTGTTTATGTTTAGAGCTATGCAGTCAAAATGTATGTGTGACCCTTACTTAACACTTACAAACCTACCTCATGTAGGTGGGCGTGCAGTCACGGTCAGAGTTTAATTACAACCTCCGATAGTTGAGTCACAACGGAGGGACGTCAGCAGTGGTCAGTGTCCTAGCAGTTTACTAATGACTGTCAGCGTGTGTGGGCATGGAACGTCATGCGGCCTGACGTGATTGTGAATTGCGCTCTTGTCCAGATGGAGCCAATCAAATGTTTAGAGCTTGTAGCTTGCAGTCACCAGATGTCGGAATGCTTGTTTGGGTTTTTTTTTTACAGATTGGAGATGAGGAATACAAGTGGACGAGGAAAAACATACACAAATTTATACAGTTGAATCCAACATTGCTATGGTGCAGCAGTGACTTAGGGAGAAGGTCAGCTGCTTCTGACCTTCTCCTGGGCTTTTCTTTCTTATTTTTGTGTATTTATTAGGCGTGTTCTTTTTGACATTTGTTTGAGTGTGGGCTTATCAGACAGTAATGGGTGGAGGGGGGCATTCAGTTGTTAGAGTGGAAAAGGGTGTTGAAAAAACCTTTGTCAGAATAGAACAGGAAGTAAGTGTTTATTTTTTCATTTCCTCACCAAGGCGTTAAAAGTCATCTTTATCCACCCTTAGAGCAGGCTGTTAATCAGCTGCCTTTGCATGCCTGTATACACTTGGACCAGACTTGAATCATCTCTGCGCTACACACTTGATTCAGTTGGGAAGGATGTTTCGCTAGGGCGCAGAGTAGAGGTGTCCTGTCCTGCTCCTGGAGGGCCACTTTTCTGCAGAGTTGAGCTCCAACCTGCTACAACACACTTGCTTAGTAGGTTGTACTACTTGTTTCTAGTAGTCATGAAGACTTTGGTTTAGCTTGTTCGGGTTTGTGTAACAAGAGTTAGAGCTAAACCCTACTGTAAGGTAGTACTCCAGGAGCATGATTGGACACCCCTGACATAGAGGAAAATGGAAGGGTTGCCAAAGGTGGGCAACCAAAAGTCAAAAGCATTTTTGCTTGGGTTGCAAAGTACTTTTGACCTAGGTATCCATTGACCAATGAGATTCCCAGATAGCTGGGTCTAGTTCTTTCAGAAATCTAATTCACTCTATTGGCCTTGGTTTCAAACTGACCTGGATCTTTCCACACCTCCTTTAAAATTTACCCTATGTATTCATGTCTTCACATGTCAAATGCTCAACAACGCATGCAAAATACTCTCCCAGAACTTCTACATGCTTCCCAAAGTTTACACTGGGTTACACTCTTCCCACTTGAAGACTTCTGAATAACCATGCCCTTTCTCTTGCTTGCTTTCTCTTTCATAGCCTCCTTCCTTCCAGTGATTTATGTCCTGTCATCGTCGGCAGTAGCTCTGTCTGTAGAGGAAGCCACACAGTCAGCTGGCTCTCAGCATCTCCTAACCCTCATCTTTCAGGCACATGTAATTAAGCAGCTCCCTGGAGCATGACAGATCATAGGCGCTGACACTGCTGCAAGCCCTCAAACCTGACCAGACCCTTAACCATGCACATCCAAACAAACTGCATTGTTTGCGGCCACCCTGGATCCACTAGGGCTGATCATAGATATGGATTGATAGAATGCTCCTGCATGCACCCATGGGCAAAAGTTAACCCGTTCATTCCACCAGAAGAAATTTACCTTTATCTTGTCATTGGTTCAGTACCCTCAAAGTTTCTTAGTATGTTTAGGTACTTATAAGGGGCTTTCGCACCGGAGTAACCTTTTCATAGTTCCTAGAACTATTGGCTGAAGTACCCGGATTGTGCCGTGTTCGCACCGCAGGAACTAGGAACGATTTTAGTTCTAGGAACTCCTTTTGGGGAACTAAATTAGCTCCTACTTCAGAGTAGGGTCTAAACCAGTTCAATAGGAACTCAGTGACATAAGTGTACGTTGATTGGTCAAACGCATGTCAAACAAAGCCGTGTTAACATATTTACCTCACAAACAGACCTGTTGTCTGCGGGGTTGTTCTTTTTTCCGCCTCTACTGAAAGTTGTCATAGGAGATTTCATCTCTTATCCCCACATTTTGCTCTTTCAGACACATAAATTATGTGTTTACATTCCATTTTCCATTATCACGAAACCAACGGCACACAACAAACTGCTCCGATCGTGGCATCCTCCATTCACAGGTTTTTAGCGTTTGTAAATGCCACGCTTAAAGACGCTGCTGTCAGCCCTTCGCAGTTCCTATTCCCAGTGCGAATGCAACCAGGATCATTGCCTGGGGGAGAAATTAGTTCTTGGGGAACTATCCTAGTGGCTACTTCCTAGAACTATTTGGTGCGAAAGCCCCTATATACACCCTTTAGAAGTAGACAAGTTACAAAGGTGTACCTTTTTGAGGGTGCTGACGCATTGACAAGCTCTTGCTAAGGTACAGTTTTTGCACACTCGAATGCAGAGAGTTGGCTATATGAGAACGACCACATCTACTACTTGCTCACAAAAAGCCGCACATCTGCACAACCTTCAGCGATTTAGGGCACCTGGTGTTGGCCACACTTTAGAATTGTTTGGAATTGATAATCGATTGTTTTCTAAAGTTTATATATGAAATTACTGGCACTTGAGCATGGGATCAGGATAGGACTAAGAAATGGGATTCAAAACACGTCACCTGAAAGTGATTGTGTTGTCTGTCGAAACGCTGCCCACAAGATTATGGCTCCGACAGAAGCTGTAAATTTTATAGGATTTCCATCCATAACCAAATGGATTGTATCCATTTCTCTGTGTCAAAGGCTTTGTTTGAGCTTTCCCTATAATGTGTAAACACCCTTAACTGCTATCTGTGTGAAGCGCCCTTGACACTTCCAGAGAAATGCCACTGTTGCAGATTGTCTGCATGTTTTTTGCCATAGTCTAAATGCCAGGACAGGGGCAGCATTATACAAATGTATTATTCACCCTAGCAGTTTAGACGTAATACCAACCACCAACCCCCTCTGTGGCCACAGCTCAAATAAGCACACTTAGCTCTTGCCGGCCGGTATTGTTTTGGCTGCCGGGTGTAAGTAGAAGTGCAACGTATACAATCTCTTCCTTAATTTCCCTCTACTTCTACCCCGCCGTCTCTTTTTCCATGGGAATCCCAGGGCCATATATGGTCGTCAGTGGTTGGCGAGGCAAAGTAAGGCTTTTGCACTCTCTCTCTCTCTCTCTCTCTCGCTCTCTCGCTCTCTCTCTCTACCCCCCCTTTAAGTCCAGCTGTACCCTTTTCTATGGCCTCCTGCAGTAGAGAAATAGCTTTTTTTGTCCACTTTCCCTGTCTCACAACACTCTCAAATCCCACAAAACCTGTCAACAATATGCACAAGTCATATTTCACCCTAAATACCCCAATTTTCAGTACTGTAATTAGAAAACAATTACTTAACTTTTTAGTATAGTTTTTTTAATCTATATTTATATATCTATATATAGTTTGTTAGTAGTTGTTTTATGCAATTGTATGCTAATTTGAATTAATATATATATTTTTTTGTACTGTACCAATATTAAGACTCCAATAATTGCAGATACCGATAAACTGTTAATATTTGTGTAGTGGTCAATAACCAATAAATGGTGGTTTTTAAAAATGAATACTACAAAAAGGTCAACCGTTTTAAATACTGAATATAGACATGATGTTATAATGTACCATATGTGTATGAAAGATAACTTTGTATTAAGGAACATTAACATCCGTAGTAGAGCATTTTTAGTTTGTGAAAACCTAATGAACTTTCATTTTTCATGCTCAAACACACAGATCTGTTGTTTTGTGCTTCAACACCTGCACTTTTAAAGACATAGGTTACAGCTGCTGTATCTCTTTAAGTTAGTGTTGGAAGAATGCAAATTTTCTTTTGAATTTAGAGTGATATATGACCATCTCACTTCTATCTGCTAATTCTTTCTCTGTTTTTGTTGCACATGCGCGTTCTCTCTTTCTGTGTGCTTTTTTTTTTTCTCTTTCTACACACACACTTGCACACAGCAAAGAAGGAATTCCTTTTGTGGAAGTGGTTGTGTGCTGGTGCGTTGGTGATGTAGAAAGAGGGGGCGGGGCTCTGGCTGGCTCAGGGCTCTGTGTTACTTATCTGGGAATTTCTCCAGTGGTATGATAGAGTTGGTCCCGACTGCAGCCTCGCTAGGTGGCCTCTGCAGCAGGAGAAAGCGAGCCGGCTGGGGTGGGAGCGGGTCGACGGTAACGTCCGGGAGAGGCAGCGTAGTATCATTGCTGTTGCTTTATAAGGGAGCGAATTGGATTTCCCTTTAAAGAAAACATGTGCGTTATCTGACCTTAGACATTCCCTATCTTTTGTTATTGCATGAGCTTGTGCTGGCTCATAAAAGGCAGCAGCATTACGGTTTTTATTTGGTCGCACATGTGATATTTTGCATTTTCGTTTTGAACCAGCCCATTGATGGACTGTTTGGGTTTTCGTTAAAGATACTCAGAGGTTATCATGTGTTCCACTCAGTAATAAACATTTAGAGCGAGATAACAAGTTTCATGATGGCTACAGCCAGAACGTCATTCTTTAAAGATATGAGGACCCATGAAAAGAAAGTTTGCATATGGTTTGCAGAAATATTTGCTTTAAAGTCTAAAGCTAACTTAGCAACCAGCTGAAGCTTTTTTGCTGTTTGTAAAGAAACTTGCAAAGCAAATTATGTCACGCTCTGCTTAGGGACCAGAACTTCAAATGAGCCTTAACCTCTGTGAATTATCACATCTCTTGATTGTTTATTATATAATCATATTGTTGTCTTGCCTGACTAAATGTCCAAAGAATTTTTTTTCAGTTGGAGAATATTGTTTTGCTGGCTATCACCACATAAAACCATTTATTTTGGCTTATGCTGTTGTGGTTTCACTTTTTCTTTTGAGACTAATAAGATATTTTGAAGAGTCTCCAAGCTGCTCTTTTCCTTATAATCACATCATATAATGACCAGGGGCTGCCAACCAACAAAAATATCATAAAAGTGGTTTATATGACATGACCACAGAATTGTCCTGTGTGGGTGAACAATCTCTAAAGTCCTTCATTGGTGACTTAACCTGTTGCAGAACTCTAGTTTATTCCATGACCCATTTGAGGAGTTCCCCATTCCCCATGGGAGCAGTACGTTACCAAGAATCAAAGGACTGGATTAAGTTTGTGCACACTCAATCTGAATTTGAAGGGTACATATTTGGCCGCTTAAACAGGGGAATGCCAAGGACAGTTGGCTCTCACACACCACCTCTCGCTTCTGGGCTTGATCACTTTGCCAGCTGCAGACATTTCTCAGCCAGTGAAACAGCATACACCTTCAGATATTCATGTGCCCTGTCAACGATTATATATTTTTTAATATTATAATATATTTTTTAATATTAACAACTGCAGAGCTCAGTGCTTTTTCTACTGGCACAGTTGGTGCGCGCTTTCTGAGATGCGGCTTTCTGGCCGCGGGCTTCGGATGTGTGTTGCACACACAAAAGTTCTCAAACAGTGAGTACCGAATTGAGTTCTCTTTCGCGTCTTCTTCCACTTTAATATTTTAATTGGCAACACTTAAAAACACGTGCAAATGTTAAAAGTTTGTGACACCTGTAGCACTGGTCCGATCTGACAAGTGACAGTTCAGTCTTCTGTCCCGAGTGTCATTCATGCTGGCCCCAGGCCATCAGGCGGTCCTTATTGTTGAGCCCTGAACTTGTGGATTAGGGAGAGAGTTTTATGTTGTCTTTGGGTCTTTGTTTTCCATCATACATGACCTTTAGTATGTTTTTAATTTGATTGTTGTTTGCCAATTGAGGAATGGTGGAAGAACTGCAGGATTGGGAAAGTGTCCCGATTTTTCAGCTGAGAGTCTACAGGGGTTGCTAGAGGAAGTGAGATGGGAGGGGGCTTCAAGTGTCTTCTCCCCTTGAAGTGAAGTGCTGCTATAGTTAGCTTTAAACGCTTTGTGTGATGACTTGGAAGATAATCACTCTTGGGTTTGCTGCTGCTTCACACACAGTCAGCGGCCCGTGTGTACAGCCTCACGCACACACGGGGGAGGCTGTACTCCTCTCTACTGTGGTGGTTTAAATTCACAGTTCCTTTTAAAGTATGGAAAAAGCCCAGTGTCCTTTTTCTGAACTGCAAGCGATGGGTGATTATTTGACCATGCACCTGGTTTGTCTTGTAATGGTTGATTATAGAGTTAATTGTAGTTGTGATGTGGTTATTATGAATGGTGTAGCCTTCTTTCTGTCTGTTTATAGCATATTGTTACCTTCTCATGACTTTATTTGGTTAATTTGTCATAAGTAATCAGCGAGTAAACATTAAACCTTTCCATAAATGTCTGATACAGGCTTATTTTATTTGATCAACAAATATTTGAAGTGGGCTCGATAATTTCGCTATTAGGAATTGCAAGGTAAGTTTGTGAGATTTACCCAAGATATCTTTAGTGACTGTTCATACAGCGTTTTACTATTTGGCAGTAGTTGCTTCACAACAGTAGAGGGTTTACCTCCTGATTTTACCCTATTATGGAGAGACATCATCAGCTGGTCCAGATAGACTTTTACCCCATGTTCAGGGGTCCGTAATCATGTGTTCACAGTTTGACCATAAAGGGCCATGAGAATTGCGCCGGTTAAGCCGAACTGAAGAGCTCAAACACAACCGCCGCCGTTCCAAAAGAAGTCGGACCCCCTCTGGCCCTCAGCTGTAAGACTTTCTTTTCATCTTCCCCTCGGCAAAGTCTGTCTCCAGGGGCTGCTGGAACAACCCTGGTGTGTTTTAAATGAATTCCTGTCTTTTATTTATTTATGTTAGTTACAAAGGGCCAACGTGACCAACATGTCTTTTTTTTTCACTTCGAGCCCCATTTCCATGGAGACAAGCAGGGCTTCATCTTCACATGTATGTTTCAGATCTGCGGATTTGCCCGTCTCTCCCAGCGTAGCCGGAGCTCTCAATGTGTTGTTTTAGGATTAGGCTGGCGCATCTGTATTGTTTCAGCTGTAATCTGAGCCATATTTAACTTTTATTGTGCCTTTATTAAGTTAATCTATAGATAACACTCTGTAATCAGCGCTGTTGGTTTTGTCCAAATTGATTGGCGTGCTTGAGGAGATGCGAGGGTCACGACCCACATTCTCTTTCTCAGCCTCTGAGAGGGTTTTCTCGTGTGCCACTTTTGTTTGGGGTTTGTCATGTCCCTATCATCATCATCTCATGTCCATTGTCCATGGTTTAAACCTCGAGTGTTGTGATGCTTCTCTGTAATCTGCTCTAGTTGGCACCATAGTGTGTTACATCAGGATGTTGTGCATGCAGACATGTTGAGGATTAGCATTTAACTTCCTTTTGGATACTTCAACGAAACAATTTTTTCCTTTTAAATATTATTTGTTTGTTTTTTATTTTTTTCTAGTGACACCAAGCAGAATTTCAAAAATAATTTATATAAATAATAACTTTAAAATAAATTTAAAATAAGTCACAAAACAAAATTGCAAAAATAATTTATCAAGTAATTTTTATTTTATTAATTCATATTAAATATATTAATTTTATGCATTTATTAATCTTTGTTTGTAGTATCACAAAAAGAATTGAAAAAATAATTTATTCTTATTAATTTTTCTGACATTTTCCAAAGCACTTTCATCATCCTCCATTGGTCCACCTTGAACTTACACCATTGGACAAGCCGATGTAACTGCTTCAGGCTTGTCATGATGCTCAAACAAACGGAGTGATGTTTTGATAGAGCCACAATGTTTAAACTTCTGGGAAATCATCCTGCTAATGGTTTACTTTCAGCTGTCTCTGCATATTACACACTTCGCTTTTAACTTACTGACATTGCATGTGGTCAGTCTTATAGAAGTTTGAGGTCTGTGTAAGATCAGGTTTCATTATGGCACGGTGCTACTCATCACTTCCTCCTTTTGGCCCCCAAGGTAATGTGGCACTACAACAGCCAATCATTTCCTTGCACTCGCAGGCTGGCGTTTGGTGGAATGGACTTTCAGTGGTATAAATGAATAAATAGGGGTTAAATTGTGTAGGCCTGATTTAAGAGAACTTTCTTGATTGGTTGAAAACCTAATGTTTAGGAATCCTTGTTGGAGAGTGCCTTATGGGAAATGAGTGCATAATGTCTCTTCTCTTAGTGGTGGGAAGTTCCCTGATGTCCTGGGTCAGATTTGCTAACTGCATTTTCGAAAAAACAGTATGGCTTTTGTAGAACTATCAGACTAGATTATATTGTCTATGTATCCACATTATTGTCCACATCCTCTTTCATTATTATAGTACATAATGGTGATGAAGAGGAGGTGCTCGGGTCTAGGGTTGGGTGATGCATCAGATGCCTATGCTGTATTTTTTTTTTCCCGGCCATATAATAGTTGAAAAATATGGTGGTTAAAGTTCATATTAAGATGGATTATTTTTAAAATCTTTCATTTTAAAGGGATAGTTCATCCAAATATGAAAATTCGTTGTCATCAGTTACTCGCCCTTATGTTGTTCCAAACCTGAAAGACTTTTGTTTGTCTTCAAAACAAAAATTAAGATATTTTTTAGATTTCTGTCCCTTTATTGAAAGTCATTCCACCAAAACTTCAAAGAGTTCACAAAGACATCTTAAAAAAATAAATACACATAAATGGAGCAGTTTAATCCAAGTCTTCTGAAGGGACATGATCTGAGCTGAGCTTAAATCAACAGATTTAATTTAGGCTTTTATTTATTCACATATAAACACTGATAAACACGCACAAAGAGCACATCAAATGTGGTCAATGGCAAGCCCTTTGAGCTTTAGCAAGAACCAATGAGGTTTGTTCTTGCACATCAAACAAGTACGGTTGACCTTTTGTTTACAATATTTGATGAGCTGTATGTAATTGTGTTGATCATAGTTTATATACGAATTAAAGTCTAAATTAAATAATGACTATATTTTTCATTTTTGGTTGAACTATTGTTATCCCCAGAAACAAATCCAGGTGGAGTTGAGAAGTTTGTCTGCTTCAAAGTCTGATTCAGTGATTTGTTTGGGTCACCACTCAAATTCATGTTCACTCAACGTATTTTGAGTTATTTGATATTTACTTTTGTTTTAAGCTATATACTCCAGCTCAGATTTTTTTTTTTTACAATAATTGTCCATAATAACCTTTGCTGAATAAAAATAATAGGATGAATATATCTGCTTTGATTATTTTTGTTGATTTGAGTCCAGAATCAAGCATCTGTAATCATTCATAAATGAAAATGTGAACAAAATGGCCTTCAGTTTCATTGTGGTCTCAGATATATCTAAGCTTTGAAAATCTACAAAAAGGTAGTCATTTTGTACTCTGATCCTACCTTCTGCTCAGCAGTATATAAATTCTCTTTTGGCTGCTGGGACAGTTTTCACTTAACTGCGTATTGAATTCTGCATGCATAGGTATGTCTGCAAGAATTCGAGATGTGGTACCATCAAAACAGAATTACTCATATCTGTCATCATGGCATCGGCTGTAAGTGTAAAACCGAGACTAGGCTTGTGCACGTCTGAAACCCTCTATTTTTAGCAGTGCGTCACAGACCAGATCCTACACAGCATGGTGCTGACATTTTTGGTTACAAGGCAGATCGGCAGCTGTTTGGATGTATTTTTGGTGCTTTTGTGTATTGAAGTTCACCACTTGTTCCTTAAGAGCAGCTTAAGTGGTCTATTGTTGACATTTTAGACAGGAATCCTTTTGGGTTCAATTGAACGTCACTCATCAGCCGCAGAGTTCTGCTTGTGACCAAAGGTGTTTAGACAAGCATCATTAATACTATATAGCATATAGTTAAGTTCGGACAAATTAGCAAAATTTTCAGGCACAGCCCATGCAGAAGTCCCTTTCAAACCAAGCAGCTTTCTGTTGGTCAACTAAGTCTGCTTGACGAAATCTTTTGCTCTAAATACAAAATGTCATGAATTCCTATTGAAATCGATGGATTTTGCCTGTGAAAATTCGTTAAACAACCGTAAATGTGACAGTGTCATTGTGGCTTTAGACATTTGAACAAGCCCGTACCTCACGTATTAAACTTAATCATATAAATCATGCTGCTCGCTTTTACTTTATAATCAGAATTTTTATTTTTTGTTTTTTTTTTCCTTTCTCAACTGGATGACAGTAAAATATGAATTTACATGAATTTATTTTCCCTGCCAACTTTGATATTGTTCTATGAGATTTGGTTGATTGGCTGCTTGTCAACTTAATGATTGTCAGTGAAGTGGTTGTCTGTAATTATAACTAATTATAGTTTTTATATATAGTAGTAATTTAGGCATGCATTGATATGAAAATGTTAGCTGATTCCGGTAATTCTTTTAGATTTCAAAGCCGATAACCGATATATTGGCCGATAAATCTTTATCTAAATTTTGATACCATTTTTTGAGAGCCTGATTTTCACCATTAAAAGCTATGTCCCAACTTCAACAGCACTTCAACATATATCCAACATATACAATACAGTAGCCTAAATTGAAACAGTGTAAGATTCCTTACATTTTAAAATTAATTTTACAATTTAATTTTGGCTAAATAATGTAAACAAGTCATTGGACAACATTACTTGTGTATAAAGAATCAAAATGCATGTGCCATATTATAGACATTTATTTATTTATATATATATATATTAGGGCTGGGCGATATATCGCATGCGCATTTCGTCAGTAAAGCCGGTTCCCTGATTACCGCTAAATCGCCATCACCTGCTTTCAAATGGAGCGGCATTTAATAGACAGAGCCGTAGTTCACTGACAAGCTACGCAATATCGCGTTCATTATCGAAGGCGATTCATCTGCGATAATGAATGCGATATTGCGTAGCTTGTCAGTGATCTACGGTTCTGTCTATATATATAATATATTTATACCTGCATCTGCTGTATCTCCATGTCTGTTTGTAATTAATGCTTCTCTCTAGCTCTATCAAACTGTTTTGAATGGAGAAGTGACGACTTGTTCGCTATTGAGTTATTACATGTCTGTGGTCTCTGTACATGCCTGTCTGTGACCATCAGTGATGTGGGATTTGGATGCAATCCTTGCTATTGTTACTAACATTAATAGCCAGATTAGCTCCCAAATGTCTCCTGAACATATAGCAGAACCATCAAATAAAAAACAGACCTCATGTCTGTCTGGATCAGTTTGACGCCCACATACCAAATCTGTCTTCATTATACAATGATGACGTTCTTACAGCTACCCTGTGCATTTTTGGAACGGGATTTACAGTGCTGTTTTTTTGTTTTTTGGTTTTTTTTCGGCGCTACACACAAATTCTCCAAGACTCCAACATGGCGCTCAGAAGCACTTTACGGAATTAGTTTAGAGTGCTTCTTTTCTTTGGAGAGTAATTTCCCTTGTCTTTTAGCTCTAAGTCCAGCTTTGCATTCCCTGATGTGGTCATGGACTCTCACACCTGTCAGGCCTGAACAATTACAGCCATTAAGGGATTGCCATTGTTGGGCTGTGGGAATTGCTGGGTTAGGCTTATAATAAACATGGCGTGTTTTGAGGCCAGAGGGAATGCTCGCTTGCCTTAAGGGGACTGGGTAGGACACATATTATCTCGAGGCAGGGAATGACATAAGACGTTGGGCCATATTTGGGTGCCCATGACAGGTCCCCAGAGTAAACACATTTTGTATCAAGTTGATTAACTAGAATGACAAAATTATAATGACGCATCTTTCTTTTGTTTCATTTTCACAGTGGCTCTTATGAGCTGGTTGTTTTTAATGACTCACTTAATTAGTCTTCAATGGTTTGAGTCGCTCTTAATTGGTCAAACTTGTTCAGTGAACCATGTTATTACTTTTGTCTAAATCAACAGAAAAACTTTGTTGATAACTATAACTATATACTCTGCCGAAGGCTTGTGGGATCTAATTGTGATTACTTGTTGATTTAAGGGTCGTTGTCAGTTCGTTTTGATCTTCCTATTGAGTTGATTCTGCCTAGGACTCCAGGATGTAGCCTGATCAAATAAAAAAAGTGTAAAACATTTAATTGAACATTTGCGTAGGGTATAGGCTAAGTTAGAAGGCTAATCGGGTAGCGGTATGCTAGCTAGCTAAACATATGCTAAAACCGTTATGTTTGCATACATTTAGCTAGCTAAAATGTTTGTAAATTATAGCTTTGCTAATATGTATACTAATTAATGGTCATAATTACAATTCAGACGACACCATCACTTTTTTTTTTTTTTATATTCATATCATTTTATATTTTATTTTGTTGGATTTCAAATCAGGCACAGAATTGAGTACCAATTAATAGTTAATTAAGCCAGTGAAATGGCTTTGAGGACCTTCGTGGACTTAACAGGCAGATTGAACTCAACTAAAAGTATTTTCATTTTTAATTCATTTTTTATAAATTTAATTTTTGTTAAATTTCTCACGTTCCAAGCCAGTTGGCTAATTTAAAGTCAGCATGAAACAGTAATTGTATTCCCTTTAATATCCCTTTCAAGGACACTTGGCGGCCATATTTGCAACACCTCCAGGCAGCTATTTCGGGCATCCAAGACCAAGTCCTATCTTTCTGAATGGGGGAATCCTGAAATCTCAACTCGCACTCACAATTAAATAACATATTTCAAATCAGCAACAAAATCTGAAATGAACTGTCCCATTAATGTTGTTTCTTATGCTCAAATAGCGTTAAAAATGTGTATTTTTCAGGCTAGACAAGCCAATGCGCATGTGTGAGTCTCAGGTTTCTGTGGGCAGCTGCAGTGACTCAATGACATTATCAGTCAGCGATCGGCTCTATTAATTAGAAGGTGGGACATATTCCGCCATATTGATTTTGTCCATTGGAAATTGATTGGATCGTTGGATTTATAATTTTGGTAATCTCGTATGTGAGTGACAGGTTTTAGGGAATATTGTTCTGCCCTCATGCCAGTGCCTGTGTCATCAGGAAGAGATGTTGTTGCAAGGGCAAGTTAATGTTTATAATTTAAGATTATGTGGGCATATGAATTTAAAAAAAAACAATGGTGTGCATAAATAAATTTTGATAATAAACTGAAATATTCCATAAAAAAATAAAAAGACCAATAAAAAGCTGCATCAAACCTGTAAAAGGTGCTAGCTTTTTGGACAGTCCTGGTTTCCTCTACCACTAAAGGCCCTGATAAGAGCGTAGAGGCCCACACGTTTCTACTGCAGTACTGTAAACAGCCCAAATTTGGGCAAGGATTTCAACCAGATAGTCATGTGCCCTGAACGTGAGACTGGTTTTTGTGTTTCCCGCTTTGTCTATGGTACTGACAAGGCAACCAGCCGTAAGACCAGGAGATTTTACGGGCAACCGTTCTAGAGAGGAGCACATGGACAACTGAGGTTGGCTGCTACTCAAGGTTGACTTTAGTCTGACAATGGGCACTGAAAAGCCCCATCAAAATATAAGAAAATTAGGTAGTTAACGTGATTGCCGTGACCTAAAACTGTGTTTGCCAAGTGTAGGGAGGAAGAAAGTAATGTATTGAATTTGTGAAGTTAGTATTTTTCTTTCACTATTAGTTTATTTTTGTTTTTTTCACTCTGTTCAAGTATGTTTCATGCTTTCAAGCACCCTTCACAAAAAAACATGGTTGCATTGGTAACACATAATATTAAAAGAATGCAATTTATTTCTGCGATTGCAAAGCTGAATTTTCAGCATCATTACTCTAGTCTTCAGTGTCACATGATCCTTCAGAAATCATTGTAATATGCTGATTTGTTGCTCAAGAAATAATTGACAATGGTTGTTCTACTTAATATTTGTAAACCATGATACATGTCTTTACTATGCCTTTTCTGAATAAAACTATCAATCTAATCTAAGTAAAAATCTTACTGACCTCAAACTTTTGAAAAGTAGTGTCTATAAATTGTCATCGGCAGTGACAACGCTATTCTCTGTCGAGCTCTTTTGTCTCATCGAGTGGTGACATGCTTTAATTACAGACCTCCATATTTCCCTCAAGGGATTTTGGTTACCTGATGACATAATGTGTCTTTGTTTGGAGGAATAGGTTCCCACTGAAGATTAATGTTTGAGCCTGAAGCTCACTTTTGGGTTTATGAAAATGTTTTGCTAAGGCTCTTAAGCCGAACCTTGGGTAACTGAAATGCTATACTGCTTGAATACTGTTTTGAGAAAGTCAATGATGTGAATAGGTTCCATTCTGCTAAACGTCTAGATGGTACTCTTGCTTGGATGTTAACTCCTGTCGTCTTTTTTTCTTTCTTTTTCTCTTCAGGCCTGCATAGATGATAATGTAGACATGGTGACCTTCCTGGTGGAGCATGGGGCCTGCATCAACCAGCCTGACAATGAGGGCTGGATCCCCCTTCACGCCGCCGCCTCCTGTGGATACCTCGACATCGCTGAGTAAGTACTCCTTCCGCTCCACAGAAATGTAAAGTTGTTTCTTCATCTTCAGACAGTTTTGTGACCTAGGGATTGATTCTTATTATTAAAATGAACTAATTTCAACATTTTTCAACCTTTTATCATTTGATTTTTGCTACTTTTCCAATGCTCTTGATGTCTATTTTTTGTTTTACCTTTGTCCCATACTTTAAATAATAATAAAATATGAATTATAGCTGTAATTATCTGATATCTGTAAAATTAACAAAAAGTGTGAAAATATCAAATCTGATCTACAGTAGTCAACATTTGAAATGGATTAAAGACAACTTAGGACAACTTTGATGAAAGGTTTTTATTCACTTCAAATGTTGACTACTACTATATATTATTATACATAACGTGCATGCTATGAAATTAGCCTCAGTGAAACAAAGGAGTCAGATAGTCAAATAACGCAAAAATATCCTGTGATGCATATATACACTACTGTTTAGAATCAGTTCTAATCATTTTTTAAATAAATGTAAAAAACAAAACAAAAATAAGGATGCAGTGAATTGATCAAAACTGACAGATTTGTTACAAAAGATTTCATTTTCAAATTAATGCTTTTATTTTTAACTTTCTATTCATCAAAGAATCCTGTAAAGAAATGAATCATTGTTTTCACAAAAATATTACACAAGCACAACTGTTTTCAACATTGATAATAATAATAATAATAGTTTCTTGGTCAGCAAATCAGCATATTAGAATGATTTCTGAAGGATCATGTGACACTGAAGACTGGAGTAATGATGCTGAAAATTCAGCTTTGATCACAGGAATAAATTATACATTTTAAAATATATTCAAAAGAAAACATTTATTTAAAATTGTAATAATGTTTCACAATATTACTGTTTTACTGTATTCTTGATCAAATAAATGCAGCCTTGGTGCACCTATTATTTTTAATAACCTCAAACTTTTGAATGGTAGTGTATGTAGACTATTGGAGATAGTTAGTAGACAAATCAGATAAACAAGCAAAAGTGTGCATTTTAAGAGTCGCCCATAGTGGAAGAAACACCCGCAACTTGAGAGGTGTCCAGCCAAAGCATGTGGTGAAATATTTGAAATCCTTAGTTGTACGTCTAGATTCTTTCTTCCCTCACAGTTCATACGTTGATAGGGTTTTTTGCCAGCTATGTGTAACCTGGTTAAGAGGTCAGCCAATGTTCAAAGCCCCAAGTGACCTCTGTTCTCACGCCACACCATAGTGATGGATTAGCACCTAGCCTGTGCTGAAATCATAGCTGTGGTGCATATGATTTGACTCTGACACTCGACTTAAAGGGAACCAAGTTCCATTCATTAATGAGTCATTCTTCCTGTACTAAGAATTGATAAACATACTCTCTTCTATGAACTGATGATGTATTCGGCTGTTTAAAGCTCTGTTTCATAACCTAGTGATCTGTATTGCTGCCTGCTACCTACATACACAGCAGCCTTCTAAGGCAGTGTCCTGACAGTCATGGAACCTTATAGGTGACCGATTGGAAATGCTCTTCGTAGGCAGCACCTCTGTAGGCCACTCAAATAATGCTGCATATGAGACAGTTGATTCGGATTTGATGTAGATGTTAGCATGATGGCACAATACTCTATGCATAAAATGTAACTCGTACAATTTTCTTTCATTTTTCTAATAATTTTCAGAATTTAATGAATATTGCTTTTTCTCATCTACCATATTGAATTAGTTTTTTTTTTTTGTTTTTTTTGCCATGCGTTCTTGGATTCTAAAGTTATTTATAATTCCATGTCAGTTGTGCATTTGTGAACATTTCTTGATTGGAGTTCAGACTTTGTTGCTGTGTTGTCAGTGTTACTCTTCTATATGAAGTGGGCGTTTTTAATAAAATTTCATGCTTGAGCTATATTGGAGGCCTGAGTTCCGTATAGGGAACACGGCACTCTAGAGAAAATATCAGCTGACTTTTAAATAGGGCAAACAGTAAAACGGAACAAGCTTGCTTTTGTCCTGAATATTGGGAGTACTCTGACCTGTTTTGTGTATGTTGATAGAACTAATATTTCCAGAACCCGAAACAGCAGTTGCCAGTGGTTCGTATACAGATTGGTAATATAGTTATTAAAGCCTTATTCAAATATACAATTTATTTACAAATATACAAATTTTCTACATGTAAACATTTCTCAATTTCTTCTTGAAAACCATCCTAAATTTTTAAAATAGCTAATTTTTACCCCTAATGTCCCCACGGCTTAAGGTGTGGTCATATTAACAAAATATCACGGCAAAAAGGATCCATTGTCTATTATCATTAGTGTAGCAATGCATGCAGCACAGCTCACAAAAAAGTCACTTTCAAACCAAGCAGCTTTTGTTGGTCAACTCAACAAAACTGCATGACCAATTTGAACCCAATCTGTGTTGGTAATTTCCAGATCGCTTGGATTCCTATTGAAATGACTGGATTTTACCCACGGAAATTCACTGAACAGCGACAAATGTGTCAGAACCCTAATATGTATAAATTACTAATGGGCCAGGGTGGTCGATTAGTTTAGTCATCCAACAACTGACTAGTCAATTAAGAAATTTGTAGTTTCACACATGCCTAGTATAAATAAGCATGTTTTTCTCTATAATTCTGACCACCCTACAAGATGTTTGATTCTGATGTCTGGTTTGACAAGAACAATGAAGGCACATCACATTGTTGTCAAGTGACCAGTTTCAAACAAGTTTTTAAAGAACAATAATTCAAAAGTCGAGGGCTTAGTACTTTTTGAAAAGTCATCCAGATTTTCTACTTTCAACCAAGCAGAGTTTTGCAAGAGTGTTTGATTCATATTAAGAAACTACTAGTTAAGCTGCTTTGAATATGTAATAAGATCCAGACTATAGTAAGGGCTGGTCTTTGCGGTCTTGTTCCCTGGTGCTGTGGTTCTTGAATCTGACATGTGAGCAGTGAGGTTAGTGAGGGCGATGAGTTGATCATGCCAAGGTCAATGCTGAAATGGTCTTTCAGACAAGAGGCTGCCACTCCTTCATAACTGTAAAAGCTTTTGTACTCTGTGACATGAATATACGACGTTAACCAGTAACAGAAGTAAAGGATCACTTCACTGAATTTTGATTAAGATGCAAATCACCACTTCAACTCTTGAGGTTTCTATGAAGGGAGCCCCATAAGATGAGGCCCCATTCCATTTCTTCTTTGTTATTTCTGCTTTTCTTTCTTTGAGAAATTCCAAATAAGCAGTTGTCAGTTCAATTTGGATCTCTAAATGACTCTACTAATCGCACCTGTTGCCTTTGTCATGTCTTCGCAGGTATCTTATCAGTCAAGGTGCATATGTCGGTGTAGTAAACAGCGAGGGAGAAACGCCATTGGATATTGCAGAGGAGGAGGCCATGGAGGAGCTTTTGCAAAACGAGATCAACCGGCAAGGTACTGCTAGCTCCCCTTGACACACATTTCGCAGGCACTCCAAACTTCATCTTTCCTGACAATGATTTGGCAAGGGTGTACAAGTGTGATGTCCGCGTCATGCTGTGGTTGAGATCACTGCTTTCTGAAGATTTTGAGTCAGAGTTCTTCAAATTAATTGCCTTGCACGAATGGCCAGGGGTGATATTGTGCATCATGCTAAACTTTCCCAGCTGCCATGTGCTCAAGTTGAGGCTGCAAGTCTTGGCAGGACTCCAGAGGGTGCATTGACTCAGAATTAATATTAGAGCTGTGCTCAACCAGTAACGCAACACACAGCACCCTTTCTCCTGTGTCCACTCTTAACCTGCCTGTGGACTTGCCTGGGTACTTGATGTCCAGGGTATATCATGCATGTGCAAAGTCATAAAGGATTTAGGGAGGTCGGTGCGGCCGGCTGTAGTGAGGTCCCTTACGTAATGGAGAAACATGATCCGTTTAACCCAGAGCCCATTGTAATGATCCCAAACTAGATGGAATGGTTTTTCTATTTTTGGCCTTTGCCATTCTTGATGATGAAACGGAGCTCCGCTGCTACTGAGAGGCCCTGTTCAGACATGCGTTAACAGCCTGAGGTGGTGTACGGCTCCTTGCTCACCAGGATGTATCAGCGGCAGATAATAAAGACTGGTTCAGGAGAGGAGGCAAGAGTGGCTGGTGATGGAGGCGTAGCATTTCCACTCTCTTTTATGAAAATCTGAACAGGATTCAGCTCTAAGACAAATATTCTTGCTGGTAGATGAACACTGTCAGTGTGGTGCAACTGTCCTGTTAGCATAAAGAAGAAAAAAGCCTCAATAACAAGATACAGTGTATACAATGGCCTCCAGACGATTGAAGGTCAAAATTAGTTTCAAAGGGCTTTAAACGATACCAGACGAGGAATAAGGGTCTCATCTAGCGAAATGATCGGTCATTTTCGGAAAAAGTGTAAATGTATATGCTTTATGTAAACAAATGATCGCCATGCACTGTGCTTCCGCCAAAACCGCACTTTCATATTCTTCAAAAAGCTTACGCTGTATGTCCTACACCTTCCCTATTCTACTTACGGAACGAATGCAGCACCAGTTCCGTTTTTTCCATAAGTAGAATAGGGAACGCGTAGGACATACAGCGTAAGCTTTTTGAAGAATACGAAAGTGCGGTTTTGGCGGAAGCACGTGCATGGCGATCATTTGTTTACATAAAGCATATACATTTACACTTTTTCCGAAAATGACCTGATCATTTCGCTAGATTGAGACCCTTATTCCTCGTCTGGTATCGTTTAAAGCCCTTTGAAGCTGCACTGAAACTGTAATTTTGACCTTCAACCGTTTGGAAGGCATTGAAGTCCACTATAAGGAGAATAATCCTGGAATGTTTTCATCAAAAACCTTCATTTCTTTTCGACTGAAGAAAGAAAGACATGAACATCTTGGATGACATGGGGGTGAGTAAATTATCAGGAAAAATTTTATTTGAAAGTGAACTAATCCTTTAATGTGTTTCAGAACCTATCAATAGCCTTCATTCAGCTTTAACTAGGTATTGTCATTCACCATTGAAAAATTCATATTGGCTGATCAAGGCATACAAATGTTTTGTGAAGAATCATATGCCTTCCTCAGGTTCAGCTTTCATGGTTTTAGCCAGCAGTAAGCCCAGTAGCTGCTGAAACTTGAGCACCATCTTGGTATGCAGCAAGAAGACAATTCTCAGAGCAAAATCCGAGCTTGTGCTTGTCCTTTATCGCTCCTAACAGCTCAACATGTGGCGTGAATTTGTTGATAATTGCTCTGCCCTCCTATTTGTTAGCATTCACACTCTTTAAGAGCATGTTATATAACATTCACAATTCAGCCCACACTCATGGGCATTCAGCCCTGCCAATGGCAGCTGTCAGCTTGTATTTGAGTGTTGGAGACACTTCAGCTTTGGAGAAGAGGTGTCAGCATGCATGATAGACCCCTGCAAACCCATAGCGCACAGTTCTGTATGCGCAAGTCTTAGGACTTCAGAAATCAGGACTGGTGAACCCTGATGTTTGAACAGCTTAAATGGATCATCCTTTTCCTTCTGATCAAGGATGCTTGTCGTTCTGTAGTCAGACTGGAACAGTAGCCCACGCTTTACTCCATGTATTGTAATATACGACACGGCTCTATTCTCAGCTCAGAGATGGCATTATGTAACGCTGAGTATTGTATAATGCCTTCAACCTCTTTTAATGTGATTATCTTTTTTCTCACTCCCTGTCTCCTTTTGAACAAGACCCTAGTCATGAGGTTAAACTTAAGCAGAGACCACCACCCCCTCAGTAGGGTCATCCCTCATACTTAATACCCCTTGCTCATTTACACAGGAATCATGTGACCGAGGTGCCTCTCCCAGCCAAAGCAACAGCCTTTTTTCAGCTCCTGTTGCCTGGCAAATCAGATGTCAGAGGCTCTAAGTCCATCATGGATGACATAATCTGTCTGATGGATGGTGACAAAAACTGACTTTTAGGATGAAGAGGATTAATGGTACCTTACATAAAATAGCCTCAACGTCTGGTATTCTCACAGCAAAGTTCTTTTTCGTGCTTCGCTTAGGGGTAAAAAGAAGTTTGAAAGACCTAAGCATTGGTATATTGTTAGTTTACATCCTGATGTTGCCCACGTTACTGGGAGCAGAGTTTAGATGAATATATAAATGCTCTATGCGCTTGCCTCTCAATAACAAAATAAACACAACAATGAGAATACAGCTGTCTCAGTGTCAATTTCATTTAGAATTACAACTTTAATTTCTGCTATAAAGCAGCTCTCTAGTGTGTTCATGTTTTCGTCTCACCTCAAAGGACTTAACAGACGGCTGGAGCCGTAGAGCATATCTACCTATTATGTAATTGCCACAGGCCAACGGTAGTTCATTTAGGCAAGCTGTTTTCAACTCCTCAAACAAACTTCTTTTTGGCTTGATTTTGTTTGAAATGATGTCAAAACAGTTCATCCTTCGATTTCACTTGAACTATATCAGGGCCTACAATGAATGTTTTATCTGCTAGCCAATGGCCTTGGCTTGTTTAGCGCTCTTGTGGAGGTCCATTTGTCTCTTGCTTTTTATAGTGGCTGCATATTCTCCTGGCACTCAGAGCACTTTTGTTCTACCTGTTTTTACTTGTTACGTGCAGCCTTGGTCTTTCAGATGAGAAAAAAGAGCTATTATGCTCATCAGCTGTCTGTTACACAATGCACTCGAACCTATTAAGAAGGAAAAACAAAGCAAAGCTGTTTTTCCCCATCTGTTGGCTGTGTTGATTCAGCAGAGCCACTGGTGACATCGCTACTTGTTCACCATTTTGAGCAATCTGCATCTCGATTGCCCAACAAAAGTATATCTTCAGCCTTTTGTCCTGGGTTGCTGAGGAGTGCTGGTGCTCCGGTTTGCACAGGCAAATAAAGAACTAATTGATACCCATAAGCAGTGATAAGTCACACGAATGGCAGCGCGCATATAGTTTGGTTGTGGCATTGCAAACAAATGTCTGCTGAGACTCTGTGTTCATGCCCTCAGAAATCACCAGCTCTTACTGAATGTAAATGGCTTTTAAGGCTGCGGTCACTGCTTAAAAACAGCTGGTCAGCTGAGACACATTGCTGTATACATCTGGTAGTGACCTATTTTGTCCAGTCCATATTAGTTATATACATTGTTATAACACTTACAGAATTAATTTTAAAATCACAAATTTAATAACAGTGGTAAATGTAATTCTTAACAGATCTTAATATTAATATCCATCTTTTATAATACATCATAATGTTTTATTGCCTAGTAGGGCCACACGATTTATCGCACAATAAAAAAAAAAACATTGAAATCGAGCTTAAATGCTATTCTTAGTGCGATTTATGAAACCACAAAGGCTTTGATTATTTATTTTTTTTATGCGTAGCTTGTCAGTGAAGTATGTCTCCAAATGCTAATCCATCTGAAAGCACTGCGAGTTTGAGTCGTTTATAATGTACATTTGATAAAGCAATACACGTCAAACATCTTTCCAGACATGAAAAGCATTTATTAACATCTTGTCCAACAAACAACATTTAATAACGTTTTTACTCCAAACTTACTTTATAACGACAGTTGTGCATCCTTCTGTGGGATGATGTGGCTTCTTACACTTGTTTATTAGTCATGTTTAATCAATCAAAGTGTTTCAATCTTCTGTTTATTCAGCTACAGCGATTAGTATGAAATGCCCAAAGGGATTTCCTGAAATGATGCGTTATCTACTTCTCCGGCAGTGCATATTTGGAGTTTCTGCACAAGAGCGCCCTCTGGCTTTCAGATGGAGAATCATTTACTACTGATCACAGAGCCGTACAGCTCTGACAAGCTGCGCATAAAATAATCGCAGCCTTTGTCAAATCGCATGCGATAAAATGTGCGATTTATCGTGTAGCCCTAATGCCTAGGTGTTACAACATTATAACAGTTGTTAATTTAAAACTGTGTTACAACACTTTTAAATTGATAAATTTTACTTCTAGTCTGCATTATTTTTATTTCGGTTATCTGCTATAGCATGAATATAATTACAGGGCTCAACATTAAGCCTTGTTATGTGCTTGTCCCTCTGACGGGTAAATCGGTCATTGACTTGTCTGAGTAAAAAAGTTACTTGTCTGGAAAGAAAAAAGGACTTTTTGATTTTTGATTCTTGTCATTTTTTACCTTTTATAAAATGCAATTTTCTCAACCTTAAATGTATGTCATCTTTGATGTCAAATTCTCAAATCTTATCAAATTCAATAATAAGGTACTATATTTTTTGTTATTGACATTTTAATTAGGCTACTTGCCCGGTCAGGCAAGTAAAATTCTTTCACTTGCTCCTTATCCACTCATGTTAATGCGTAAATGTCAAGCACTGAATTATCAGCTTATGTTTATCAACCAGGATTTTATATTAGTACTTTCATGTTAATATCACTTGTAAATTAATTTTAAGCGTTTGATTTTGAAGAAACTGTATTTGGAGACCCGCTGTACCCCTATTACAAACCTCTTACCTTGGCAGCAAATACAAATCTCAAGAGATTGAGAATTACTGTCTAGACATCACCTATTTACACCAGAAAGCCTATGATATTCAAGCTTCACTTGATGAAGGCATGTTCTTAATTCTTGTGATTTCTTCCCACGATCGGAAATTTGCACAGGGATTCTGTCCCGTGGATCTGTCTTTTTCATGCCGCTGGCTTGCTTCCAGCTTTCTTGTCAGATTTGGGCCCCATCTCTTCAGCTAAACTGATCAAAATCTGTCTCTTCAATCACATTACTGTCCACTTCCCCCAGCAGCCACACCTGCCGGACATTCAGTTGGTCCTGTATCCATATAAGGGACATGGCATGCTCCTCATCTGTAATCTGAGACGCCTCCTTTTACGTTCATTATTCTGACAAAAATGGAAGGTCAAGTAGCTGTCAGTTATCTTTCTATATATAAAGCTTTGACCTTGTTTTGGTACTCAGTGGAGATGTTGCTAAGCATTTTGAGGCATGATTAATGGTCGCTTACTTCAAAGTTATATACTTTAAAGTTTCTATTGTTGTTTTCCAGTTTTAGCATAATGCTGTTCAGGTCTCTACATGCCTGAGTAAATGTGAGGGTATATA
Organism: Ancherythroculter nigrocauda; assembly: GCA_036281575.1. NCBI lineage: Eukaryota > Metazoa > Chordata > Actinopteri > Cypriniformes > Xenocyprididae > Ancherythroculter > Ancherythroculter nigrocauda. The sequence goes on along the minus strand of VTFQ01000011.1, from coordinate 18,226,161 downwards.
GACTAGAGGTAGAGTGACATATTTGGCAGTCCTCCAATATGAAGTAGTTTACATGTTGTGTTTTAGAAACAATTAAAAGATTTAAAGTAGTTCACATTCTTGGGTTTAGTTTGTTAAAATCATTAAAATAAAAGTATTTTGTACTGTCAATCAGATAGCAGTCAAAGAAGCTATTGTATTTTATTTTTTAGGTATTTTTTACTTGGTATTGTATTAATAGACAATTTTTTTTCTTCACAAACATAACCTTTGTCACTGTTATAGACACGCCAGTCATTCCTGAAATGGTTTACCTTGCTGCAGTGTAGTCAACATAGTGACCCCTGTGGTTGTTAACTGCAGTTAAACATGAGCCATTCAGCATGACTAACACATCATAAAATAATTAACCGTGTCGAAGTTTCCTATATTTTGCCTTTTGAATGATTGGCCTTGGATATCCTGCAGTTTGGCCAGGTCAAGTATATGTACTAATCCTAAGGATCTGTCCCTGCCTCCATCTTGCTTCAGGCGTCGATATCGAGGCGGCCAGGAAAGAGGAGGAGCGGATCATGCTAAGGGATGCGCGACAGTGGCTTAACAGCGGCCAGATCAACGACGTCCGGCACGCCAAGTCTGGGGGGACCGCACTACATGTCGCTGCAGCCAAGGGATACACTGAGGTTTTAAAGTAAGTAGAAAGATTTTGCCATTTTGCCATCCTCAAAAGATTCAGAGGACACCTGTGATAATATTTGTCTTTATTCTTTTGCCAGTAAGTGAGATTTAGTAGCTACTGAAGGTAGAAACAAATGAAACTTTGGTACTGCAGGTGTGGAGGCTTTACTTGGTCTATCCCATACTTCACCTTTCAACTTTTCTTGGTTCTTGTACACGAGACGTGACAGTATGTAACCTATTTATCTGTCTCCATTACAGTAGATTATCATGAGCTGTTGAACAAACACTGCTCAAGATGTGTGGCAGGAGTTAGGCAGTGTTTCTGTTTTTGGTGCTTTCAGCCTTTCGATGTCAGAGTTGAATGACTGTGACAACTGCTCCATCTGCACCAAAACAACGGGATTGTAACTGGATAGACTGTTTTGTTTTGGTGTGTGGAATCTCAGAAAACTTCACATCTAATGCATATTTTTATGTGTTGAAAACTAAATGTTGGCATGCATAACATGCCTTCTAGGCAATGGAAAAATGAACCCATTGGTCTACTCAATATCCCAGGCCTTTGGCAAATGAGGCCAAGCTTAGATTGCGGCACCAAAATCCAAGAAACCCAGATTTGTCTAATCTCATCATGTTATTTCTGTCGCTCTAACTGTTTGCAGGCTTTTAATCCAAGCAGGGTATGATGTAAATATTAAAGACTATGATGGCTGGACTCCGCTCCACGCTGCTGCACACTGGGGCAAAGAAGAGGCCTGCCGGATACTAGTAGAACATTTGTGTGATATGGACATCATCAATAAAGTGGTATGGGTTTTATGGTTCTGTCTGTGCTATAAGCTTCTGTGTAGTCGTCTTCAGAATCTGAACTACAATTAAAATGTCTCTAATTCGAATTGTATTTTGGTTCTCAGGGTCAGACGGCATTTGACGTAGCTGATGAAGATATCTTGGGATATTTAGAAGAGCTGCAAAAGAAACAGAATCTGGTAATTTCACACTTTTGGCATCGGATCTTCAATCGTAAACATAATTCGGCTTTGTTTTGTAGCCTTAAGCTGACATGTTCTGTTTGTTTTTAGCTTCTGAGTGAAAAGAAGGATGTTAAGAAGTCTCCATTAATAGAAACTACGACTACTGGGGACAATAATCAATCTGTGAAACAACTGAAGAGGTAAATGGCTGTGCTCACTAGAGAGAAACCACCATGATGTGATTGATATACTGTTTGCCCAATGTCTTGAGCTTACCATAAATGTCGACTTGGGGCGCTTTTACACTAGAGCTTGTGGTGTGGACACAAAGCTGTATTTCATCATTGGTTGGCTGATATGATAGCAATTTTTCCAAACTCAAGTCCTGCTTGAAAAAGTGGTCTGGGGTTCAGGTCTGGTAGTATAAACTTAAATGGCAAAACTGAACCGCTGTTGAGGACATATAATTTGCATCTTTGCACGCACATGCTCATGCTCATTACACTAATTAACGTAATATTCATAGCTGCATGTTTCAGTTTGGACCTAGCAAGTGAATAAGATGTGAAAACAGCCTAAATGACAAATATAGAGAATATTCGCAAACTGTTTGTACACCAAAACCATTAGGGCTGTGTAAAAAAAATATTGATTTCTCGATTTTAATCGATTCTCATTTTTACGAACCGATATCGATTCTTAAATCCCAAGAATCGATTAGTCTAGTCTGTTTTCAGTTGATGAATGAGCAGAATATGTAGCTCCTCCCATCCAATAAATCGCAATAGTCTTTGTGCTTTGTTACTTTTGATATGAAGCAAAGTCTGATTTCAAACGACGTCCAACTTATTATGAGATTCAAAAAATAAATGCCGTTTTGGCGCTGTTTAATGTGACGTGACAGATCGCTTTAGTGCCTTAGTTAAAGAGAAGCGGCAGCACGGAGCGCATGTGAACATCCTCTCCTCCTCTTTAATACCAGTTACAGCGCGAAATAAACACGACTAAACATCTGACGGTATGTTAAAATATACAGTACAACTTACCGAAATCCGTATCATGTCTTGTGTAATCGCTCAATCGATGTTTCAACCTCGGAAAGATGTCAATAAAACAGCTTGTAAACAATGTCACGTAACATCACATTTACCTCAGAAAAACACATTCAGTGACCATAAACTTGTTAGTCAGCTAGAAAAGTGTACTCTAGTAAGCAACATTCTGATAAATATATGCACCGTTACATATTCATTATAATTTTTAATGTTGCATGTTTTAATAAATCAGAACAGCCGTGATTCAAATGTTTATATTTCAAAAAAAAAGAATTAGAGTATAAATATAATTATGTAATTCTAAACTTTATTTATAATAAAAACATCATTGAGTGTAATTTAAGTGTTTGTATATAAATAATATAACCTTCTTTAACCTTCAATGTTGTTATTATAGTAGTACCAACTGACTCCCATGTGTAGTTTACAGCATTAGTTGAGATTTTTTTCTTTGTATTGTAACTGAAATACTACGTCCAAAATTATCAAAATCGAATCAAAATCAAATCGAAAGCATGTGAATAGTAATCGATTCGAATCATGAAAATTGTGTCAATACCCAGCCCTAAAAACCATAAACATACCATATTTTTAGCCCAAAACCTAATGAAAAAGTTTAGTCAACTGAATCAACTATTTGAAAAAGAAAAAAAAAATCAGCCTAGCTGATCAAGAATCGGGAATATTTACGGCACACTGCTGAATGCATAGCCTTTCAAAGTATATACTCTCCTTGATAGAAAAACAAACAGATGACAAATAGTATTTGAAAGTTTCATCTTTGTCCAGTGTCTGCGTTATTTCTCTCCAGAAGTACTCTTTTAAACTGTTTCAAACTCGCTTATTGCCCTCACAAAATCATTTAAATTTTATGGATTGTGATTAGGGATGTGCAGCGATTAATCGTTTGCAAAATAAAAGTCTGTGTTTACGTAATATATGTGTGTGTTCTGTGTATAATAATTATGTGTATATAAATACACACACATACATGTATAAATTTAAGAAATATATGCATGTTTAAATAAATATATATATTTTATATTTTATATTACATATAAATATAAATATTTTATATATAAATCTAACATGTATGTGTCTGTATTTATATATACCTAATTATTATACACAGAACACACACATATATTACATAAACACAGACTTTTATTTTGCAAATGATTAATCGTGATTAATCGTTGCACATCCCTAATTGTGATATTGATCTTGTGTTTGCTATGTAAATAGCCCTGATGCTAACATGACATTAAAAACGTAATAAATAAACAAACTTAATGCCCTCACACAAGCACTCATCACTATGTCACTTTCAGTAGTTTGTTGTTGCGCATCTTCTGACTGTCAAACAGTGGACCGGGCCAGTGTTGCCAACTGATTAGTGCAAAAAAAATTCAAGGTGCATGTGTTACAAATCTGTCTGCGTGTGTACTATGCTAATGATGAAATTTGTCAGACGCATTGTACACATACCTAAGCGTACGCATTAAATTCAAAGTGTACGTGGGGGTTTAGTGTGAATAGGCCTTAAAATTGAAAGCTTTGTGCGTGAAGAGTTTGATGTAAAGGGTGCTTAACCATTGAGTTCATCTGTGCTTTAGTAAAGAAACAGTTCTACTGGAGCCAGAGAAGACTGCCCCAAGAATTGAGACTCTGGAGCCAGAGAAGGTGGATGAAGAAGAGGGAGAGGGGAAGAAGGACGAGTCTAGCTGCTCTAGTGAGGAAGAGGAGGAGGAAGACTCAGAGTCTGAGAACGAAGCAGGTAACTGTTTGATACAGTGACCACCACATACGCTTCCCCAACTAGCTTTGTGGTAAATTTGTGAAAATTTATTTACGTACTCTCTTTTTTTCTTTTTTTTCCAGACAAGACCAAGCCTTCTATTCCGTCAAGCATTTCCAACAGCACACCTGCACCTGCACCTACTAGTATCACCGTCACGTCGCCAACTACCCCAAGCAACCAGGTGACCACCCCAACCTCACCTACCAAAAAGGTACATTATCTGTCCTTGAATGTGCCGTCCACCATTCCTTCCACCCAGTATTTGTCTTCCATGTTTCTACGTCTTTCAGCTCACAGAAAGACTTCTCCTTGGAAATATCATTCATTCTTCATGCATAGCATGTATTGAGCATGTGTCAGTAAGCAAGAAAGTTGCATTTGCAACTTTTCAGAATGAATGTTATAGGCTGTTTCAAGATGAACCGACAGTTTGTAGGCTTCGTAACAAAGGAGTTACAGAGTCATTGGCATCAGCATAGCATGGTCGCAAAATTCTAAAAAAAAATATCAGCTGATGGACGTGGTTTTCAGGCATATCATTGTGCAGTGAATTCTAGTACTGTGCACTTGAGAGGAGAGAAAATGTCCTCCTCACTTCTTTACCATGTACTTGCCTCCCTCTGCTGGACCATAAGGGAATTTCATCAATGCCAGGCTTTCATCAAGTTTGTTGTTAGAAAATGCTATTATTCAGAACAGATTTGATTTCAATGTAAACAGAATTTAATGTAAATAAATTTGGTTATTGTTTAGGTTTTGAATATTTTTAAAATTAATATAGTTTGAATGATTATTTTTTAAAATAAATTTGTATAACTTAATTTGAACGTGGCTTTATTTAATGCTAGTTGGATTATGAAAGTAGATTGACTTTTGATGGATGTTTAGTACCATGAGAAACGGTTTACAATGAATTCAAAGAAGTGAATTTCCAAGGAGACATCCGTGTTCCTGTAGTTTGTCTTCCTGTAGCTCAGCTGGTACAGCATGATACTAGCAATGTAAGAGCTAAACTGTATTGTAACCAACTGTGTTACTACTTAAACCTTCCCACAAACAAACAAACATGGTGCTTCATAATCTTTGTTTTAGTCTTAGGAGTTTTTTAGAGGGTATTTTAACGTTCAGGAAGAAATATCTGTTTTATTGCCATTAGAAGCTGCTTTTGTTGTGAAGCAGAGGTTATAATAAATAAAAATGAATGGAAGTCCATTTTTATTAAATGTTAACAATAAAATTGAATAGATTAATTTTAGCCTAAAATAAAATTAAAGTGGCTGCAGCTGCTGTGCAAAACGAGATACAATTCTGGCCCAGAAATGTGCAATAAAACATTTCAAATGCACAAAACACACATTGATTGCTATTCATCAAACATAATGGGCCAATATAATGTGAGTTTGTTAGTTTATTTTTATGAATCATGTTTCTTTTTGTTTATTATTCTCCAAGACGAACATTGCAGTAAAATTCTGCTTTTTAATTGCATCTTAAACTCAAGTTTGCCAGCTGAACACATTACATGCTATAACTGGGCTTTCATATATTTCCTTTTTCTTTGCTCTCCCTTTCTCTCTGTCACTCGTGCATCTTGAAGTATCTGTTTCCTTTGCTGCTGCTGCTTGATTTATTTCATTCAAGGGTTCTATCTTTCTTCCTTTTTCTTCACAATCATCTGTTTTTTTCTCTCTACTCATTGCTGTTGTCTTGGATGGCTTTAGTCTGATAACATTACTGCCCTTGTGCCTGGGGGGGAGCCAGGCTGTCCTGCGTTGTGGCGTCAAGGCTTGCGCAAAACTGGCATTTCACTTGTGCCCAAAAAAGCGATGGTGAGGCCTCGGTGTGTTCAGCGTTGTGATTCCCACCCCCTCTTCCCTCCTGCCCTTTATGTTCCCCAAATGACCACGTCCCTAACCAATCAGATAACTGCCTAATCCAAGACCATATCCTCTTCCTGTCACTGGCTCACTGCATGGTGTTGTCGCTGTCATTCGCGGCTGTGATGACGTGCTGTCGAAAATCATCTGTGTGGTAGTTTTATACTTGAATGTGGTGGACTAAATATGACGGGGTGACATCAGTGTTGTGTGTACAATAAACTACTTTGATAAGGGCGAATTCATTTATCATTGACTCTAAACCCTAACAGGTCACCAGGATGCTGATGAGTTGGCAAAAACTAACATATTGATTTGAAATTGGGCATGTTTGGTTTTGTCATCTTCGTTGTTTTTATAATATTATTTAGCATTCCCATCATCTTAAGGCCTAGTAAACGATTGTAATTCAAGTTTGCTTTTCTGAAGGCAATGAAATCCACAAACCCCATTCAAAAATGGCCCCCACATGTTTCCCTTGAAGTTTATTTTTGAATTTTATAGGCATCAAAGCACTAGGGCTGGGCGCTTGTTTTTATTTGTTTTTGTTTGTCTATAAAACAGTTATTCATTTCTAAACATTTTTTTTTTATTTGTATTTATTAGTTTTATTCATAAAATAATATTAAAACAACATTTATTTTTTAAAATGTTTATTTATAAACATAATATAAATCGTATTTACCCTTTTAATATTTATATTATTGCAAATTTTCTTTATTTTTATTAAAATGTTTGTATTTTATTTTTTATAGAATAAAAGACATTAATTTAACATTAAGCAGCATTGTTAGAAATGCTCTTTTTTTTTTTTTTTTCCTTCTTTTTTGGCCATTACATTTTCTTAAAGCAGAGATGTCCATTTCAGAGCACATACAGTACAGTCCAAAAGTTTGGAACCACTAAGATTTTTAATGTTTTTAAAAGAAGTTTCGTCTGCTCACCAAGGCTACATTTATTTAATTAAAAATACAGTAAAAAACAGTAATATTGTGAAATATTATTACAATTTAAAATAACTGTGTACTATTTAAATATATTTGACAAAGTAATTTATTCCTGTGATGCAAAGCTGAATTTTCAGCATCGTTACTCCAGTCTTCAGTGTCACATGATCCTTCAGAAATCATTCTAATATGCTGATCTGCTGCTCAAGAAACATTTATGATTATTTTCAATGTTGAAAACAGTTGTGTACTTTTTTTTCAGGATTCCTTGATGAATAGAAAGTTCAGAAGAACAGCATTTATCTGAAATACAAAGCTTCTGTAGCATTATACACTACCGTTCAAAAGTTTGGAGTCAGTAAGAATTTTTATTTTTATTTTTTTGAAAAGAAATTAAAGAAATGAATACTTTTATTCAGCAAGGATGCATTAAATCAATCGAAAGTGGCAGTAAAGACATTTATAATGTTACAAAAGATTAGATTTCAGATAAACACTGTTCTTTTGAACTTTCTATTCATCAAATAATCCTGAAAAAAAATATTGTACACAAATATTTTGTACAATTGTACACATTAAATGTTTCTTGAGCAGCAGATCAGCATATTAGAATGATTTCTGAAGGATCATGTGACACTGAAGACTGGAGTAATGATGCTGAAAATTCAGCTTTGCATCACAGGAATAAATTACTTTGTCAAATATATTCAAATAGAAAACAGTTATTTTAAATTGTAGTAATATTTCACAATATTACTGTTTTTTACTGTATTTTTAATTAAATAAATGTAGCCTTGGTGAGCAGACGAAACTTCTTAAAAAACATTAAAAATCTTAGTGGTTCCAAACTTTTGGACTGTACTGTATATAAATAATAAACTGCATATAAAGTGCAACAGTCAGGTTCTGGAAGGAAAAACTCCATTAATTTTCTCCATAGGAAAATATTTTTTTTAATGATAACTTATAAACCTTTAAACACAGCCTTACTGTGAGCTACGAATCGATGGTATTTACTTCTGTTGAAGCTTGCATTATTTCAACTTAGTTTTAAAATAATAATGTGTTTAACAACGGAATTCATGGTGGAAAAACTACATTACCCATAATGCTGTACAGAAAATTCCACCAGTCAGAGAGTTGAAACAATCAAAACGCATTAAGTCTTGTACCTTTATAGTTTTGTCTGATTTTCAAATACTTTTTTGCTTCAAATCAAAGTTTGTAATGTTCACCTCATAGCATGTTGGCTTGGTTCATGACTTAAAATGCTTTAACAAAGACTTTTTTGAAATCCCTATGGGAGAAGTGAATGGAAACAATACTTCCGGAACCAACGCCACTGAAAAAGTGGGTGGGCACTGTTGCACTCTATTTGAAATTGTTGAAAATGTGAAAATATCAAAGTTGCTCAGCCCTGCTGTCCACTGCTCCCATATGTATGCCCTGCTTTGACCTGTCAAACTGATCCGAGTTCTCTGTTCTCTCACCCGCACACATGGACAACCCCTAATGTTGATTCACAATGTGTGCTAGTAAATGCCACATCTGCACAAGTGTGTGCTCTAGATATTCCTGTGATTGTAAAGTTGGAATTTGGGCTTCTCAAATGTTGGAAATGGCATAAAACAGACTTGAGGCACTCCCAAAACTAACTAACTTTGGATTTCAACCCCCATCCCTTCTTTATTTGTTCTTTCTCCTCCTCAGGTGAGCACACCTGCAGGGAAGGTGTCTCCTAAAGAGGAGGAGAGGAAGGATGAGTCTCCTGCATCATGGCGTCTGGGCCTGCGGAAAACAGGCAGTTACGGAGCACTGGCGGAAATCAGCACAACTAAAGAGGCACAAAAAGAGAAGGACACAGCCGGGGTGATGCGCTCGGCCTCTTCTCCTCGCCTGTCATCCTCACTGGACAATAAGGACAAGGAAAAGGTCTACCAGAATTTAGTTTTGGGTCAAATAACCCTGTTTTTAATTGTAAGATTGGAGCTGTTTGCATTTGATTCTTGAGTTCGTTTTATAGAGATTCGAACCTCTTTATTGATCTGCACAGGAAAAGGAGAAGACACGCCTGGCGTATGTTGCTCCAACCATCCCGAGGAGACACGTTAGCACATCAGACATTGACGAAAAGGAAAACAGGTAAAGAAAGGACACTTGCTGTTTTGTGCATTTTTGAGAGCACATGCTGCTCCATGTTGTGTTGCAGTGTGAAGCACAAGCTCAGGTGTAGCATGTGTTTGTGGCTGATGCAGCATGTTCATGTTGTAAGAGAGAAGAATATAAATAATGTTGGTTAGATGTAGGGCTGGGCGATATATTGCATGCGATTGTCACGCGCATTTCGTCAGTAAAGCCGGTTCCCTGATTGCCGCTAAATCGCCATCACCTGCTTTCAAATGGAGCGGCATTTAATAGACAGAGCCGTAGATCACTGACAAGCGACGCAATATCGCGTTCATTATCGCAGATGAATCGCCTTCGATAATGAACGTGATATTGCGTAGCTTGTCAGTGATCTACGGTTCTGTCTATTAAATTGCATGCGATATATCGCCCAGCCCTAGTTAGATGGTGTCCATTATACTCTAGTTAGTCTAGTAGTGTAATAGATTTTTCAAGAGTGGTTCTCTGGAATTGGAGGTACTATTTATAGCTTGTGGTTCTTAGGGATTCGGCTGCTAGTCTGGTACGTAGCGGCTCATACACTAGGAGACGCTGGGAAGAAGACCTGAAGAACAGCGACGGAACGGCCTCACAAAACAGAACCTCCAGCTATCAGCGCAGGTTAGCTTTTATTCTAGTAACTATATTCATTTTATTGGCTAGCGACTGAGACTTTCAAAGAGATGGGCGAAAAGCTTCTTCCTGCTGCTGCTATCTGAGATGCTCCTTGCCGTCAAGCATTTAGCATTTATAGCAGCTGCTATCGGCTTGCGTTTGTGTATGACACTTTGACTGAGATTCTAACCATCTTAATAGAACCATCTCATAAACCGGTGTAAGTACTGCAGTTTAGAAACATTACTAACGACTAACTTGAGTAGAACTGCAGAAGTGGGTTAATCTCGACTTGCTGTCATAGATGGTCTTTTGTGCATGATAATCATCTTCCTAGCATGCATGTGCCTGTCTAAAACAGAGGTTTTCAAACTTTTTAAAGGGTTAGTTCACCCGAAAATGAAAACTCTGTCATTAATTACTCACCCTTGTGTTGTTCCAAACCTGCAAGACCTTTGTTCATCTTTGGAACACAATTAAGATATTTTTGATGAAATCAAAAAGTTTTTTTTTTTTTTAAATCTCCCATAGAAAGCAATGTAATTACCGTCATTAAAGGTCCAGAAAAGTAGTAAAGACATCGTCAAAATAGTCAATGTGACTGCAGTGGTTCAACCTTAATGTTATGAAGCAATAAGAATACTTTTTGTGCGCAAAAACAAAACAAAAATAACTTTATTCAACAATTTCGTTTCTCCCCTGTCATTCTCCTATGCAGTAATATAATAATATAAAACATTTTGTCTCTATTTACGCTACCATATCAGTAATAAAAAAACTCAGCAAGGTGTTTTTTTTACAGAAATTCATACTTTTGTTCAGTAAGGATGCATTAAATTGATCAAAAGTGACAGTGAAGACTTTTACATTTTTACAAAAAAAAAAATGTTCAAATAAATGTTGCTTATTTACGTTCTTTTCATCACAGATTCCTAAAAAAGGTATTATGATTCCCACATAAATATTAAGCAGCACCACTTTTTTCCACATTTAAAATAATCAGAAATTTATCTTGAGCAGCATGCAGCAGAATGATTTTTAAAGGATCATGTGACACCGAAGACTGGAGTAATGATGCTGAAAATTCAGCTTTGCATCTCAGGAAAAAATCACATTTTAAAATATATTCAAAATGCAAAACAGCTTTGTGTTTTATTTGTTTTATTTATTCAGTTAACAGCCTAATTTTGAAACTTTGACACAAAAATACATTTAAGTAAAATTTAGTTTGAAAACCCTGGTGTAAAAGATGAAAGCACCTTAAACCATCCAAATGATGTGTATGCGTCAATGTGTAACTAGAAATTTGCATGACTGCACTTGTGCCGCCTGGTTTGGTTTCAGACTCTAACAAAAAAAAAAGCATGTTTGAGTGTCAGATCTTTATTTTTTAAAGCATGCTAATGGTTTCTATATAACATGTAGGTTTCCAATTTTTTTTGAAGTTATTGATGGTATTTGATGATTTATATAACGAAATATGACTTTATAAGAAACCAAGCCCTCCCCTCACAAGCGAGTCAGTGCTTTAGGCACTGTATGTACACTTATATGTGTAACATTTTGTCTATGTGTGTGTGTGTTTGTCCGCTCCCTGCTAACTCACCTTTCACCCCGACACTTCCACATGGCAGTACGTCTCACACGCTAGCGTTAGGCCGCACGTCTAGCTCTCGCGACCTGCCTGCCAAATCCTCCTCTGCCTCCAGCCTGGAACCTAACAACTCTAAAGCCTGGCAGCAGCCTTCCTCCTACTACCAGTCTTACAACATTCACCGCAGGTACCTGCCCGAGCACCGCCCAGCAAACGCGCACACACACACACTCCATATCCTCCATCTGTCCTTTGTGTTCCCCACATGTAGCTTCTTGCCATTCTTACTGTCTGGTTATTTATTTTTCTATGGGGTGTATAGTTTTACACCATACATTAGAATGGACTGAATATAGTGCTGGACAATATAATAAAAATTCACAATGTATTCGCCAAGGTTGACAAGAGAACTATTATTCAGTGGCCAGTACCAGTAGCAAAATATACATTGAGTTAAAAAAAATGTAGATACTGTTTAAGAAATATTCAAACAAGTATTACCTAATATAATGGATGAATAAAAATGCAAATAGATGAATAAAAATGCAAAGCTAAAAAGATGCAAATAAAAAGTAAACAGTGTCTGAATGTAAATATAGAACTCTGTCAAAAGTTTAAAAAAAAAAAAAAGATTTTTTTTTATATTGCCCAGTCCTAATTATTTATTTTATTATTTTTTTTATTTGTGCATTATGGACCATGGTTTTTTTGTTTCTTTCTTTCTTTTTCTTTTCTTTTTTTTTTTTTTTGCTTTGTATTTTAGTATTTGCTTTGTTTAGTATTTTTGCTTTGTTTTGCTTTGCTTTTAGTTTTTGTTTTGCTTTGCTTTTTGTTTTGCTTTGCTTTTTGTTTTGGTTTTGTCTTTTGGTTTTGCTTTGCTTTTATTTTTTGTTTTGCTTTGATTTTTGTTTTGCTTTTTGTTTTGGTTTTGTCTTTTGGTTTTGTTTTGTGCTTTGTTTTTGGTGTTTGGTTTGCTATTTTGTTTTGTGCATTATGGATCTTGCTCAGGTTTTCGTAATGAGGGAACTCTCCCGTTTTCTCTTGTGGTGTTTCTTTTGAGCCATCTCTCTCTCTTCTTATGCTATGTTTTGTTCCCTGACTATTGTCTGTGTTCTTGTAGCGGCTCCTTTGGAAGGAGGCATGATGATGCTTTAAGTTCCACTTCTTCTGCCACTTCCACAACGACGACCTCCACCTCCTCTGTTACCTCACCCACAGGACACCGCAGCCTGCTGTCCAGGTACGAGCACTAGGGATGGGCAATATATCGCATGCGATTCTCACGCGCATTTCGTCATTAAAGCCGGTTCCCTGATTACCGCTAAATCGCCATCACCTGCTTTCAAATGGAGCGGCATTTAATAGACAGAGCCGTAGTTCACTGATAAGCCACGCAATATCACGTTCATATCGCAGATGAATCACCTTCGATAATGAACACGATATTTGCGTGGTTTATCAGTGAACTACGGCTCTGTCTGTTAAATGGCACTCCATTTGAAAGCAGGTGATGGCGATTTAGCGGTAATCAGGGAACCGGCTTTACTGACGAAATGCGCGTGAGAATCGCATGCGATATATTGCCCATCCCTAACGAGCACACACACACCTCTTCAACTTAACTTACCAACTAAACACACAGAGTAGGTTCTGATAGTGAAATGTGTCGATGCAAAACAGGTATTGGTCAGAGGAGGGCGCGGAGAAGGAAAAAGAGAAAGAGAAGGAGTCGGCTGCGGTCATCCCCACAATCAACACTGCAGCCACCACCACTACCACCTCCACTACTGGAACTGTACTGGGCTCTGACGGACGAGAGAGACGCAGGTACACATGCACTGCAACATCACAGAGAGTGTTTTTCCACACTTTTTTTTAGCAGCATACAAGTTGATTCAAAGTCAAAACTCATTGTAAACCCATAAGACTCCCATTCATATGCAGAACACAAATGAAGACTTTTTAAAAAACAATATTTTTTCCATTAAAAGTCCATGCAACCAAAATTTTCAAGTTTCAAAAAGTTCATAAAGACATCATAAATATTATCTATATGAATTGAGCAGTTTAATCTTCTGAAGAGACACAATCACTTTATATGATAAACAGATTTAATTTAATTTTATTCACACACAAACATTGATCTATGCACATACATAGAGCTCATCATATATAGTAATAATGATATATAAAAGTTTAATAATTAATAATAAAATTTAAACCTGAATTGAGACTGTATACTAGCCATAAATAGTTATTGCCAGCCACAAAACTGTATTTTGCCATTTCAGATGCAAAGAAGCAATATTATACACATTATACAATATTATACAATATACATATTTTCTTCAATAGATATTTTTGTTCTTTTATTTAAATTCTACATATCAACGTTTAAATTCAGTTTAAACAATGTAGCATGTTCCTGTTTCTAATTATGTAAGAACATTTTTATTTATTCTCCAAAGCCTATTTTTTTTTCTTTCATTAAAGCTGCCTTAAAGAGCCTCAACAAAAGCGCATGTTGCTTCAGCTGTCGGATTTAGTTTCTTTGTGTTGCGTCTGTAGATCATACCTCACCCCTGTGCGTGATGAAGAGTCCGAGTCTCAGAGGAAAGCCAGATCCAGACAGGCACGGCAGTCCAGGAGGTCCACACAGGCAAGTCTAGACTCTCATCTAAACACCTCTGCAGTAACTCTCTCTAATAATAGACAGAACCACAGTCCTTTTTACAAATGATTTGTTGCAAGATTTTAATGGTTCTTGCTTCAGATTTTCAGCGTTGGTACCGTTTTAAGCCCAGTATATGCTTACTGGAATTAAGCTTTGAGCTCTGTGATGTGGCAGGGATTTATGGGAAAAATAACTGTTTTAATTAGAGAGGAAATAGATTTTTTGCCTTTTTAAAAGTACGGGATCTAAAAATTAGGTGGTTAAACATAATAATTACCTGCTTTAAAAAAACTAAATTATATAATACGTAATCATGTGATAATGCCTATTTTTGGATAATCTAGGGAATTAAATACTTTACAAGTAAAAGTCCTTTACAAGTCCTTCATCTTGATTATATTCTTTTTTTTTATTTGGAATTTACCTACATTTAATTTTATTATTAACAAATACATCAGCTTCATATTATATAACACTTGAGCTAAAACTAAAGGAGAAATATGTTTTAAAGAGGACCTGTAATGCCCCTTTTCACAAGATATAATGTAAGTCTCTGGTGTCCCCAGAATGTGTCTGTCACTCAGGTTTCAGCTCAAAATACCCCACAGATCATTTATTATAGCTTGTCAAATTTGCCCCAATTTGGGTGTGAGCAAAAACATGCCGTTTTTGTGTGCGTCCCTTTAAATGCAAATGAGCTGCTGCTCCCGGCCCCCTTTCCAGAAGAGGGCGGAGCTTTAACAGCTCGTGCTTCATTGCTCAACAACAACAAAGCTGGAGAATCTCACGCAGCCAAAATGACAATTGTCAGTAACGGTGGTTCAGCCTTAGATTTTCAAAACCAGAATCAAAGATGGAGAGACACAGGAAGAAGTTGGAATGCAACTGGACATTTCTGAATCATTAGTGGATTAATTTATGTAGTTACTGTGGAGCTGATCCAACTCATCAACTAGCATGTGCTGTCATGTTAATCTTTTGTGCAAATCCAGTGTTGAATTGACCCTCGTTTGTGAAGCAGTCTGGCGTAAAATGACAGCATAGCAACAACACTCAACTACAACAACTCTTCCTTTTCTCTAAAGCAGCCCAACAGGGTCCACCCCCTTTTTTGCGTGTTTTGCCATGGCGTTATAACTGGTACACCATTGTCGCTTGCCAAAACAAAATGGTTGCTCCGTGGGTGGAAATGTGCAGATTAAGGGGTGGTCCCAAGTGATCCCCTTCGTACATCACTTGGGGAGCGAAATCTGAGTGGCTTGTTTTTTTTTTCACATGCTTGCGGAGAAAGACTTACCAAAACAAAGTTACTGGGTTGTCCTTTTTCACATTTTCTCGGATGGTAGATGCACCAGATTATAGCACTTAAACACAGAAAAAGTCAGATTTTCATTAGAGATGTTCCGATACCCCTTTTCCATTCCTGATACCGATTCCGATACCTGAGCTCAGGGTATCGGCCGATACCGAGTACTGATCTGATACCTGGGTGCAGGGCTCTGAACCGGTTCAAGGAACGAAAACGAAAACCGGAAACCAACGAGATTTTGACCGGAACGTAACCAGAAACGGAAATTTGTAGAACATGAAAAATGATTTGTAGAACATGACTTCTCACAACGCCACATCACGCACATGCAGGGGTTCGGTGAACGGAGAAAACAGAATAAAACTATAGGCTTACATAACACATATACAATAAAAGGGAATATTTAGGCCTATAGGCTACGCGAAATATTTCACCATATAATTAGGTCTACATATTAACAAATCGAAAGTGGTTCATTGTGGCGCACTCCAGCAATCTAGGAAAGGAAACAGACATTCTGCTTGTTTTCGTTATTTAAATGTCTTTTGTAAATGTATGAATTATGTCTGGCTTTTAAATTACGACCATAAACCATAAATTACGGAGTACAGTTTAGGAAAAAAACTTTCCAGTGGTCGCGCCGGAGCCTCATGCGCGCGCACAAATTCTTGCAATGCTTACTTGATATCGCAGCTGTTAAATATTAAAATAAAATACAATCAACCAAACATATAAAACTTTACACTGCTCAGTTAAATTCTGTAATACAATCTGTCGTCCTGTGACCACTGCCTGACTGTGCTGTTATGTGATGTTGTCGATAATGCGAGTGAAGTACAAAGCTTACATAATAAATAGCCTAATAGTTTAGCATTTGTCTCGAAAAGGAAACGGTGCCGAATGAGAAAGGTAGGCTTCAGATTCACTTTAAATTAATTAGTTTAGCATCTTATTTAGTTTTATTTCTAATAAATAACCCTGTTTTTCACTTCTTCGCTGCTCTAAACAGTGGTTGCTTATGGCAACACAGCACAACTTCCTGTGTTTGCATTCTGAGCCGTGAAGAAGAATTGATTTCCGATTTGCTGCGTTAAGCAAAGATAGCGGGCACAACTAGATATTGTTTTAAAAAAATGGTATCGGATCTGTACATGAGTTTAATTACTCGCCGATACCGATGCTAGAATTTTTTCTGGTATCGGTGATATTTCCGATACTAGTATCGGAATCTGAACAACCCTAATTTTCATGATATGTCCCCTTTAAGTGTAATTGGATGAGCAAAGTTAAGCTGTTTTAAACTGGAAATGCACTTCTGTTACTGTACTTGTATAGTTTTCTGCTCATATGATGTTTTTATTAATATTAATAAAATACTATTTGTTATTATTGATATAAATGTTTTAATAATGTATATTCTTAAAGTAGCACGTATGGTAATAAGGTAATTTCATATATATCTGCACTTACAACAAAATAACAACATTATTGGGGTCATTTTAGCAGACTCAGAAATGAATGACATAATTTTAACCCTTTGACTTTCTTTTTCAGGGTGTGACCTTGACTGATCTCCAGGAGGCGGAGAAGACTATCGGTCGCAGTCGCCCCACACGGTCTCGAGAAGATGAGAAAGAAGAGAAGGAAAAACAGGACAAGGAGAAACAGGAAGAGAAGAAAGAGACAGAGACCAAGGAGGATGACTATAGGTCACGCTACCGCAGCTTTGAGGAGGTGAGGAAAACTCCTCCCTGTTCCCGGTCACAGAGAACAATTTCAACTAGCATTTTTGTGTCTTCTATGTCACACGAGTGTCCTTTTTGTTGTCCTCCAGAAGTACCGGAGCACCTTGGCCTCGACCACCACTGCCTCCTCCACCCTGCCTTCCTCCTCTAGCAGTTCGTCTTCTCTCTATAGCACCTCCTCTCTGAACCGGCCAAACAGCCTGACCGGCCTCACTTCAACCTACAGCCGCTCCACACGTGACACTGAGAGAGGTATACATGTCATCCAAAAAAATAATAATAATTTTATTCATGTTGTAGGAAAATTTTAACATTTATTACGAAATTACATTTTTTTAAGGGGGAAAAAAAAGTTAATTATATGTACTGTTCCAAGCACTGCAAATGCCCTTAATTGTCATGAAACTGTCACAGTGCCAAAAACAGCTGTGTGGTCACTGAGTAGAGTGACATGGCACAGGAAGGAAAATGAGTGATATGGTTTTGTGACGCTACAGGAACTGGCATACAGACAGGGACTTCCTTTAGTATGGCTGCAGACTGACTAAGCCAAGCATCAGGCTGTTGAAAATCTTGCGTTCGGTAGGATTTTTTTTATGTTTTTGAAAGAAGTCTCTCACCCAAGCTGCATTTATTTGATCAAAAATACACAAAAACAGTAGCACTGTGAAATATTATTTCTGTGTAAAATAACCGTTTTCTATTTTAATTTGTGATGTCAAAGCTGAATGTTCAGCAGCCATTCCTCCAGTCTTCAGAGTCACATGATCCTTCAGAAATCATCAGGGTCCCTGCAGGTCCTTAAAAAAGTCTTTAAGTCTTAAATTCAGCTTAATCAAATTTAAGGTCATGAAACATCTCAAATATCTTAAACGATGTATCAAAAGTCTTAATTATCTTTTTAAGAGGTCTTAAATTTGGGGACTGTAAAACAGGAATTGTGCCTAATGTGGTTATTAAACTTCAAAAGGCTATGATTTAATGAAATGAATGTAAGCACTGCGCGATCAAAGACAAAGACTTGTGGTTTCAGAACAATTTGTGATAAATAATTACAGCACATTACATGGCATTAGATTGCTTTTGATCTACTGTTGATGAATCAACAATCTTTATTTTACTGTTTTTATATTGTAATGTGTTGTATATGGGTGAATATTTTAGTTCCCTCATCTTTTTGCTGCTAAGCTGTGTTATGTTATTGTTGAATGTGTGCCCTAGCCTGTTTAATCAAGCAAAAGAATCTGAGATACATGCCTTATTTTGAGATTTTATGGTTTTGTTCTGTAAGGACATTGATTTTATTTGAAAAACTCTGCAGATACCCTGAGTCATTCTAATATGCT
The DNA here is from genome assembly GCA_036281575.1 of Ancherythroculter nigrocauda. Classification (NCBI taxonomy): domain Eukaryota; kingdom Metazoa; phylum Chordata; class Actinopteri; order Cypriniformes; family Xenocyprididae; genus Ancherythroculter; species Ancherythroculter nigrocauda. Next base: position 18,207,398 of record VTFQ01000011.1, on the reverse strand, counting down.
GAAACAAGTTGAAAACAGTTTTTATTTTTATTTTTTAACTTGAATATTAATCTTTTGTCTCATTATAAGTGTCTTAGACGCATTAAGTTCTTAAAGAAAAAGAAAAAAACGTACTGACTTCAAACTTTTGAACGGTAGTGTATCTGATTTGACATTCCGCCAGCTTATATTAGTTGCATTTAAACACACTAACCTTCATAATAAAACAGATTTTATTGCAGTATTTTGGAATTACATTTATTGTTTGTTTCATTTTTTTGAGATTTATTTTTAAGCTCAACCAGGATTTCTAGCTTAGCCCTGGAGCACTATCATTCCCATAAATAAAATGGGGGTTTCCACCAGGGGTTTATGCATATTATTGCTCAGTTATACTTATAAACAACAATATGTCTGTTTTCTGACCAGAATCTGATAGAAAAGAAAGAGAGGATGATAAGGACGGTGAAGACAAGTCGCAGCCACGCTCTATACGCGACCGCAGAAGACCTCGAGAGAAAAGACGCTCGACTGGAGTGTCCTTCTGGACCCAGGATGTAAGACTCTTGCACCTAAAGCGCTCACAAAACTCACTCTATATGGACTCAGATACAAAAGACATGATGAGAGCTTTACTATTTGCCACCAGCCACAAGCCTGTTATGGTTGAAAATATATAAATATATCACATTATTACACAAATCTCTGGAATACTGAATTCTTAATAGTCAGTTGCAGCTGGCTAGAAAGAAAACTTAACTTCCAGCTGGTCATTAACTCATTTTATGTTCATGCCAAAGCGTTTGTGCATTTGGTGATTGCAACTGTTAATTTTGTACCCTGTTTACTTGTTGGTAGATATAGAGTTTGGATAACACTTTGCAACAAGATTACATTATTTTGCATGGGTTAATTCATTAACTAACAACGAGTAATACATTTTAAGTTAGTTAAAGGTATAGTTCACCCAAAAACGAAAAATGATTTACTAACCCTCAAGCCATCTTAGGTATATATGACTTCTTTTTTCAGACGAACACAATCAGATAAATTTAAAAAAAAACATCCTGGCTCTTCCAAACTTTATAATGGTAGTGAATGGCGCTGCTGATTTTGAAATCCAAAAAAAGTGCATCCATTCATCTATCATAAAACATCTCCAGGGGGTTAATAAATCTCTTCTGAAGCGAAGCGATGGGTTTTTATTAGAAAAATATCCATATTTAAAGCTTAAAATAACTAGCTTCTGACAGACGGCCTACACAAATTGACTTGGGCCAAAAGAGTGACTTTTATGATGGATGGATGCACTTTTTTGGACTTGACAAAATCAAGAGTGCCATTCACTACCATTATAAAACTTGGAAGAGATGGGATATTTTTTAATATTACTCTGATTGTATGAAGATAGAAGATAGTCATATACACCTAGAATGGCTTGAGGGTGAGAAAGTCATGGGATAATTTTCATTTTTGGGTGAACTTTCTCTTTAAAGGTGCTAAAGAGGATGTTTTGTTGTATACATTTTTGCAATATTACTTGAAACTGTGTTTACTAACTGATAAAAGACTATTTATTAGGTGCATTGAAAGGAATAGTATTAATATACATCATCTGTGCACGAGGTAGGGCCTTAAAAACATCAGCCAATCGTTTACGCGATCATCGCGTAAACGATTGGCCCTCTGGCTTGTCAATCACTGCCGTGACGTTCCTTGTGAGAGACGAGCGCGGCTGCGCGCTCCAGTAACTTTCCACACTCCACAGGCGCCGCATTCAATGTTTTTGTCAGGAGACAGGAATAACAACTGCAGATTATGAGTCCGACATAATGAATCCACAACACGACACAGCGAATGCCGGTGGTAAACACTCGTGTTCCAATACTCGTGCACGAGTTTTGGGAGGCGTTCCCACGAAAGCAGGGGGGTTGTTCTTACGCATGCACTCATTTCAAAAACTCAGTAACAGTCTTTGGTTTCTCAGTCGACAAAAAGATCCTCTTTAGCACCTTTAATAAAAATATATCTGTTCATTGTTAGTTCATGTTAGCTCAAGTCCTTTAAATAATACTAACCAATATGATGTTTGATTTTAATAATATATTAGTAAATGTTGAAATTATTGACATATGTATTATAAATGTTGATTTATAATTGCTTTAGAAGTTAACAAATGGAACATTATTGTAAAGTGTTAACGGAATTTGAAATGTGTTTGTGTTACAGAGCGACGAGAACGAGCCAGAACAGCCATCAGACTCAGAAGGCAGCACTAAAGGAGAGCCTCAGGTGAACATTAACTCACCCACAATGCATCTGCCAACACAAATGTGTCAGTTTAGATAAATGCTCAATTCCTTATTCAGCTGCTTATCGTGTTGGACTGTTTTTGAAGGACTTTGAGGTTCTTCCTCTGCCCAGCTCTGTCTTTCACCTTGTATAGTCAAAGAACAGTTTGACTTTCCTTCATGTTTGGCAAAACAAACAATTCACTGACATTACTATGTGTCTGCTAACTGCTGACCCCCTCCTCCCTCTCCAACTTCCTGGAATTGTCCCAGCAGCATTAGTCCTCTTAAAAATGAAAGTCGATTCACAGCCCGCAGACTGTCACCTGTTACAGGAATAGTCATCAATCAATTCCTGGCTGCAGAAAATCACACTTCCAGTGATAAGAGAAACTACGTAGCTAGTCACATGAGTCGTGCTTAGTGTGTACTTGAGCTGTTAGTTGTGTGACCGGGGTGAGGTCAGCGAGGATAAGATAAATATCCTGCATATCCTGTGCCAACATCATCCTGGAACCAGATCACACACAGTTGGGTGGAAAACTGGGAATGAGTCATTCAAATGTGACAATTTATTAGAGTCAGGAAAAGAAACAAAGAGTAGTACAAAGCTTTGTTGTTGGCTGTTGGGTCAGTGGAAAAAGAACAGGAAAGTACTTTTTGTGTATATGGAGAGGGGAAAAAAAACCAGCTGACACCTTAAATCATCCTCCGATTAAAACACTTTTCCAAGTGCGCTTGTTACAGCATGTCATCCAAGTTTAAATATAGCACAAATATGGCCTAATACAGCTAAAGATCAGTTCTTGCTTGGATGGTTCCAAATGATAAGTGTTCAGAGGGCCGCAGTATGAATGAAAATCTAATGGGGTCTATGGGTTCTTTATGAGACAGCTGGTTTTTTGTTAGCTTAATAGCACACATTTCCTCTTAGTGAGCTCTTCTGCGTTGAAAAGGAAGCCCTTATACAAAGCTAAGTGCTGCAGTATGCTTCCAGGGCAATCAGCTACAGGAAGTGGGCTGCACAGTCTCACGGGTCATTGCCTGAGAGCTTCTCACAGCCCAGACTCTAAGCTACAGCCATTATCTAAGTCCATAGTTTCCAGCCTTCAGCCAACAATAAGCACAGATGAGAGAAAACTGTGATTATGTTTGGAATGGAATACTGTCAAGTTTTTATTCTTTCATTACATACGACTGGAAACAGAAGAACTCTGAAAAAGGAGAAAATTGTGGTTAAAGATCACAGTTGATTGTACTACTGGTTCTTTTGAACATAAAAGGATTAGTTCACTTCAGAATTCAAATTTCCTGATTATTTACTCACCCCCATGTCATCCAAGATGTTTGTCTTTCTTTCTTCAGTTGAAAAGAAATTATGTTTTTTGAGGAAAGCATTCCAGGATTTTTCTCCATGTAGTGGACTTCAACAGCTACCAACGGGTTCAAAGTCGAAATTGCAGTTTAAATGCAGCTTCAAAGGGCTCTACACAATCCCAGCCGCGGAATGGGGTCTTATCTAGTGAAAGAATCTGTTATTTTCTTAAAAAAAAAAAAAAAAAAAAGGTTGCATAGCAACGACAGACACCATGGGAAGGAGGAGAAAGTGGCACGGCCACGCTTTCCACACATTTTAGACGCGATATGTGAACGGCCCCCAAGTAAAAAGGCCTTTAAAAAAACAAAAAAAAAACAAAGGGTAAATGACGATGTTGGACGATTTTGAAGTTGGAGAAGAAAATGAGTTTTTCGCCCCACTGTGGTTCTTCCACTTATGTCACTCGTGATTACGTAATGCATGGCGCATCACAGAGCTAGTGCAACACGAGCGTTTGTGGTTAAAAAGTATATAAACATTTATTTATTTATTTTTTTAGAAAATGGTAGATCGTTTCGCTAGATAAGACCCTTATTCCTCGTCTGGGATCGTGTAGAGCCCTTTGAAGCTGCATTTAAACTGCAATTTGGACCTTCAACCCGTTGGTAGCCTTTGAAGACCACTATATGGAGAAAAATCCTGCAATGTTTTCCACAAAAACCTTAATTTCTTTTTGACTGAAGAAAGACAAACACATTGGATGACGTGGGAATGAGTAAATTAACAGGAAATTTTAATTCTGAAGTGAACTAATCCTTTAAGTATCATTGGTAACACTTTACAATAAGGTTCATTAGTTAAACATTAATGTATTAACTAACATGAACTAACCATAAGCAATACGTTTGTTACTGTATTTACTAATCTTTGTTAACGTTAGTTCATTGTTTGTTCATTTTAGTTCACAGTGCATTCACTAATGTTAACAAGATTTTAATATTGTATTAGTAAATGTTGAAATTAACATTAACAAAGATTAATAAATGCTGTATAAGTGCAGTTCATTATTAATTCATGTTAACCAATGTAGTTAACTAATGAACAGTACGGTAACACTTTACAATACGATCATTTCATTACGGTATACTGTATCTCTCATCTTGAGCAGTGTTGTTACTGAATGTTAATTGTTCTATGCATACAGGAAAATCTGCATTGTGCACAGTTATGCATATTGCATAGTTTTTTCTTTCCAAAATAATTGTTAGTATGCCAATCCAAACTCATTCCAATACCCCGAGTGTGCTCTGAGCCGCTGGGGAATAATATCAGAGCCAGAGGTCTTGGCTGCGGATCAGGAATTCATGGAGAAAAACCCCAGCAGGGCTGAGAGGTCTAAGAGCTCAGAGAGACGAAAAAATGAGCGGAGGAGGGACGGTGACCAAAGTCCTTTTACTTCCTCCTTGATAAATGTGACATTCATGTTGAAGTTGAACCTTTTGAAGCATGACTATTATTAGGACAAAATCAAATGGATTACACCCAGATGTCTTCAAACGTGTCCTTTACTGTAGCGTAGTAAATGATAGATTGCTGACCCGCACAGACTCTCATTAAATAGCGGCATTAAGCAGGCCATCGCAGCCGGGAACGAGAGCGTCACAATCCATCCCAGACTAATTGATAATCTGCATTCTAGACGCTCTGATAGTCTAGACGCTAGACAAACAGACACACTAAATGCATTATGAGCATGTGATTGATTAACAGCAGGTACAGACTTTGTAATAACTCCCTCTCTCTCTCTCTCCTTCTCTCTCCATCTCTGTTCACATCCACAGAGCGACAGACTATCCAGGTACGTATCCCACAAAAACGCTCTTTTTGTCATTAAGTGCTTAACTTTAAGATAAGCTAAATATGCTTGCAATCATGCTTATTTTGAAAACAGCAGTGAATATTTTAAGTAAGCATCCCTTTTCACCTTCAGGAATGACCCTCTTTCTACTAGCACTTCCTCCCTTGAACGTTACGAATCTTATAGTAGCCGCGGCATTGGGGAGAGCCGGCGGCCATACTCGCGCATCGAAAGAGACGACACCACTGATTATAAGAAGGTACAAATATTGCGCTGTATTATTACGCCCCGTTAAATAATGGTTTCATTACGGTTTAGTGTTTACCCAACATGCTCTTTCCACTTGCAGCTTTATGAGCAGATTTTAGCTGAAAACGAGAAGCTGAAAGCTCAGTTACGTGATACAGAACTGGAGCTGGCAGACCTTAAGCTGCAGCTGGAGAAAGCCACACAGGTGAGTTCCTTTTCCGAGAAAGTTTTTGGGACGCAATGCTGGAATGTTTGCCCATGTATCATCTGCACTAGAAGCTTCAGAAGGCATTTTTACAGGCTCCTAAAGGTCTTTAGTTTGGAATAAAACAAATCGCACAAAAAAACTAGCGGTCCTTTGTTTTCGTTTAATTCACTGACTTGGTCGTTTTATTTTCTTATTTTTTGTTTGAGCTCCTAAAAATCACCAAAAATGCATTTTTAGTGTCATTCTTTAACATTAAAAATGAGCATGAAAATGAATACTGTTGTTTCAGTACTATTTAGTAGCCACAGTCATGGAAATTCTGGAAACATCAGGAAACTTAAAATGATTTCCAGGCCAGAAAAGAATAGAAATTATTGTAATCTAAAATTAGGCAAACAAATATATACAGTAGTGGCCAAAAGTGATTTCCGGAGGGGATACTTGTTTTTAATGACCCTACAAGTTCAATTATGCCATCAGGATTGTTTATATATTATATGATCGGTGTGTGTGTGTGTGTGTGTATATATATTAACCAAGTTTAGTGTTTTGTTTTTCCCTCATAATTATTATATATATATATATATGTATATGTATGTGTATGTGTATGTGTATATATGTGTGTGTGTGTGTGTGTGTGTGTGTGTGTGTGTATATATATATATATATATATATATATATATATATATATATATATATATATATATATATATATATATATATAATATATAATATATAATATATATAGGCTAAACTATAGCTAAAGGTTTTATTTCACAATGTACAAAAAAAAACAAAAGGCTCACAGGAAAAAGCATACATTTGCTCCAACATAATCAGTTATTAATATTTTTTTGGTTATCTTGTTTTTGCATGTGTTCATTATTTCTTGCCAAATGCCAAAAACGATGTCTAGACAATTTGGTAAGTTTCGTTGCGCATTTCGTCAGTAAATCGTGCAGCCCTACCGGACATCGCTTTTGGATCACCTATGAAAACCTAAGTTCTTTTCAAATTGTTAGTATCATTGTCAGTGTTGGGAGTAATGCATTACAAGTAACGTGAGTTACGTAATCAGATTACTTTTTTCAAGTAACTAGTAAAGTAACACATTACTTTTAAATATACAACAAAATAAAGTTACTTTTTTAAATAAGTAATGCAAGATACTTTGTTTACTCATTAATAGACTGATACCTCTTCTGTCCTCATGTCGAGAGAAATCGAGACTAAGAGGCAGAGGTGTTGTGTGCAGTGTAAACATGATGGTTATTGTAGTTCTTGACTAAATGTGAGCATGCATTTACTCATCTCACTTGCACAAAAACAAATTCAGCCCTGTACTTTACAGGTTGAATTTGCATTTTCTTTCAGCTTTAGGCTCATTTACTTTTGAGGTCCTACTTTATATTAAGTGGCTTTAACTACTATGTACTTACATCAAAAAATAAGTACAATGTACTTATTGGGTTCATATTGAATTGCAAAACACTTTTGCTGCTATTGAGGAGGATACGGGTAAGGTTAGGGAAAGCTGGTATGGGTAGGTTTAAGGGTAGGGGTAAGGGTTAAGGGATGGGTCAACAGTGTAATTATAAATGTAATTACAGATATTAATTACAGATCTAATTACATGCAGGTGTTTTTCAAATATAAGTACAATGTAAAAACGTATGTACACAATGAGTGCATTGTATCAAATGATTAATTTAAATGTAAGTACATAGTAGTTAAGGCCACTTAATATAAAGTGGGACCACTTTTGATGTGAAAAGGCATTTACATTTGCCAAAAAATTACTTTTTAATGACATTTAATTAAAAAACAAACAAGCAACCCCAGCCCAGATGAGAAAAAGTAACGTGACAGATTACTTTCCGTAAAAAGTAACGTAACGGATTACTTTCCATAAAACGTAACTAACACGATCAGTTACTTTTTTAGGGAGTAACACAATATTGTAATGCATTAGTTTTAAAAGTAACTTCCCCAACACTGGTCATTGTTTAATGGTAAAATTTAATGTAAAAATGTATACTATCATTTTATTACTGTCATGCCATTTTATTGATGATCAGATAAGTGGTTCATGAAAAACCCTGAAATGTCAGGAAATGTTCAATTTTATGATTCCCTGGCTGGGAAAGAATAGAAATTAATAGAATCTAACACTAAGTTAATTATAAAATAAAAAAATATTTATTTCTATTTTCATATACAATTTTTTTTTATATGTAATATTAATAAAAATCATTACAAATGTCTGGAAATCAATCATATCATGCAAACCCTGATTGGGCATGTTGTGTTCAGGCCTGCTTAACTCATCTGCTGTGTTTTTTTTTTTTTTTTTTTTTTTAAATTACAGAGGCAGGAACGCTTTGCTGATCGGTCACAGCTGGAGATGGAGAAAAGGGTAAAAACAGCTCTTACTTTAACATTGTTGTCTTATAAATCATTAATGTTGAGTTTTAATGTATCGAATCATCATTTTCCACCAAAGTTAATGGCAGTGGATGAGCAGGTGTACTTCACACTAATGCAATGATGGGGCATTAAATCCATAAAGGATCCTTTATGGATAAAGTCACACATCAGCACATCTCAGCTCAAATGCAGAGATTTTGGAGATGCTTAAGAACTACTCCAGATAAATGCTGAATTCTGGCCTCCATCGGCCAAACGGTTGGTAACTGTTCCGCACTGGTTTATGTCTGAAGGTTGCAGGCAGGTCTCAGGCTCAGCTGGGTGCTTTGGGTAACGTTTAACCTGAATTTAAAGTGTTTACAGCTCTGCTAGTGGCTGAATCACATGCCTCTCACAGCCCCAGGGGGTTGGAACCAAACCCCATCAGCCAATCACAATCCCTCTTTCACTTTTTGCCTTTAAATCACTAACGCAACACACCTTTCTAGACTTGTACAAGTGAACATCTGTCTATCATGTGAGACGTAGAGTATGGTGTGGTTTCTCTTTCAAACATATCTGCATGTGTGTGAAACATCGTCTTTGTGTAAAAAATCATCTTAAAATTTGTATTTGAATTGTTTAATTCATTGTTACATCCATTTATAATAAGTTATTCCTCAAACTATACAGTCAGTTTCTCTTTTCCTGAATTGTAGTACACATGCCTATACACGCATACTGACCGTCTTTTTTTATTAATATAAATATATCATAATTATTATATAGTAAATACATATATTTGTATAATTTTTATTACACTATACATGTAAGTAACTTAATGTGTGCAGACTTGGTGTGAGCATGAATAATCAGACTATATTTCCAGCTCATGATCAGCTTCACTAAGCAGTGTGTGATTCTCTTCACTTTGTTCACTTCCCTCTGTTTTGACATTCAGTCACCTGATGCATCCACATGATTTTGCGTGTGTATCTCTCTTTGTTTGCAGTGATAGTGGATCATGGAGTTGTTAATGTGTTTAATGGCCATGTGCGGTAACTTGTCAATGTGTGTGTGTGTCTGCAGGAAAGAAGAGCTCTAGAAAGGAAGATCTCTGAGATGGAGGAGGAACTAAAGGTAGTCTTTTTGTCTGTTTTTGAAGTGTTTATGTGCATCACCTTTGTAAGAATCAATATACAGAAATGTGAATTTAAGGTGTGTTCCTGCAAGATCGTAATTACCGTAATTACGAGATTCCAACTTGTAAAAAGCGTTCACGTCCTCAGAGCTCATAATTACAACTTGTAAGCTTGGAATTTTTAGAGAGCTCCTACTTGTACCACCTGACCACTGAAGATTTATTTAGCCATTGATAGTGTTGCCATAGAAACGCAGAATTCCCAGTCCAAGGACATGGACAGCTCAGAGTAGAACGGAATGTGTTGTCATCTTGAAATTACGGTAATTACGATAGGGCGTGAACACAGCATTTCTTGATAAGGGGACTTCAAACTCTCCATTTTTTTGGGAAATGTGTTGGTTAAAAAAGCTTTTATAAGTGCACTAGTGTATCCACCTTGTTCCTCGCCCAACTCATAGTGGAATTATCTGGTCAAATATTCTGGTCAAATTAACGTATTTTCTGAGCTGATAATGAAATGCTAAACTTAATGGTTTTAAAAAGCACATGGCTCCATAGTGCCATCCCTTTACAGTGTCACAATGACACTTTTCTCAGTGCCTCATGTGTCAAAGTTTAATGAGTGCATAGATGACATGAAGCTGCCTGAAGTTGACTACATTAAAAACAGATGGGCGCTCAGATCCTACATACAGCTTCTGATTGGGTGAAGTTCATGGGGTTTGTCTTCAAAATGATAAGAGTGCACAAATACCTTTTTTATGGGGAGTATGTTAACTTAAGTGCTGCAAGACATGCTCGTTTTCTTTTGTCAGTCTTTGGCATAAAATGCAAGGCATATGGTGCCGTATACGGACATTCTTTTCATATTTGCTGGTGCTCAAAACATATTTTCCAGGAATTTCTTCAGTTTATTGCTGTTGTTGTGGCAGCCAACAACAGCACAGCTTAACCCTACGCTCATTTTAAATTTTTTTTAGTAATGTTCAAAAAGTTTGTTTAATTTAGTTGCTCTTTTTACTCCTTTTTAACAACGGGTTCCTATGGAGAATGGAACAGGACAGCATATAAACGGAAGTTAGCTCATTGTTTGTTCAGGAAAAAGGTGGATAGATGACCTCAAAACTAACAGACATGGACTAAAAGCTACAAAACTTTGATTTCTTTTTTTTTAAATGGAGTTTTTACAGCTTGTTTATGTGATTGTGTGAGAATTGAGATTGCTGTTTCACTCTGTTCACTTTATCTGCTTCATAGCAAGTTGCAGCTCATTTTAGCTGTTTCAGCCGTACTGTAAATATTGCACATGTTCACATCTCTATTCTAACATGAATATCCTCAGATGAGTTGCCTCCTTTTTCTAATGTGGAGTGTGATATTACTTGAATAAATGTACAATTGTGGTAACTATGAAGAAGTTAATGTTAAAAGTGTGTGTGTGTGTGTGTGTGTGTGTATGTGTGTGTGTGGAAGGGTAGCAGGATTTAATATCTGAGGTTACGTGAGCTAGACATTTTCCAGGCCTTGGTTTTAATCTTTCTGCAACATGATGAATTTCTGTATTTTTCAGTATTATGGTGTTCACCATTGAAACCCCACTTCTTAAGTTTGTGTATCTAACTGTACTTTGAGGGCAAAATTTCCCCAGAATTGTGCTAAATCTGACCAAACTTAATTTGGGCACATCTGGGGATGACCTCATTTGTAAAATTGATCTATATTTATAAATCAATATTTTTTGTTTATTTATTTATTTATTTTTAATGCAGAAGACCATGAAAACCCCATTGCATAAATAAAAATGATTTTTTTTTTTTTTTTTTAAGAAAAATTAAAATAAGAAATATGTCAGGTAACATCTTGATTTGTAGCCATCTTATTTTATATAATTTTAAGCTTAAAGGATTAGTTCACTTTCAAAAGAAAATGACCCCAAAGTTTACTCACCCTCAAGCCATCCTAGGTGTATATGACTTTCTTCTTTCTGATGAACGCAATCAGAATTATATTAAAGGTGCCCTAGAATTAAAAATTGAATTTATAGTTAACAAGAGTTCAGTACATGGAAATGACATACAGTGAGTCTCAAACTCCATTGTTTCCTCCTTCCTTTATAAATCTCATTTGTTTAAAAGACCTCAGAAAAACAGGCGAATCTCAACATAACACCGACTGTTACGTAACAGTTGGGGTGTACGCCCCCAATATTTGCATATGCCAGCCCATGATCGAGGCATTACACAAGGGCAGGCAGTATTAATGTCTGGATGTGCACAGCTGAATTATCAGACTAGGTAAGCAAGCAAGGACAACAGCGAAAAATGGCAGATGGAGCAATAATAACTGACATGATCCATGATAACATGATATTTTTAGTGATATTTGTAAACTGTCTTTCTAAATGTTTTGTTAGCATGTTGCTAATGTACTGTTAAACGTGGTTAAAGTTACCATCGTTTCTTACTGTATTCACGGAGACAAGAGCCGTCGCTATTTTCATTATTAAACACTTGCAGTCTGTATAATTCATAAACACAACTTCATTCTTTATAAATCTCCCCAACAGTGTAGCATTAGCCGTTAGCCACGGAACACAGCCTCAAACTCATTCAGAATCAAATATAAACAATATAACTATACAATACTCACATAATCCGATGCATGCATGCAGCATGCATGACGAACACTTTGTAAAGATCCATTTTGAGGGTTATATTAGCTGTGTGAACTTTGTTTATGCAATGATAGAGTCGAGAGCTCGGGAGGGGGCGGAGAGCGCGAGCAATTAAAGGGGCCGCAACCTTAATCGGCGCATTTCTAATTATGCCCCAAAATAGGCAGTTAAAAAAAATTATTAAAAAAAATCTATGGGGTATTTTGAGCTGAAACTTCACAGACACATTCAGGGGACACCTTAGACTTATATTACATCTTATAAAAAAACATTCGATGGCACCTTTAATAAATATCCTGATGTATCTGAGCTTTATAATGGCAGTGAACAGGGGTCACTAGTATAAGCTGTGCTTCCGTCTACATCCATCCATCATAAACGTACTCCACACGGCTCAGAAGAGGTCAATAAAGGCCCTCTGAAGTGAAGCGATGCATTTGTGCAAAAGAAAAATATCCATATTTAACAAGTTATAAATTAAAATATCTAAAAATAGACAGAGAATTTTACACTTTCCGCTCCTTTCACTGCAGTTTATAAAGCTCAGATACATAAGGATATTTATTATTATAACTTTGTGTTCATCAGAAAGAAGAAAGTCATATATACCTAGGATGGCTTGAGGGTGATTTAAAACTTGGGGTCATTTACATTTGAAAGTGAACTAAGGTCCCTTTAGTCATTCCCAACCTCCTGGTTGAGAACCAATAACCTATAGTGTTAATATTAATCTTTATTTAAAAAATAGATGTCTGTCAAATGTTTCCATTTAGATAGCTAAGTAAATGTGTGTGCACACACGTGTCTTTGTTTTTTCCTTTTTAGTTCTCATTGTTTGTTCCATTTTTTTTTAAAAAGTTCTGTTTTTTTACTCAGCGATGTACTGTTTAGTTTGCGTTAATACTTTCCTTTTTTTCGCATTTATTTTTGTCTGATGTCTATCATCCTCTCCTCTATCATTCTGTCTCTTTCTCTGTCTGTATTTCTTTCTCTCGTAGAACCTTCCTCAGGTAAAGCAGGTGCAGTCTCTGCGCCAGTATAACGAGCGTTTGCAGGCAGAGAACAGGGCGCTGGCCCGCGTACTCTCCAAACTCTCGCAGGGCTGCAGCCACCTGCCCGCCGCAGACCTGTAGAACCGCCCCCACCTTCCCTTACACCCCTCCTCATGCTCCATTCAGCTCCGCCCACGCCCATATAAAGGCAGGTGCCAGCCTGTGTCTGAGCTGATGCTCCGCCTCCCTCAGTGCTTTCTGCTTTTCTTGAGGGGGAGGATTTGGGGCTTTTTTTAATTATTATTTTTGTTTTTTTTTACACAGTACAGTTATTGCTAAGAAATGGCTATAAAGTACTGTATGTTTTGGTATGTGCTTTAAAAAAATTAATGCAAAATATTTAAATTTTTTCTCATTTCTAAATATTAAAATTGGTCTTTCATTACAAAATTACAAAATATATATATATATATATATATATATATTTTTTTTTTTTTTTTACAAATTACATTTTTTTAAATGGCATGTCACTTTCATTTGTTAAATATACATTTTCATTAAATAAAAATTAATAACTAATATATGTATTATTTTTACAGATTTTTATGAATAACATTTTATAAATATTTTGCTTTTAATCTGAAAGTTTTTATTTTCATTTAAAATACCATTTTATCTTAATTTTTACGAATAACATTACAAATTTATGTTTATATTAAAAGTAATACTTTCATTAAACACAGCTTACATCTGTTGCGCAGTTCCTGCTATTTATAAACTGTTTTTTAGTAATAAATTGTACTGGCTTTTTTTTGTTTTGTTTTTCCTTTGTTTTTGCCACTACCCTTGAATGTGTTGCTGTGAAGTGCAGTTCCTTTTGGATGACTCTGCCATCTTGCATGAGGTGCTTGACTGATTTTTGTGACGGTTTTATCAAACAGTTTCTCTGATTTTTATTTTTTTTATTTTTTGGGAGACCATTCCTACCCCCCAATCCCAGATATTTTGATCCTGGAGCTGAACTGTCATATATGCTGTGCCTGAGGCTAATCTGGATTGCATGGCTTCTGGAAACCCATGTATTTTAATCTACAGATCGTTGCTGGTAAATGCTTAAAGGCACAATATGTAAGATTTTTGGATTAAAATATCCAAAAAACACTAGAACAATGTTATCTATTTTGTTGACTTGTGTACTTCCATTATTACCAAATGTTTCCAAGAATGTTTAAATCCAGAGAAATAAGCAATTTTAACCAGGACACGGACAGTGTCCGTGTGTCAATGAAATCATCCCCGCGTTGTCCTCGATTTCCAGTTTTATTTTGTTAGAAACCATGGAAACACCAAAGACGTTTTAATGTTATGTGTTTTATTAGACAGGTGAGCAACTGTTTGGATGGATACATTCATTGACGGAAAACTAATCATGTTAAATAGTCTTGTTGTTTAAATCTTGAGTACCATGCCTGATATCAATCTAGCTTACTGCAGTGTGCAACAAGTGTCTCATAGTAGCCACCGAGCGAACGCAGAGAGTAGCGTTATAACAACTTTCAACACACAAATATATCTAATATGATAAAACGGCGCTTTACCCCACGTATGCATGACCGGAAGAAGTGGAAGCCCTCGTCTGCGGCATAATAAAGGCTTCGCTGCTCTCGAGCCTTGTGTCGCGCTTGTCTGGCTTTTAGCCACACCCTGCTTCATACTACAGTAATGTTAATAAATCTTTAATTCGTTAGCTCATCCATGAATATGATTTCTGCCCGAGTCCCTTTGGATTCTTTCCACCGGCTATAGAACTTGAAGACTACACCTCCCATGATTCCGCTAAATCAAGGTGTCACGCCTTTGTTTTGAATAAGCGAGCTCTAGCGGCGGACAATATTACATATTGTGCCTTTAAATTACATTTGGAGCTTCTCTTGCATAATCTAGGCATTGCTATACCGAATGAGGAACTTTTTTTGCCTGTTTGCCTCACCGTATACTCTTACTTTTTTCTGTCTAGGTTTTTAAGTTCTGTTTCTTTTATTCAGTTCTGTTTTGTGACTTACTTTAGCACTCAGCTTTTATGGACTGGTTTAATGCATTTTTCCAGTCTATAACTGCAGCACTCACAGACTGTAAATCTCTCTCTCGGGAGGTATCATTACACTGTTAAAATGTAATTGTAAATGGCAAGTTTATCACAAGGAAGTTGTTTCTTTGTGTTCCTGGAAAATAGCTCAATTTCTTTCTCTGGTACACAATTTTTGTGCATTTTTTTCTTGTAATTTTTTTTTGTAAACAATCACTCACCCTCATATCGTTACAAACCTGTGTGACTTTCTTGTGTGGAGAAGAAGGTGGCTAGTAAAAATGTTCAGATTGCCGTCTTGGTAAAGTGAAATCAAAACGCACAATTCTTATTTTTAATTGAATATTGCAGTGTTTATTATAAATTATTTATTCGTGCACATCATTATTTTTTAAAAATTCATTTGTAATCTTTAATCAAAAAAAATGTTAAAATAACTCGTGCAGTTACTTCTCTTTTCTGATGACGTGTTTATTGGCGCGGAGGCGGGGCAACCTGTCACTCGTATGAGATTCACCAATAGCAAACCACAACCATCTAATCAATTTCTGATGGACAAAATCAAGCCTATATATTTTTTTTTTTTCTTTTAGGAGAAGCCGTTTCACTCATATATATCACAATAGAGAAGAAAAGACAATCACAACTTCCGTTTCATGCCAACTTTAAGCTAACTGTGATTGTAAATCTTCAAAGTAATAAAAGTGATCCATAGGACTTCTGAAGGTCACAATGGCTTTTTGTGAAGAAGTTTGTGATTTGAAGTCAATGCTTTTGTTTAACTTCCTTTAGTTGTTCACGAATAGAAAAGTCACAGGTTTGGATCCACATGAGGATGTATAAATGAGGATGACATTTGCACTTATTACTTCAGTAATAGATCCTTTTGCTCAGATGCTTTTTCTTTTTTTTTTCGTAAACATGAGAATGTGTTTACAAAAATCTGTGTCCAGTTAGTAGCCTACTTAATCTGTCTTTTCCATCTGGGGTCAAGAAAGTCCACCTGTCCAGCTCTGCGGTTTACGGTCAATAAGGACAGTGAGGGTGATATCTCAGCTAAAAATCTCTATTTCAACACTGCAACCTGAAGACTGAAGCGGATTGGGTATCGAGTAGCACTCGGTGTTGTGGTTTATACAGACACTTTGAGCCGCTCTTGTGTTCCAGCCCCTTTATTTATCCCGTCCAGTTGAGGACACACAAAGGAAGTCTGTGTTTAGAGAGAGAGAGAGAGAGGACTGCCTAGCCTGAGCGCTGTCCTCATCTTTACCGTCTATCTGAGAGTGCATGGCTACAGTTTCCCATTGAACTGCAGTGTGTCTGTTGGTTTGTGTGTGCGGTTGTGGCTCTATGGTCCTTTTTCTACCAAAATGATGCTAGTTCTGGTGCCGAGGAATCTGCAAACTTCTCTAGTCGGGCCTCATTTCCACTTTTTTTTTTAGAGCCAAATGACATAACAGTTACTACTCAGGCTGGAGGATAAATATTTGTAAATTTTTTTTTTTGATATTGTGATAATTTCTCAAAAAGACTGTGTTTTTTATTATTTATTTATTTATTATTATTATTATCAGTTACATTTCCTAAATTGTTTCACAATCCTTGCTGTGTGAAATGCGAGTATGGGCGCATTACATCTCTTTACAGTTGGCGAGTTTGATCTTTTGTGATTCAATTGAAATGGTCCTATTTAGTTATGTATTTTCATGTATTGAAGCTATATATATATATATATATATATATATATATATATATATATATATATATATAAACAAATTTTTATATATATAAAGCTTCAATAATGTATTGAAGTGATGTAAACAAATAGCTTATATATATATATATATATAAAAAACATAAAATTATTTATTTTGAAAAGTATATATATATATATATATATATATATATATATATATATATATATATATATATATAATACTTTTCAAAATAAATAATTTTGTTTTTTATATTTATATATATTTTTATATAATATAAAAAAAACATAAAATTATTTATTTTGAAAAGTATATATATATATATATATATATATATATATATATATATATATATATATATATGTATATGTATATGTATAAATATATATATAATATAATATGTATAAAAATATATGTAAGTAAAATTAATTAAAATATTAAATATCCATATCATTCATTACCATAATTCTGTTTTTTTGAAGAACTTTTGAAACATTCTTGTGATTATTTTTACTGTATTTTAGTTCATACATCAATCATTTTGAGTGTGCTTGGCTGCAGTGGCTGTTTGGTTACTTTTTATTTGTTTTGGGTTTTTTTTACCATTTTTACTCATTTTTTGAGCTAATATTAAGATATGTTTTGCATATCGTCTGAAGAATTAAAAATATTGAGAGAATTATCACATGTCCGGCGATAGACATTATAGTGTTATTATTGGTTCTAGACCAGCATTTCCCCTCCCCGATTCCAGATCAGGCACCATCACCATTTTGGTGGAAAGGGAGGTTGTGTTGGACAGTAATTGCTGTTTGAAGGAAGGAAAAAAAGGAAGGACGCATAAACTAACAACATCAGAGTCTAGAGACACTGGTTCTTGTCTGTGAATCTAACCCATCCCTCTCTTCTGTTTTCTCTTCCAGACGCTACCAGACTTGAAAGCAGACAACCAGAGACTAAAGGACGAGAACGGAGCGTTGATCCGAGTCATAAGCAAGCTTTCCAAATAGAAAAGACCCTCCCTACATCCTCCGGCAGTAACGGTATTGCACATCTAGATATTAATACGAGACAACGGCGACAAGAAGGCTCCGTCTCCCCATCCGTTTCTCAGTCCCCAGCTTTCCCTCGCTTCTCCGCTCCACCGAACGCCCATTCGGTCCGCCCACCTCACCACTCACACAGAACCACTGCGTTTACAGAACTAAGGAAAAGCGTTAGACGAGAGAATGGCATTGAACACTTTGCGGGCGGGGAAAGCCTCGAAAAACTATTTAACCAATAAGCCTTAGTTGTACATATGTCACTTGCATCAAATTTCTCTTGGCTGTCACAGAACACCTGATTTTATTTGTGCCACACTTTTTTTTGTGATCTATCATTTTTTTTTTTCTTTTTTTTTTTTTTTTTTGCTCCGCTCTTTTATCTTTCTTCCTGTATAGATGTGTCATGCAATGTGTGCAGCTCTCTCCTTCCATTTCCTCTTCCTGTCCTCATCCCCTCCACATTGCGCTAGAAGTCCCGCCTCGGCCTCGGAGGCACTGTCTCTCAGCAGAAGACTTCCCAGCATTCCACAATGTTGGCGCACGCGCACGCTCCGCACACTTCCTCCTCTCTCTCGCGGCCCGAGAGAGACGACGGACCCCTGGCTTGACCGATTAGGTGGACCTCGTGAAATCGAAGCTTTCACTTATGTGCAATATATGCATTTCTTTCGTATTCAAATGCTTTAAGAATGAGTCTGTCACTAGTAAATGTTCACTTCCTCACCACTTTCGTGGCTCACCCCGGTTTCCTTCCTCTCCCCCGACTTCTTTCTCTCGTTTCTTTGAGTTTGTAGTGTAGTCGTTGGTTTATATCTTGTACTCCTCACGTTGTTTTAGCAGGTACTGAGTGAAGTTGTATATACCTGTATGTATTGTTTGAGACCAGCACATGGCATGCGTTTATGGTTCCCTGTCTGTTACTATTGAAATATACCAACTCCAGAGGACAAAGTGTGTTTTAACTATTTCCTTCTTCTTTTATAGTCGAAAGAGTCATTAAATAACAATAGAGCCGCCCTCTTCAAGGGGAAGGTTTTTCTTCTCAGTTTTAAGTGTTCACGTAAAATTGTGAGATAATAATATAAATGCTTCACTACATTTCACACATTTTATTCAGTATCTTTGGAAGAGTGCTGTTCATTTTTTTTTTTTTTTTTTCTCTCCTTAATTTTACTTTTTTTTTTTTTCTCTCCCCCCCCTTTTTTTTTAAGCTGTAGTATTAGCCAAGATGTTGTCACTAAAAAGATCCTAGATATCGCTAACCCAGTCCTTTTTACAATGTCTACATGCACTGTCAATGCCATGTCAGGAGTCTTGCTGTCCGGTTTAGCGAACTTTTGCCACCGCATCAGATGAAGTCCATGCATCGGAAACACGTTTTATGCATTTCAGTGGCCTTTTACTTAAAATACTGTAGTCGGAAAAAAAATGTCGCTGTAGTTGGACTGTCAGCTGTCTCCTCTTTGGTTTAGGTTTTTAATTTTTTTTTCTTTTCCTTTTTAAATTTCCCATCATCTTGTAAAATAGATGTGTGGCTTCATCCGTGCAAGCTGTGCTGTGACTACCAACCACTGAGAGTTAATTAAAATAAACTTGTACATTGTAAAAATCTCTTTGCAGTTGTTGTCCTGTTTTTTCCTTAATTCTGTGAAGAAATGAGCGTGTTTAGATGCGAGAACCAGTCGACTGTTGTCAGATCACCCTGTTCAGAACCATTGTCCATTCTAATGAGCAATATTTTAGGAATAATCTTTTAGCGTAGTCCAATTTTTACAAAAATTTAGTTGTTGAATATTGATATTTCCCCTATTAATACCCAAACTACTTGAATGTTGAAGTACAATTGAATTGATCAGGGATCTTACACATTATTATTTGTGTTTATTATGTTTCTTTGAATTATCAACTTATTTAGTCCATTTGCAGGAGAAATTCAACTTACTGCAAATCAGATATCAATACAAACAACTGAAAAGAACAACAGCTTCAGAACCACAAGATGGCGCCTGACTGAGCTCAGAATTATCACTCGTTAACAGGAAATGCTGGAACAGTGTTGCTTGATGAGTGTCGCAATTTTTTTGTTTTTTCTTCTTGTTTTTTTTCCCTGATCTTACATAACGCTTGCATTTCTCTCTGTGAACCCTGCTAGTAGTATGTTTTGTTTGCTTCTTCCTCTGGGGCTTGAAGTTACTGAACGTTCTCATGCAAAGGCATTTATCCAAAGATAAAGCCAGATAAAACTGAAACATCTCAAATGAAAGGGATAGTTAATCCAGAAATGACAGTTCCCTCATCATTAAAATATAAAAACGTGTGACATTCTTCCATGAAACCATATGAGGGTGTGTAAACGACATTTTCCGTTTTGAATGGTCCCTTCAATTACTTTTAGCATTTCTCTCAGAACCACAATAGCAAAGTCAGTTCCAGACTTCTTGTGAGACTGCATTGATAAATGTGCTTGGCACTAAATGCTGCATGTTCTCATTGTGGCATGAAGAGCTCAAATAATGCAATAATTCTTTGAGGATAAGAGGCTGAACGGGCAGTAATTGCACATAGTCATGCAATGGGACTTTACTTTTCTTCTGTATTTTTCCATTTGAGTCCCCTTCATTCTTCTGGTTCTACCTCAAAGCTCACTGGTCTAATGGGATTCATCTTGAGTAAAACGAATGTGGAAAATATCAGTTGGAGTGTTTCCTGTTTTAAAAGCAGGACAAAGATGAGAATCCAAGGCAATTATAGAAACAAACAGATTCAGTACTTTCGGTTTTGCACCAGCAGGGCAACCTGTTGCAACCCTGTAGGTATGTAACGTCATATACAAACACACAAGGCTGTGGAAAAAGTAAATGTGAGCATTTTATTGCTTGATTGATTTCAGAAGGGAAAAAATTGATCCGTCAAACCATGTCATATTGGCAAGTGATATAAATATATTCATTATAAGGGCTTTTTACACTTGAAATAGTTAACCCTGGGTCATTGTAAACCCCGGGTAAACAGAATCCTGGGTTTTCTTGCTTCACGTTTCACACTGCTTATATTTAACAATTAATCCTGGATATTTATAAATGGACATTTCACACTATTCCTAACCTAAACCCTGGGTTGACATCGTTACTTGCGGTGTCAGTTTCACTTACAGAGGGTATGCATCGACGTCACTTTCCCGCCGAAACCGCGCTCCCTCAGCTGGACTGAGTGGCAAAAGAACCTGCTGCATGACTGGATTTAACAGGGGAAACTGCGAAAACGCGAGTAAACCAAACGATTACACTAAAGGTTGGACTCGAAAGTGTTTCTTACAACTTGTCAAATAAACCTAATCCATGGATATTGACATGCAGCCAGGAGTCGTGTTTCCTGACATTTATGTGTGCCTGATTTCGACGCTGGGGAATACATAAAGCAAATCTGCTTGTAAATATGTTATATAACTACAATATAGGTAGGTTTAAATCCACGTAATCACTTAAATCAATGTTATATATATCGTCATATTGTCCAGCCCTAAAACATATATAGTTTTATAGTATAGTTTTTGTCAGTTTATTTAAAAACACCCAATTATGCAGAATATAAGATGGAAAATATTTAATTGATGAGTTGTCAACATAATATATAACAATTCAATATATACGGTATGATTTTACCTCAAAATCCAACAATTCCACACAAAATAATAACTGCAAATCCATGTTTCTCTGCTGGAGTCCAGCTGTTTCTGTGAATAGCAGTGATCCATTTGCTTCTTTTTTCTGTAGCTCTAGGCAGTCTTTAAATATATACCTCGGGTTTTGTGCCAAAGCTATTTGTACAATCAGTCGCAAAGCTCTTTTCCGTTTTGGATGTGTTTTGTGTGTTTTTCGCGACATTCACGCTGAAAACCAATGCTGCTGCTCAGTCTTTTGCCACTCAGTGGGCGTGACCGCAGTCGTAACGGTCGACGGTGACGTCACGTGCATACCCTCTATTGGACGAACGCTGAAATTGGACTTTTTCAGACTATAAAGGTAAGAATGAAACTCTTCTTCACTGCAGTTGTCACGTTTACTGCCGCCGTTTGACAGTTTTTTTCCCCCCTTAAATGCTGAAACTGCTGTTTATACAACACGAAGTGTGTCCTTTACTGTTCAAAGCACGTTATTATGAGGCACGCAAATTGGTTGTCGGTTGCTGAGCATCTAGTCTTAACATTCTAACACCGCTACGTTTCACACTGTACAGTGTTTGGCACTGCAAAAGCGATGCTAACCCTGCTCTAGACCAAGGTTTCATAACCCCGGGGAAAAAGCGGTGCTAACCCTGCTTTACAAGTGTGAAACATTCCTTTACCCAGGGTTAAAAGCGGTGTTTAGAACGACGATAACCCGGGGTTAAGCAGTGTGAAAAGCTGGATTAACGTTCTTATTTGAATATTTGCGGTGTCAGTGTCATTGATTGGACGAAAGCAGCACGTGACCTATTTACATAAAGGTTCCAGCTTTCCGCATCCTCATATTATTATTGCTGAATGTGTTAAAGGATTAGTTCACTTTCACATAATTCCCTGATAATTTACCCATGTCATCTGTATTCTTCAAAAAGCTTATGCTTTATGTCCTACACCTTCCCTATTCATTTTACGGAAAAAACGGAAAGGGCGCCGCGTTCATTCCGTAAGTTGAATAGGGAAGGTGCACTGATAAAAACAACTTGTAGGATTTACTTGATAAAATTATTGTAACAATTTGCACTCAGTTTTTCTAAGTAAATTTTACTGCTGTGATATCAAGTACAATTTACTTGCCAGTATCAAGTAAAACGTACTTAACTCTAAATGTAACATTTGTGAAGACATTAAGTAAATGTTACTTAATTATATTTAACTTAGCATGTTGTATTTATTAAAAGTAATTAAGTAAATTTAAATTTAAAATGTGAAAATATCAAGTAAATTTTATTAATCTTTAACATTTACTGTTATGAAGTAATTAAGTAGATTTTATAATGTCTATCCATTTCACATTTTGAATTACTTAGTTTAATAAATTAATATTACTCACTATTATTATATACACTGCAATAATTCTTGCCTTGGTTTTACTCTAACTTTAGCAAAACTCACACATTCTAAGCAGAATGTTGTAAGAATAAAACTTTTAACAGTATTACTACTTACAATTACTTATTCAGTAATTGTTTTACATGCCGGTCTAACCTGTCGTCAAACTAACGTCAGGCTCCACTTGTCACCACGACGGTAACCCCCAAAACTCCCAACATGACAAAAACTTTTCTAAATCCCACCTTAATAGAACATTAAACAATAATAACAAGTCTTTTACTTATTTATCTTGCTTAAAACACATGAAGATAAACAAATTAAACATTTTCTCTTCAAATTAAATCCGATGCAAAGCATTCTGGGAACTATAAATCCCCCAGTAGATTATACACAATTTAAATTAAGTAAATGTTCATTTAAATATAGGCCTATTAAAAAAAGCAGCAAACATCCTCGTTTTAAGTGAGTGCTTCCATTTCAGTAGCAAAACCAAACAAAAAACACGACTTTCCAAACAATTAAATAAATAAAGACAAGATTACAGCAATGCGACGAGCATCGCGATGGGTCAAAAAGCAAGGTAAACAATATGCGGTGCAGCGCGATGAGACAGTACGGATGCCCTGTATCTAATGCACGCGGTTGTGAAGCTTCCAACAGCGGTCAGGATTTGTAAAGTTTCCATTGATGCTTCGCAGACCAATGTCTACGGACCGTCTCTGCCACTGCAAGCCGGATCTTGTTGTAAAAAAAAAAAAAAAAGCGCACCGACACACTTTGCTTTTTTCAGATTAAAATTTACTTAGTTTTTTTGGTGAATGTGCTGTGACTATAAAATAGTTAAATAGTATTTGTAAATATAAGATACAATTTACTTTTTCTTCTCAGTTATGTTATTACATGAATAAATTGTGTAAATTTTACTCAAGATATTATAGTACCAACTTAATCTTGATTTTACAATGTATAAATTACATGAATTAATGTAATAGATTTTACCATACCACAAAGTCATTATTTTCAGTGTGTAGGACATACGTAAGTGTAAGCTTTTTGAAGAATACGGAAGGCGGTCTGGCGGAAGCACTTGCGAGGTGATCATTTGTGTTTATAAAGCATTTACATTTTTGTTTTTTGGAAAATGACCGATCGTTTTGCTAGATAAGACTCTTATTCCTCGTCTGGTATCGTTTAAAGCTCTTTGAAGCTGCATTGAAACTAATTTTGACCTTCAACTGTTTGGAGGCCACTGAAGTCCACTATAAGGAGAATAATCCTGGAATGTTTTCATCAAAAACCTTCATTTCTTTTTGACTGACGAAAGAAAGACATGAACATCTTGGATGACATGGGGGTGAGTAAATTATCAGGAAAATTTTATTTGAAAGTGAACTAATCCTTCTAAGTTTTCCTGAATGGACTTTTCTGATTATTAAGGTAAGAATAAAACTGATGCGTTTTCCGTCAGCATTTGACATTGTTACAAGTGTGAAACGTCCCTTTACCCGCGGTCTCTTTATACTTTTGTTTCTTTCTAACACGCATCTATATAATATACATCTACATTGTATTCCTTATCAGATGTTTTTATCCAAAATGACTTACAAATGAAGAACATATTGCTAAACAGAACTGAACTTCATATATTAATTAAAACCAGAAAGTTTCTTTTTAATAATGATGTTATTGAGAATACATTGTTTATTGTACAGTGTTCAATTATTAAAAAGACCTGTAGTTTTTGTTAATATTTTGAATTTTTTTTTTATATATTTTCCATTTTAATTTTGTTGAATTTTGTAAAATGATTGTTATTATTTGTGTATTTGTCTTTATTTTATTTTTTAATGTCTATATAGTATTTATTAATTTTATTTCAGTTTTAGTTTTATTTATATTTAGAGACTGAAATAAAATAAGTTACAATTTATTTCAAGTAACACTTTTTTTAATGGTTTAGTTTTTGTTAATAACCCTGGTTCTAAATATGATGGGACTTTATCATAAACAAAAGAGGAAAACAAATGAGTGTAATTGAACTGAATTTTGTGCAGATCACATAAAAGATGGGCCACTATATTTCCACTGGTCTTTATTTATTTATTTATATTTATTTTGGAGTTGCAATTTTGAACAATATGTTTAGTTAGTGCTGTGTGTGTTTCCTCTTACAGTAATGGCTGAGTTTGTAGTTAGTATCCTATGTGTAATAGATTTAAGACTCTTGGAATTTACTTAATGATCATTATACGTTTCTATGAAATTATGTAACTAAAGCAAAACTTATTCAGGGTTTTCATGTGACTTTTATGTCATGGAACATGGATAGTCATGTGGTATGTTCAGTCACTTGAATCAACATTCCCCAGTTGAGTTGTACAGGTATATTTCCCTGTAATGAGACTAAAATTGAAGATCTTTATAGGATATTTGAGGATTTATTCCCCAGTTGACCTCACTCACGTCGCTTACTTCATTTTCTACTCATCTAGCTTGCTAAAACTCAATTATCTGCAGTGGCCTGAAAAACGTGAGGAACCTCTAATTCTAGGCTGGTGGGCTGCAGCTGAATATCTGGCACAGACCCAGAGAAAGGCCTCCAGAGTTAGTCAAGGCTCATCTCTTGTTCTCCTGGATCCGTGACACGCTGTCAATTACCATAGAAAATACATTTTCTCGCCTCGTCCCTCAGTTTATAAAAAACAAACAGAAAGTGTTTACACTAATGCTCTTTCAATAGAGGTCTATGAGGCAAAACACTGCACAGGATAAACATTAAAGGGGTCATGAACTAATTTTTGTTGTTGTTGTTTAAAATTTTATAATGTTCTCTGAGGTCCACTTATAGGCGCCGTTTACACTATTGCGTTTTTGTTTTAAAACGCACAAGTTTTGTTACGGCTACACCTGTCGTTTACTCTGCGCTGGCGCGTTCGACCCTTGAAAATGGAGACTTTTGAAAATGCTGCAGACACCGTTTTAGTTTGAAAACGCTGGGGTTGCGTTTCAATGTAAATGTACCAAAACAAAGACTTTTGAAAATAATGGCGTGGCTGCTCATGTTCGCTCTGCGTATCTTTGACGACTGTGTTCATAAACATGGAGACTGAACTGCAATCTTTGCTGGCTTTGTTGTCATTTTTAGCAGCCATTGTGCAGTTAAACTCTGCATATTTTTAATACTGCAGCTGCCTACATGCGCAAGAGGCAACTGTTTACACTTGTACGCGCATACCCAGTGTGCGTGAACGGTCATGTGACATGCGTTTTCGGTCATGTAGTGTAGACGGGAATCGTTTCTGAAACGCTGTGGAAAGGCCAGTGTAGACGAGGATCGTTTTCATTTTAAAAAGACCTTTTTAAAATAAAAAAACGCACTAGTGTGAATGGAACCATAATCTTAGCAAGATTTTTACATCAAAAAAATCCTAATTTAGAAGTAATAGTCCATTCTCTATTGTGTTTTGTAGCGATACTATCGAAACAACTGAGTATTTTAATCTTATAATCTTGTGAAATGTGTTGCCTCATAGACTTGTTGTAAAAGCATTACTGTCAAAAATATTTTCTGTGGTAAATGACAGCATGAACATTCCTGTAAAGGCTCAATGCATTGATAACACTTGTGGCGTAATGTTGATTACCACAACAATAATTAGACATGTCTCTTGTTTTTGTTAAAAAAGTGAGGCACTTACAATGGAAGAAAATGGGGCCAATCTGTAAATGTTAAAATACTCACTGCTTCAATACTATAGACATAAACGAATGCATGTTAATATGATTTTAATCATATCAAGCCTACTTTTAGTTACTTACATTTTCTGTGTAAAGTCGAATCCAATTTTGTTGAAATGACAATGTACAACCAAAAATCCTATAAGTTGGTAAACATGACAGGAATAACTTCATAACTAAACTAATACATATATTTTTACAGAAGAATTACTGAAAGTGCTTTTAACAAATTAAACTTTAGATTTTCACTGATTTTTGTTGTTGTTGTAATCAACGTTATACCACAAATGTTGTTGACTGAGTTTAACTTGCACTGAACCTGGAATATGTATTTAATCTACTTCATCTGCACTGCCAAGTTCTGATTGTGACATCAAATGTCTTCCTTGTGAAGCATGTGATGACTACATTCACTGTACATTTGGTGTGAGTTTTGTATTGTGCAAGATGACTGTTATTGTTTGACTAATATCACATGGTCACCCCCATAGCGTATTGACACATCAAGAAACTTCTCAATGTATCTGCCACAGACTTTCTTTGTTAAAATTTCAGTTAACTTACAATGCTGTTTTTGTGTCTTAATACTTGACATTAAGTACGTACAGCTGGTACTTTTTAGCGTGATTGAAAGCATTCCTGTTAAACCATGCTGACAATAGTTTAAAGGTGCCCTAGAATTAAAAATTTAATTTATCTTGGCATAGTTAAATAACAAGAGTTCAGTACATGGAAAATGACATACAGTGAGTCTCAAACTCCATTGTTTCCTCCTTCTTATATAATTCTCATTTGTTTAAAAGACCTCCGAAGAACAGGCGAATCTCAACATAACACAGACTGTTACGTAACAGTCGGGGTGTACGCCCCCAATATTTGCATATGCCAGCCCAGGATCAAGCATTTGACAAGGGCAGGACGTCTGGATCTGTGCACAGCTGAATCATCAGACTAGGTAAGCAAGCAAGAACAACAGCGAAAAATGGCAGATGGAGCAATAATAACTGACATGATCCATGATATCATGATATTTTTAGTGATATTTGTGAATTTTCTTTCTAAGTGTTTCGTTAGCATGTTGCTAATGTACTGTTAAATGTGGTTAAAGTTACCATCATTTCTTACTGTATTCACAGAGACAAGAGCCGTCAATATTTTCATTTTTAAACACTTGGAGTCTGTATAATTTATAAACACAACTTCATTCTTTATAAATCTCTCCAACAGTGTAGCATTAGCCGTTAGCCACGGAGCACAGCCTCAAATTCATTCAGAATCAAATGTAAACATCCAAATAAATACCATACTTACGTGATTAGACATGTTGCATGACGAACACTTTGTAAAGATCCATTTTGAGGGTTATATTAGCTGTGTGAACTTTATGCTGTTTAAGGCAAGCACGAGCTCAGTGGGCGGGGAGCGTGAGGATTTAAAGGGGCCGCAGCATGAATCGGTGCATAGTTAATGATGCCCCAAAATAGGCAGTTAAAAAAAATAATTTAAAAAAATCTATGGGGTATTTTGAGCTGAAACTTCACAGACACATTCAGGGGACACCTTAGATTTATATTACATCTTGTAAAAAAAACGTTCGATGGCACCTTTAACAAACCAATTAAGGAACGTTTGAGATACTTGGGGACACAAAGTTATTCCTAGTGCCACTAATTCAAGTTAACTCAAAATGAGCTGACCTAGGATGCGTTTCTCAAAAACATAATTAGGTTTCAAGTTCTGTTAAATTGTGTTGGTAACGACGGAACTTGCGAACACAGTTGGCTTTGTGGTTAAAATATGGGTGGCACACAGAACAATTGGAATGACCCATTTTGTCATCTCAGCAGATGGCACCACACAGATGGCATGGTTATGGTCCACTTCTATAGGACAGACAGGGGAAATTACGGCCAGGCCTGTGCTTTGTAATGATTACAAGGGTGTTGGGAGTCACAATGACCAGAAGTTGCAATAATCATTAAAGGTCCCGTTCTTCGTGATCCCATGTTTCAAACTTTAGTTAGTGTGTAATGTTGTTGTTAGAGTATAAATAAAATCTAAAATTTTAAAGCTCAAAGTTCAATGCCAAGCGAGATATTTTATTGAACAGAAGTCGCCTACATCGAACGGCCAGTTTGGACTACATCCCTCTACTTCCTTCTTTAATGACGTCACTAAAACAGTTTTTTGACTAACCTCCGCCCACAGGAATACACAAGAGTTGCGTTTGTAGAGTGTGTTTGTCGCCATGTCGTCGAAACGCTGTTATTTTCATCCCGCAGTTCAATCACCGGGTCTGATTCCGGCTCAAATTGATAGGGTAAAATTAAAGACATGTTTACAATAACACTGAGCGCGTGCATCTCCACGTTATGGTAAGAGGCGTGACCTTTCCGGGCAAGGAGCGCTAAGCTGCTGTCGAATCACAACACAGGAACCGCTGGCACAATCAGAACTCGTTACGTATTTCTGAAGGAGGGACTTCATAGAACAAGGAAGTCATCAGCCCGTTTTTATGACAGTGGAAACAGCGGTATACAGATAAGTAAATTATGTGAAAAATACTGTGTTTTTTTACACGCGAAACATGAACACATGTTATATTGCACACTATAAACACAATCAAAGCTTCAAAAAACCACGAAAAATGGGACCTTTAAGGACAATGAACTATAAAAAGCTAACAGTTACATTCTGATGAAAATAAATTTGATGTTGAAACTGAGTAGTTAAACAGAGGGTTTTCACCATTTTTAATCAATTAATACTCCTGCAATGAGACAAATTATTAAAGGTACAGATATTCCCTCTAAATATATTTTATTATTATAAAAAAACTAAATATATAATTATAATAGAATCACAAAAATATGGTTTCAAATGAATTATATCATGTGACACTGCAGGACAAGCAACATTTATCATGTGATTGGTCAGTGTCCGACATTATGCAGTGATACATTGTTATTATTTTATTTTTCATATTAAAAATGGCATACAGTGGCCTTAACATGTATTTAGGATTATATAACAAAATATCAAACCAAAAGGCATTTATTTTAAGAGTGTCTATTTACACTAAGTGCAAATAGCGTCCCTAGTTGGCGAATGCTATTTACACAAGCTCCGCCCACCAATGTTTTAAAAGTTTTAAAACAGATGTGTGTAATTCAACGTCTTCAATGGTGCTGCAGTAGCGAGTAAGGCTTGCAGACTTTCCTTTTAACGCGATCAACGTGGGTTCGAATCTGCCTTTTGCCGAGCTCACATTTATTTTCAATAAAAATGAAAATAAACTGCAAACGAGTATTTAATAATATTAAAAGTGTTTATTGGGTAGGGTTAGGGGAAGGTGTAAGGAGAGTTTTTATTCTCCCAATAAGGCAGCATCCATTTAATAATTTTAATAAATATAATCATTTACACTTTATGATATTATTGCACCCTGTTAATGTACAAAAATACTGAGGTGAAAATAGTATCTGCCAATATAAAGTATAGATAGTATCTAATTACTATTTACTCTTATTGCAAAGAACTGATATTTTTACATGGTGTAAATAGAATATATTGCTATTTTCACTTAGTGTAAATAGCATCTAATTGCTATATACAATTAGTGTAAATAGTATCTATCGCCTTATTTTAAAGAAGTATAGCATACAAACACTTTTCAAGCAAACAATGTTTTGATGTTTGTTTGTTTTTTATTATAATTATTGTTTATTGGGTATTTATTTCTATTGCAATGATGTTCATTAATTTTAAATGTGACTTAAGTGTCCCAAAAGAGCTGCTGTACCTTTTTTTTTTTTTTTTTTGTACTTGTAAGTATTAGTAATTTTAATGCAGCAGAGCTCAACTATATGAATTCTTGTTTCCAGAATTGACATCACCAATTCCATTAATAGCAGTTGTGGTTTCATTTACAACAAGGCAGAAATATAAGGAATATGAAAAAAAAAAATCACCTGAAGTAACAGCAGATTTCTTTAAGCATATAACTTTTGATTGTCATATTAATCCTGTGTGATGTTCAGTTGAATTTGAAGTTGAAATTGAAATGATCTGAATTGAAATGCAGAACTCATCTCAGGGCACAGGAAAATGTCATTCTGATGTTTCATAGACCGCAAAGTCATTATTTCTAGTTTAAATAATGGAATACGTGGGTTAAAGGTATCACAAATATGGTAAAATTGACAATCAACTAGTTCCAAATTTGTAATAATTTTACATTTTCTTTTCACTGCGGGATCCATTAAGGAATTAATCAGCTCAAAGACACTATCGTCACTAAAGGTGTGACTTCAGTATCTCCTAAAAGGGCCCTTTTAGACATGT